>OZ030015.1:107112148-107487148 GCA_964023405.1 Apodemus agrarius | reverse complement strand
GAAGAGTGCCCACCCATCAAAACAGGGATTGGTTCCAAGGTTACTCAGATTACTTTTTCTGATACAATGCTTATCCATAGCTTTAAAATTACTAATAAATTAGAATTAGCAACACTATCCTTAGAGTCAGTCATTCACCCAAGACCTGTTTCCCTCTCCCCAACATAATCCACTGGTATACCATCCATGGTACACATTCAGAAAAACAATATGGATCTCAGGTGACCAAGGAGGCTGCCTCCACAGCAGCATCCTGGTTGGCCAACAGCACTTAGAACAGTACCCACAGACTGCAAGAAGGGGGACTTGCATATCACAGCAGGACAGATGCTGTCAGAAGACAACATCTAGCATCAGAGATCAGCCAAGAAGAAACTAAAGTACAGTGGAAAGGCGTCATCCAGCACACTGTTCTATGGGATGCATCTTGAAAAAGATCTACCATGGCCATACTTTTGGTTTTCACCAAGTAAATTTAGCAAGCCAAAGCCAAAGGGAAGAAGGGAGCAAAAGGGGGCGGGGAGGAAAGAGGAGAGTGGGACATCAAAATCAGGTGCTCAGCCGGGCGTGGTGGTGCACGCCTGTAATCCCAGCACTTGGGAGGCGGAGGCAGAGGCAGGCGGATTTCTGAGTTCAAGGCCAGCCTGGTCTACAGAGTTCCAGGACAGCCAGGACTACACAGAGAAACCCTGTCTCAAAAAAACCAAAACAAAAACAAAAAAAAAAAACAAAAAAAAAAAAAAAACAAAATCAGGTGCTCAAAATATCCAACAGGAATCAACTTTGACAGCCTCAAAGGCAGCCATCAGGGAGTGCCCTGTAGAGAGAGTCCCAGGCGAGAGCAGTGTGTCTCCTCCAGTAAAGCTTCCAAGAATAAAAACCAGGGAGCAGATAGGGGTTATCAAATTGGGTACTTAGGATATCCATCAGGAACCAAATGGGGAATCATGGCAGGGGGATGCAGTTCCTGGTGACAGAGCTTCCCTAGTTGACTACCTCATATGTGACTGGGTCCCTTCCCCTCCCAATATAGGTCAGGAATCAGGTTTTGAATTCACATCACCAGGACACAGGGAGTCAATATTCACTGGCTCTTCAGGAGCTGCAACTTCTGGGATTTTTCCTAAGGCCTGAGAAGCCAATCCTTTCTATGTAGCCTCCTAGAAGTGGATTTTTGCCACCGACATAAAAGCACTGGCTTGGTGAATCTAACTCAGTAAAACATTGTCAGGACAATGCCTGAGTTACTCAAAGGAAATTCCAAGTGAAAAACAACAACTGTATAGAGCCAAAGGTGGGAAGGATTATAAACAGGAGATAGAGAGCAGCAACAGTGCAATCTCTTTCAAAGTCCTAGCGATAAAGCTGATAGCACACATGAATATCCTTTGGGGATTATGGACTGCTAAATCAAACATAGCAAACCATGGCACACGATCAGGTCGGTGGCCCAGAATTGAACAAACACGGCTCCCTCAGCCAAGGCTGGACACGTGAGCACCGAGGCACTTCCACAGCCTGCTCCTTCCTGTGCATTTCTTCTCAATATGCTTACCAGTCTAAGAGCTAGTCCCAGAGCTAGTCTGAAAGTGACCTAAGGCTGTATTTCATCCACACCTCAGGGCCTCATCTGAATACAGCCATGCCTCCCTTACACACGGGGCTAGCAAGGACAACCAAGCATAAGAGCCGAACATGGCACACACTTGCAACCCCAGCACCCTGAGGCTGGGGCAGGAAGAAGGTTGCCATGTCAGTGCCAAAGCTATATAGCAAGACCCTGGCTTTGGAAGAAAAAGAAATCAGTCTTCCCTACACAGTCAATGTTTTTAGAAAAATTCAGTGTCTCAAAATCTAGAGATTGTGTATTCATGGGGATGTAGAAGGCCCGTGTGTATGTGTGCTCATGTGCATGGGTCCACAGGAACATGTGTTTATGTGCCCGGATGAATGTGCACACGTGCACTTAGAGGCCAGAGGATAACCACAGGTGATGGTGCTCAGAACAATGTCTTTCCTTGACCTACAGCTCACCAATTAGAATAGGATGTCTGGCCAGCACGTCCCAGAGGTCTGCCTGTCTCTGCCTACCCAGGGCAGAATTCTAATAGAAACCTAAATTACTACACTCAATGTTGTACATGGATGCTAGCATCAAACTCAGGTCTCCCCTGACCCGATTCTAGAGAGATCCATATTGGTTATCTGCCTTCAGACAAGAAACAAACCTCAGGAGCAATATTCTTCAGGAACATTTCAACACAAGCAAGGCAGGGTGTGTGAAACACTGAAGACTAGCGCCTGGCCCCTCTCTGGCCCCTCTCAGGATGACCAACGCTGTTCCTACAGAGCAGCTCTCTCTCTCTCTCCCTCTCCTTCTCCCTCTCCCTCTCCCTCCCCCCTCCCCCCTCCCTCTCCCTCTCTCTCTCTCTCTCTCTCTCTCTCTCACACACACACACACACACACGTGCCTTCAGAGTACAGTCTGAGGCAGACACCTCCTCAGCTCTGGCATATCCCCCAGGCGTGTCTGTCTTTGGATCTCACTGTCTGACGGGAGGGTTTGAACTTTTCAGGAAAGAGGTGGAAAAGCCTCCAAAACAAAGGACAGAGCTGACAGTTCTTCCACAGCTCTGGGTAGGAAGTCCTTCAGCATAGCCTTCCCGAGCACAGAAATGACCACTGAAGAGGACATGTCACCTCATCCAGGTCAGATTTCCAAGCAAAAAAAGTCTCAACACTACTTCAAAACTGTACCTCAAAGTCACATTAGCCCTTTCTCACTTTAAAAAAACAAAAACAAAAACAAAAACATACTTTTCGTAGTGCTGCACAATTTTCATCTCAGCACTCGGGAAACAAGAGGCAGGAAAGTCTCTGAGTTTGAGGACAGCCTACGATACCCAGGGGACAAATACCCCAGAGCACACGTGGAGGTCAGAGTCAGTCCTTCCCACCTCATGTGCTGCAGGTACTGAACTCAAGGCTCTTAAGAGGCCTTTACCCACTGAGTCATCTGGCCAGCCTCTTTTCTAACTGACACACAAAGAAGTCCACGTGCTAGGCATTGCAGACAGACACTGTAGTCCCAGAACCTCTTGTTGGCAGCCATGGGCACCCCTGCTGTGTTCTTTTCTTTTCCTCTCTTCCTCTCCTTTTATCTTTCTTTCGACAGGGTTTCTCTATGCGGCCCTGGCTATCCTGGCACTGTAGACTAGGCTGGCCTTAAGCTCACCCTCCTCTGCCTCCTGAATGCTGGATTTAAAGGTCTGTGCCTCCTCTCTCCAGTTCCCATTGTGCTCTTCACCATGGCTGATGGTGAGACCCGTGGCTGATGGTGAAGCCTGTGGCTGATGGTGAGACCCGTGGCTGATGGTGAGACCCGTGGCTGATGGTGAAGCCTGTGGCTGATGGTGAGACCCGTGGCTGATGGTGAGACCCGTGGCTGATGGTGAAGCCCGTGGCTGATGGTGAAGCCCATGGCTGATGGTGAGACCCGTGGCTGATGGTGAGACCCGTGGCTGATGGTGAGACCCGTGGCTGATGGTGAAGCCCGTGGCTGATGGTGAGACCCGTGGCTGATGGTGAGACCCGTGGCTGATGGTGAGACCCGTGGCTGATGGTGAAGCCCGTGGCTGATGGTGAAGCCCATGGCTGATGGCGAGACCCTGGGCCACTTCTATTTCTGGCTATTTGCACACCAAGTTCCAAAGGCAACAGAAAACTTTGATGCTCTGAGCACTGAAAGCAAAGTACCTGGCTATAACAGTTCCTCTTTTCATAGAATTATCCCAGGATTCCTGTGACAGGGAGGTGACTTCACACACAATAATGATGGCAGTGGTGGCAAGTCCATCTACAGAGAGAAATCTAAGAATGAAACCTTCATCCTCAAGTGGACAGAGTCTGGATCCAGTCCGTGACAGACACTGGACAGAACACCAAGAGCTCCCAGTGTTGATCTGCACGGTAAGCGGCTGGATGGCACTGTGGTCTCTGGGAGAGTGAAAGGCGCTGAGAATACCACAGAACCTACAAGACCACCCTGCTGACTGCACAACTCTAATGCCTGTCACTTGCAACTTAGGAAGTTATGGCATCAGCTGATGCTGGCTGACGCTGCTGTCCGTCCCTGCAGGACTACAGAAGATGCCAAGTACCAAGCTGTTGGCAATCTTCAACTGGAGCCGCAAGCCTCCAACGTGAGCACTGAGAGCCACTGAAGAGCTGAGAGTCTCCAGCCACTAGAGCTTAAGCAGCAGGTCCCTAGCTCTCAGGGCCTGAGCCATAACCCACTGGGCCTTCACAGCCAGCCTTGGGATGCAGTGCACTTGGGGAGCTGGAACTGCTGGCAATGAAAGAGTTCACCTACACTCATGATTTCTACCTGGGTACATCAAAAGGGATCCATGTGGCCGACTGCTAGCGAGCAGCTGTGTTCACAGCCCATGGCTCACTAGATTCGGCTGTGGGTCCTAAAAAACCACCACAAACAAACAAACAAAATATTCTGGATCTCCTGCCAGAAATGCCCAAAGCCCCATGATACCCCAAGAAAGGTTCAGAATGTACCAGCCTGATAGAACTGAAGAACAGTTAGCAAGGAAAAGTGGACTTGGCGTGTATACAGAGTGCACAGGCGTGTGAGCACACGCGTGAGTACTCACACACACTTCTTTCATATTTCTATTCCCGTAGTGCATTACATGGTTGACAAGCAATTTTTGTATGAGCTTCAATTAAAAGTTCAGAAAAGCACTGACCCTTCACTTTCTCCATAGTCATGTGCAGATGTCGAGGCAAAATCAAATCACTGCTAAGGTGTGACCATGGGGACCAGTCGAAGGCATGTTTTCAAGAAGTGATATGGGGTACTGTGACTCTACAGAACCTGCTGTCACTGGGATGTCTTTCCTCCTCTGGCACAGGAGTGAGTGGACGCTGGACGCCCTGCCACTGTCATGTTAACCGAGGCTCGAGGCAACAGGACCACTCAACATTGACTGGGCTCTGAAGTGTGACCATGATACCATTTCTCTGCATTTTTCATTAGTGACACAAGGCTGACACAGTCACAAAGAAAAGCTACAATCAGAACGGCTGCTGTCGCCTCAGCACTGAGTTGTACAAAGTACACTCCCACAGCTGAGCACAGGCTCTGGCTCTGCAGACAGCAACTTTCTGGTGGGTTATTGACTCTCCTGTTATAGTGAGAAAAACTGGTGAACCAGGATCCTCAGCCCTTCAAAACAGGCTTGACCGCCTAGAATAAGTAGCTCCAGACTGAGCCTATTTAAAGGAAACAGGGTGTAGAGAAACAAGACAAATGGCATCACCAGCAAACTACCTGCAAAACGAGGCAGGCTACTCTACAACAGAGCTAGCCTGGAACCTCACCAGGAGAGCAATGGATTTGGGGGGGGGGGGCGGGGGGAGGTACATGGGAACTGAGCTGATTTCGCCTTTCACCATGCGGGGTCTTGGTAAAGTTCAGGTCATCAGGCTTGGTAACAAACACATTTACCTTCTGAGCCATCTCATCACCAACACACACACACAGAGACACACAGACACACACACACACACACACACACACACATGTGTCACACAATTTTTTTTAGGGGGAAATATGAAAAATATAGGAAATTAGGGATTTTTTGCTTACAACAAAACAAAATAGAACATCACTTAGGAGGCAGAAGCAGGAGGATCTCTGTTAAGTTGGAGGTCAGCCTGGTCTACAAAGAGAGCTCCAGGACAGCCAGGGCTACACAGAGAGACCCTGTTTCAAAAAATAAAACAAAACAGAGGAGGAGAAGGACAAGGGTGAAGAGGGCGAGGAGGAGGAGATGATGATGGTGGTGGTGGTGGTGGTGGTGGTGGTGGTGGTGGTGGTGGTGTAGTGTAAGCCACGCTCTCGGCACAGGCAGGAAGTGTGAGCAGAGCACAGACATGGGATGAGACTGCAGACGTCCACTCAGGTGCTAGCTGTAACCATGGCATCAGGCCTTCTCGGGAGCTACATGGAGATGTGTGCAAAGAATCAGGGTGTTGCCTGCTCACTTCTCAAATACCTCAAAACAAACACAAGCAAAAGAGCAAGCTGGATAACTGTAAGAACAGCAGTGGGCTCTGGGGAAGTAGGACACTTTACTGCCCCCAGCTTTCAATTCTACTTGGCCAAAAATCTTTCAGCATGAAGGCTGGGGATGGGAAGCCCTCTCTACCTTGGCACAAACGAAATCAATCACAAAGATCCAGGAAAAACTGCAGTCTATTGCCTCCAGGTCCCAGGTAAGTAAAAGTATATTTGTTTCCAAAGAGTCCTAAAACTATTGCCCTCAGCAGCCCTCAGCACAGCAGGGAAGGCTGCTGGAGCTGGACGTCCAAGTCGGCACTGCTTCCTGCCACTCTTGATAAAGTGTCTTGGGCTATCCGCAGCTACGGTCAAAAGCGACACCCCTGGGCAGGCACTGAGGCAGCCTGGTCACGTCAGACTGCTGCGTCCACGCTTGCAGAACTGGGCTTTTGGCGCCGGTCCTTTGCTCAGAGTTTCTCAGTGAAGAAGGGGTTGGAGAACGGAGGACAGATGGGTTGTACAGATTGTACAGGGGCGAGCAGTGGGGCCCAGCCAAGCAACCTCCTTAAACAGACACACGAACTGCTTGCTCGCGTGCTGTTGCTCCCTGGTGGCTCCGCAGAACTCCGTGGTTTGGCCTCCCCTCCACTTGTCACAGTCCCTCTGCACTCGTGTATCCTGCCGGCAACTCCCAAACAAGAACAGGCTCCTTGCCTTCATGCTGCCTAAGACACTGTTTACCATCTGACCCACCTCTTCCGGGAACCTGAGCCACGCCCAGTCACCTGCCCCATGGCCTATTCTTCCAATGCAAGGATGCCACCAGAAGCTCTGGCACACCATGAGACCAGCCTGGACCCGATGAGACTCACGTGCTGGTATAAAACCTGCTCTCCAGAGACTGTGACTCACACCGGCACACAAGAGCAACAGCACTGTCTCCAGGAGGGTGCAACACAAGTCAGAGAAGCCTCGGGGAATCCCACACACATGCCTTGGCAGAGAAGAGTCACTGTGCTAGGCGGGACATCCTGCACTGTGCCCACATCTTAGGCTGTGTGACACCCTCTCTGATGGCCAGGAAGGAAGCAATGATTCATGCATCTCACCTATTCTCATAACATCTGTAAATGTTCTAGAACTGCAGCATGACAAACTAAAGCCAGAGATACAGGTCCACCCACAATCACACTGTGAGAATCAATTTCACTCTCTTCAGAGCAGCTTCAGACCTCAAGATCCAAAGCAATGGCTGGACGGTGGTGGCACACGCCTTTAATCCCAGCACTTGGGAGGCAGAGGCAGAGGCAGGCAGATTTTCTGAGTTCGAGGCCAGCCTGGTCTACAGAGTGAGTTCCAGGACAGCCAGGGCTAGCTACACAGAGAAACTCTGTCTCGAAAAAAACCAAAAAAAAAAAAACCAAAAAAAAAAAAAAAAAAACCAAAAAAAAAAAAAAAATCCAAAGCAATGGAGACTATATGGGAGGAAGAAAGGGGGGTTGGAAATGTAAAATATGAAATACTAAAGTAAAGCCTGATTGCCAGTGGTGACAGTTGACCGCACTCAAACACCAAGCATTTATACAAGACCAAGACAAACGCGCTTAAGATAAAGTACACTTCGTATGCATCACCACCTCACCAGCGTGCTGTGGTCCATATTTTTAAAGGAAGAAAAAGAAAAAACAAAAGACAAAATCCACAGGAAAAGAACAAAACACAAACAGGTGATCCCCAAGAGGGATGGTCAAGGGGGCAGCATACACAAGGGCTGCCCGGAAGGCCTCATCTGGCTCAAGGGAGAGAGCTTTCTGTGCAGCCTCAAGGACGGCAGGTGCAGAGCCCGAGCCCTGGAGCTTCTGAACACGGAGTACAAACCATGCCTCAGGGGGAATTCTAGCAGCAACAGTTTGGCCTAGAACCATCCACACTGCACAGCTCCATTCCAGGAACAGCAACCACATACTGAGTGCCTGTCTGCAAAGGCACAACTGCTCGGTGCAATGGTTCCTAGGAAAATAAGCATGCACCCGCAGGCCAGGCTACTGCACTTCTGGGCATTCATAACAAAGAAAGGAAAACTAATATTCAGAGGGGGAAAAAGTGCATAAGTGTTCACAGCAGCTTTATTCATGACAGAAGCAACCCAGATGTCCTTCCGTGAATAAGCAGTTACATCTACACCACAGACGACACTTGGCAATAACACGGACAAATGATGGGCAATGTGGGTGAAACTCTGGGCAATTCAGGGGTGAAAAAACGCCAACCGCGAAAAGTGAGGTGTTACACAACATTCTTGAAATGACAAAGGACTCGTGCCTGCCCAGCTGAGAAGGGTGTGCAGCTGAGAACAAAGGGGCTGTGGAGTGAATGCCAACGTCCGCCAGGACCAGGGCTGGGACACTATGGGACACGTTTGGCTTAAGGCTTTGGTTTGAGACAGGCCTCACTGTATACTTCACACTGGCCTGAACTCCCAATCTTCCTGCCTCGGCCTCATGAGTGCTGAGAGAGCACCCAGGTGCCACCATAGCTGCTACCACAGAGCCTCCCAGCAGAGGAAACGGGAAGAGAGGTGCACAGGGTTCCTTAAACTCTCTAGCCATCTTAAAATAAAAGGCTTAACTTAAGAGAGAAGTGGTTAATCTTTCCTATTTGCATAGCTGTAAACTGGAGCTTGATCAGTGACTAAGCCTGTGCTCAGTGACAACTTAGTAATTAATGACAACTCCCAACTCAGAGCTCCGGCAGCATCAGTGAAATATGGACCAAACTATAAGACCATGGACGCATTAACCACTGTCAGTAAAACTTCACTCACTGCCTTTAAAGCCACTCGGTCAGGTATGGGAGATTATGATACCAGCACTGGGGGGAATGAAGCAAAATTGGTTAATGTTAAGAGACTCCCTTAAAAAAAGAAAAGGATCACCCTGCTCAATTGGTGTCTTGCTTGGTACCCACCCAAGAACGGACCATAACAGGAACAGGTCAAGAGACTTGAGAACTCACAAGAGCCAGTTTAACACATCTCTGTAACTATCCCTAACCTAGTGGTGACATTTCTGTTGCAGTGGGCAGCACACAGTCAGGTGTCAAGATTCTGTCAATCCCACCGGCTTTTATTCTGGAACCACAAAACAGTGTCATTAGCAGCCCAGCTCCTGGGGCAATTTTCTGCATCTTTGCCTCTTCCATTCAAAGCCTGCTCATTATTTTGGTTAATGACTATTATCTAAATTTATGAAGACTGAGAAAATTACTTTAACCACTTTTGTAATGCAAATATATTTTATAGGTTCTTAATATTTAATTACAATTCATTGGTGCTCTCACTGAAGCAACTCCCAGGCAGCATTTAGTGTCCATACAGAACATCAGCTCAGGAAGTTCAGTTCTAGCTCATTACTTCACACTTCTAAAGAATTCTAAAGCCTTTTCTGCCCCGATATATCTGCTACTTCTCTTAGCTTGAGCACAACTCAGCACATGTCCATGAGAGCCGTCATGACTGTCTGACGGGATGATACACATTTGCTGATTCCTCAGTGTCTTAGTGAGACAGCAATGCACATGGAAGTCGGTCAGGTGCTACCTGAAGCCAATGTGAACCGCACATCTTCTGGAAAGCTCACCTCCCCAACAGGGAGGTTGGCTCGCCGCCCCAACTACATACAACATGGACATGCTGAAGTCCTCGCCTGCCTTCTGGAGCCTAGAGTTCTGGTGCATGCCAGGCAGAGATGTGCCCATGACAAGCACCCAGCTAAGTCTCTATCTAAGGAACCTTTAAGGGTGACCCCACTTTATGTGTGTCATCCTAACTTACTGCTGGGGATGCTGAGCCATTATAGGTGACGACACAGGAAGAGCACCCTTGGAAGTTTGTGGCTGACTTGCTGCACACCTCACCATACACACCTGGTCCCCAGGCTGGTTTTACCCAGCATTCTTTCACTAACAGTAAACCAGCCCACTGTGTCTTTAGGGAATCATCAAATCGAGAAATAAAGGGCTGAGAGGTATTGAAGACTTGGATCCAGCACCATGACTGTACAACAATCAACTTTCTCACCATCACTCCTAAAAACTCTTCAAAGGAGGCATCAACCCCAGCAATTACCAGCTTCCCACTCGGTGCACGGTAACACTTGATTACAAAGCACACGTGCCGCTACACCTGACACTCTGGGTAATGCACAGCTGTAGGACCGCTCCTCATCTACTTCAATGTCTCCTTGATAGGTTCTCTTAGCTTGACAAGAAGACAAATTAGATTTTAAATTATTTTCAATTTTACTCAACAAAGTCCATAGGTCAGATGGTCTAGATAAAAGTGAAATTATTCTTGTGGAATAAGATTTTTTTCATGCTAATAATACACAGTGACTATAGGACTGGGGATGCAGTCAAGCTGGTAGAACCCTTGGCTAAGCTAGTTAGTATGTAGGAGACCCTGGGCTCAATCCCCAGCACACCCAAACCAGGTATCACAGTGTGCACCTGATCAGGAGACTCAGAAATTCAAGCTCAGCCAGGTGGTGACTTTAATCCCAGTGCTTGGAAGGCAGAGGCAGGTGGATCTCTATGCATTCCAGTCAAGCGTGGTCTACATAGCAAGTTCCAGGACAGCCAAGGCTACACAGAAAAACCCTGCTTCGAACAATCGAGGGGAGGGGAAAGGAAAGGAGGGGAGGGAGAGAGAGGAAATCAAACCCATCCTCAGCTACATAACGAGTTCAGATAATACTATAAAATAAAGCAAGTGTGATGAGGGAAGGACAGCCAGCCTCCACTGTGGGGTTCACACTCACCACATAGCAGAGAACCCAAGCACTCGAGTGTGGGAAGGAGCAGGTGCAAAGGCCCCCTCAGGACAGTAATCAGCTCAGAGAACCCACTACTTCCGCCATTTCCACAAAAGCAGTCTGAGCTGCCAGGGACAGCAAAGGAGACCAAGCACATAAATGGAAGGTTCTAGATGCAGCAGACCTGCAGTAGAGGAGCCAGTGGCACAGCAGAGAGGCGGGCAGGCTCGTGTGCAGTGCATACAGGAAGCCATCCCACTCAGCGGTGTGCAGCCACCATCCTGCTGCTGAGCTGTGTGGTGTGGACCGTTCTCGGCCAACCTGCTGCTAACCAACTGCTCCGGAGGCGCCCGAGGCTGATGATGGTAACGCCCCATGGCCAGGAGTCTGTAGCACTCATGGTCCTCCACACCTCACTGATACCTGGGGTCACACTGGAAAGCTCCTCCCTCCCACAAGAAGAATGTGTAGATCCACACACTACAGACTCATTTTCACGACTGAGTGAAGACAGCTGCTGAACAAAGTGTGCGTGAGCGTGAGCGTGAGCATGAGTGTGAGCGTGAGCGTGGAGCTGAGACTGCAAGGGTCCCCAGGAAGGCGGTCTACAAAGCATGCCAGCTTGCCTCTCACAGACCTCAAACACTTCCCAGCATCTTCAGACAAGAATGTTTTTGAGGATTCCCTCACTCCAATAAGCTGTGTGACCTTCTAGGTTTTGAATTGCTTTTTTGTCTCCAGGTAAGAAGCAATGAAAGAAGCAGAGGAAGCTAAGGCTGGGAGGTGAGCAGTCAGGGAGAAGCCGCACGGCACATGCTCAGTCAGCAGCACTCACGGGGAGACACAGGCGGCTGAAGAGTGTCTGCAGGGAGCGAGAGACGGGGAGACCGAGCCACGTGCCCTCAACTACTTGGCAAGTCCCGTGTCAGTAAGATACCCTATCTCAATAAGTAAATATATACAGATGGATAACACCTCAAGACCAACACAGAGGATGTCCTCTGGACACGCATACACACAAATACAAATTTTAAAGTAGCTCAAGCCAAGCATGGTAGTGCATGCCTACAATGTCAGTACTTAGGAGGCTGAAGCAGGAGCGTCAAGAGGTAGAAGCCACCCTGGGTTACACAGCAAGTGTGAGACCAGTCCAAGCCACATAGTGAGCCCCTGTCCCAGAAAACCAAGGGCTGAGAATGTGACTTACTGGCAAATTATTTGACTAGCATGTTCAAGGCCTACTATTTCATCACCACCACCACAAGAGACAGATGGCATGTGTGCACAGTGCTTCTCTTGGATCCCACCCTAAGTATGAGACCTGTTTCCTCCGAAATGTCAAGATCTTAGCACTGGGCTTTACTCCCGCTCAGATCCTCTATACCAAGCGGCACTGCTTTACTTCTAAGTTAGGCCCGGCCGGCACACTTTGGGTAGTAACACATACTGCCACACACCACGCACAGATGGCTCCAGAAAGCAGCTTTCACCAGCTCCTAAAGTTCACTGCTTTGGATTCCCGGGGCAGCCTTGCTTTAGCCCTGACTTTCCACCAAGTTACCCAACCCCATTCATCTCCATCTTCTGACTTCTTCATCCTATGGGAAAAAAAATTGCTCCATTTCCCTCCAAACCGTGTGATTATTGTCCTCTGCACACCTAGGCCCATGTTCCCCTCCTCTTAGCAAGCCCCAGCCCCTGCACGCGGCCTCTGTTGATGACTGCCTCTGCACCTGTCTCACTGCCAAGGCCTAGGGCTTTGCTGTCCACACAGCTTCAGTCACATCACAGCTTCACAGGCTACCTAGTGCTTTTCTGATCATTTGTTTTGAGTGTATTTATTCATCTTAAATGACAATACCTTTTAAAATATAGTGTATATAATTTTTAAAAAAATTTTTTTGTTTTTGTTTTTGTTTTTTTTTTTCGAGACAGGGTTTCTCTGTGTAGCCCTGGCTATCCTGGAACTCACTTTGTAGACCAGACTGGCCTCAAACTCAGAAATCCTCCTGCCTCTGCCTCCCAAGTGCTGGGATTAAAGGCGTGTGCCACCACTGTCCAGCTATAAATTTTTAAAAGAGTAAATTATATTTCACTTTGGCAAAACCGTGCAAACAGCCCAAGTCCCTGCTGCACTCCCAAACTCCAAACCAGCATCAATGTAAATCCATTTAAACATGAGACCACAATAGCAATACCATCAGGAAACCACTGGCAGTTCCCCTCTGAGTTTGACATGGAAGCTCCTAACGACCAACATGATGGTGAAGGACTGAAGAGAAACCATGGATGACTGAGAAGCTGGTAGGATGCAGGCCTGAGCATCCTCATCACCTCTTTGGCACTGAAGGCCCATTCAGACCACCCCACCCAGACATGCCCCTGCCTGGGCCAGAATCTGGAGACAGACATGGGAAACAAACACAAAGGTGGAGGCACACGGTGCTGAGGGGAAGAGAGTAGAGAAAACTCAGACAGATCGCTGTAACTAGTGTAGCCAACAAGATGAGATAAGCCAGGTGACCACCAGGTCTCACCTCGGTAGAATGTAACAATGAGCCGGGCAGTGGTGGCAGCACACCTGTAATCCCAGCACTTGGGAGGCAGAGGCAGGCAGATTTCTGAGTTCAAGGTCAGCCTGGTCTACAGAGTGAATTCCAGGACAGCTAGGGCTACACAGAAAAACCCTGTCTTGAAAAAACCAACAACAACAAAAAAAAAGAATGTAACAATGAGGATGCGGCAGAAAGCCACTCTTAAAATAACATGCAAATGTTACTGGTAGGAGATGTAGAGAACACTGCCTGCCATGGTATCTTAGCGTGATAGCACCCACAGCCACCACTGCTCTCCAGCCCTCAGCTTCAGATGAAAACAGGACCAACAACAACCAACATCAGCCAAACTCACACTTTCCCCATCTAGAGGAAGGTCTTGAGTAGTATTTCACAAAGTCCCCAAACCCTGCACCCCAACTGCTGCTGGCCCACAGTGAGATGTGGGGACAAAACAAGCCAGATGGGTTGGTCCGCTGATCATCCCACACTGAGACCACTGACGGGAGCTCCCACTGCAGGAAGAGCAGCCCCTCGACCTGCCTTCACATCAGAGCCCTGGGAAGGGAGCCTGAGCACTGGAGCCCCAGACAGCCAGGCTGCAGTGGGCCTGAGTGAGAAACGCGGAGGCAGCTCTGACCCCCCCCCCCACCAGCTCCTGCACTTAAACCCCTCTTGGCAACAGTCCGACGGCTCAGCCCTGGACTCTAGATCCCATCTGCCCTGCCCCTCCTTCATAGACTGTTCACTTTCTCAAAGGTACATAATGGATCCCTAGATTCCGCCAAAGAACCGTGAAAAGACTGTCACCCATGTTCATTTTCCTTTAATGCCAGAGTTTTGTTTCCCTGAGACAAGAGCTCTGTGTAGAGCAAAGCCGGCACACAACTTGTGATCCTCTCGTTCTGGGGAGTCTTGTGGTTTTCTGAAGACTTGTTCTTCTAATTGTTTAGCTTTGACTTAATTTCTATTTAATAAACTAAACTTGGGCTAGTAAATAGGTGGGTTTTCTTTTACACAATCAGAACATCCATCTGCATCAATTGGCTAACGTAGCAGCAGAAGCGCTGAATCCTTTGCCTACCTCAAGACAACCTCAAGATGGGAAGTTGATAGGTCTTATGGAGGTTTTAAAAAATTAAGGTTGAGAGCCGGGCGGTGGTGGCGCACGCCTTTAATCCCAGCACTTGGGAGGCAGACAAGAGGCAGGTGGATTTCTGAGTTCGAGGCCAGCCTGGTCTACAGAGCTAGTTCCAGGACAGCCAGGGCTACACAGAGAAACCCTGTCTCGAAAAACCGAAAAACCAAAAAAAAAAAAAAAAAAAAAAAATTAAGGTTGGAGTATTACAGCAGTGGGAAACTTGCCTGCCGTGTGAGAGCTTGGGTACACTACCGTGAGCGACACCCTAGAGCTCATCAGAGCCTTCCTGTGCTCCTGCACGCCTCTCACTCCCAGAGTGCAAAGCAATCAAGGAAGGCTGCCGGTGGCCATGCGTGCTGCTCGCATCTCCTCCTCTCCTCTGTCTTCCTGGCCCTGCCTCCCACTTCTCTGCTGCTGCTGCTGCTCCTCCTCCTCCTCCTCCTCCATCTTCTTCTCTTTCCCTGTCTACCACCACCACCACCACCACCCCACCACCACCACCACCACCACCCCGGCCAGGCACATACAGCAGCCCAGGCACTGCCTGAGCACTTCCTGAAGATTCTCACAACTGCCTAACTTCTGAAATATGCATAAGCAAAAACTTAAGCAAAGGAATGGCTGTCATAAGGACAGACACTGCAGGGGCTTGTGTCTGAGTGCTTCAGGGGAGACCCTGCTCCCCACCCAGTCACCATGGAGCACAGTGCAGCCAGCGTATTAGAGCTGCCACACTTGAGAAATAAGGGAAAAGAGTGGCTGGATGATAGATATTTTTAATTAAAATCTTCAATTTTCAGTTCACTGTCCTTAGACAATCTCTTCCCTCAGCATCCTGATCTTAGGAAAAAGGGAGCTACTGCAGTGGACCAGGCTAGACTCATGAACGCACAGGTTCTGCCCAAAACAAATTCTTCCTCAGTTATCAGTAGCCGCCAACGCAGACACAGAAACAAGCCTGCTTCTGCTGGCCAAAATGGTCAATATCCGACCAAAACGACAGATAGCTCCTATAAAAAACAACTACAGGACATTGTGACCTCTTCCATGAACCAGAATTTCCCAGCAACATTTTGTTCTTAACATCCCCCTAACACCCTTGACAACTATACAGGATTAAACAGACTATTCTGTTTGCTTTAACACACACACACACACACACACACATATGCGCACGTGCGATTTGCAGGAAACTAGATGTCCAGAGAATGAATATTAATTGAGGCCACACAGTCCCAAAAAGAAATCAGTGTGTGTTGTCCTCACCTGTGGCTCTAGCCGAGCTCAGGTATGTGAGGAAAGAAGTACGAGGTGGTTGGTGAGGAGGGAGTGAAGGCTGGACAGTCCACGAGCTACACACGAGGAGGAGGTGAACCCAAGGGCTTTCCTAGTTTAACTGTGGGGGTGTGGGGGAGGTGTGGGATGTGTGTGTGTGTGTGTGTGTGTGTGTGTGTGTGTAAGTGGGGGGTGGGGGTGTAAATGTGTAAGACAGACTGACAATGAAAGCGCCACACCCAAGGCAAAGCCTCGCCTGGCAGTCTCAGAGCAGCTGTTCTTGCTGCTCTCCGGTACAGAGGCGCAGACTCCATCAGTCTACCTGCATGGTATATTTTATTTGCAAGTTCTTTTTTAAAATGATTCCTTTGTATCTTTTATGTACTTGGTGTTTTGCCTGTACATATGTCTGTGTGAAGGTGTCAGATCCCCTGGACATAGTACAGTTGTGATCTGCCATTGTAGGTGCTGGGAATTGAACCCAGGTCCCCTGGAAATAGTAAGTACTATTAACTGCCAAGCCATCTCTCCAGCCCCTGCAAGTTCTTTACAAGGAAGTGATCTTTATTTTTAAAAACTATACAAGATCCCAAATACTTCTGCAAATTATAGCTGCCAGTATTCAGCATGGTAGATATTAAAATGAAGTTTTTTACTTTCATTGATTCATTTAAAATTAATAACAAAGACATCTATTGTTAACATAAATGGCATATTTTTTTTCAAAAATCTCTATCTTGCCAAATAAAAACCTTTTTGCGCTAAGAATGCTGCTTCTCCCTGTCTGCAAACCTCTTCACTATCTGGCTTGACAGGCATCATCGGACTGCCTTCACGTCTGTGTTCAATATGTCTCAATTTGTCACAGTCTGTTATTTCAGCTCAAGTGTATAGAAAAGCCACCCTCAAACATGGAGGTGGTACTTTCTGACCATACAGAAACCTCAGCAAGCGACATTCTGAGGGTCACCCAGAGCACAGAAGCACCTTTCACACTGTGGCGCCATCTCCACCTGCTGAGCACCTTTCTAACAGACTGCACGAATTGTCCAAAAGTCACCAAGTCACAAGGATCACCCAAGGCTGACAGCTGTCTCTATGCTGTTGAATATTCATCACCGACCAGAGAGAGGAGGCGAAGGCTGGGGCCTGGCAAAATCACCAGCTACAGAGCAAAAGGGGCTTCAGACACTGGGAGCCGCCAAGTCCACAATGGCGGGCAAGTTTTCAGCACTTTCCTTGGGTCACTAGGGCAGCCCTGGTGTCCCAGCTGTGGCCCCAGCTGGCCTGCAGCTCCAGCAGTGCTCGCTCACTCAGACACTCACACTCTCAGCTGAGCTGGGCCACTCTTTGTGGCCTCAAGGCCTCTGCATGGAAAGGAGATGAGCAAAACCCCGTCCATCCGTCTGCAGTGCAGGCCCGCCCTGAGAGCAAGGGGACACCCACAAATGCAACACAGGAGGAGGAAAGGTGGAGGCTGAGGAAAACCAACCAGAGAGAGGAGGCGAAGGCTGGGGCCTGGCAAAGTAAAGCAGATATACGAAAAGGTCCCAACAGCCTCTGTCATCCCGTTACCCCTGTCACCTCCTCATTGCAGTCATTCCCTGATATTTCCTGTCACACCCCGTCAATCCCTGTCACTCCCTGTCACCCCTTGTCACTCCCTGTCACTCCCCGTCGCTCCCTGGCTAGACCATCTCTTCACTGATGCCCCCTCCATACTCATGATCCCACAGCCTTCTCTCTCAGCAGACTGATCATTGATTCAAGTAGGTATGGGATACATGGACGTCTGTCTCAAATACACCAAAATAAATAAGCAAATTAAAGCTTTATAAGAATACATATTTTTCTAAAGTATGTTAAACAATATAGCCACTAATTTTTTCAGCAAATACTTAAAAAGGACAAATTTTTTGAGAAACATAACCAAAACTGACTCATGAGACCACAGCAGGCGTGAAGCCGCCTATAACCATTAAAGGCAGATCATAGTTATAAAAAAGTTATTCCTCAGCCGGGCGGTGGTGGTACATGCCTGTAATCCCAGCACTTGGGAGGCAGAGGCAGGCAGATTTCTGAGTTTGAGGCCAGCCTGGTATACAGAGTGAGTTCCAGGACAGCCAGGGCTACACAGAGAAACCCTGTCTCGAAAAACAAAAAAAAACAAACAAAAAAAACAAACAAACAAAAAAGTTATTCCACAGCAGAAACTCAAGACCCAGATGACAAGTTCCACAAACACTGCTATAAGTCTTAAGACAGAAGAAACAGAAAAAAATTCCCCAAGCTCCTATCTCTAAAGTAGTACAGCTTTGGTATTAAAACATAGCAGGCTGCCAAGGGGCTCACCTGAGCTGCTAAGCAAGAGATCCTGGAGGGGAGGGGACGAGGCTTCAGCACTGCAACAGAACCTTTGGCGGAGGAGCAAGCTGATCCAGGCCAGGCCCAGTCACTAAGCACAGGCGTCCTGTCACCTGCACACACAGCACCTTGCTGTGCATGCACTGCACCAAATCAACAAGGCAAACAGCACACAATTAGACAACTCAAATCCAAGCAGCTCTTGTTATGATGAAAACAACTCTGTGATGGTACATGCCTGTCATCCCAGCACTCAGCAGGTTGGGGCAGGAGGACTGCAAAGAGTGCAAGGCCAACCTGAGCTATAGAATAAGACCCTATGGCAAAGGAAGAGAGAGTAAAGAGCGGTCACTCTGCAAGTTAAGGAGGCCTCGCCCTACAACAGGGTGCCCAGTGAGCTCCCAGTCAGCAGCCAGAAGGAGGGAACTGCCATTACCACAGCGCCGCAACTCTGTTTACAGAAATCCAAACAGACATGCACACAAACACTCCGAGTCAAAGGCTGCCAGACGCAGCATGTAAAGAGAAGCTATATTGATTCCTAAGCAACAAAACAAACAAAAGAGGTAAAATTTCTAGGAATTATTCAATAAAAGATATGAACAGCCTCTACATGGAAATTTAAAAGCTTGAAGATGTGAAGAGGTGGGCACCCCACCTGTACCATTTATGAGCAAACAGATTTACTCAAAACATAGGTAGAACCTCAGCGCCTTTGGGGTCCTCAGTGTGATTTGCCCACTGGCTTAAGATCTGTGTGGGAGCGGGGCCTGAGCGAGAGAGCGGGGCTTGAGCAAGCGGGACCTGAGCGACCAGGACTGGAGCAAGAAGGGAAAATAAATCTGTGTGGAAGTAAATGCAAAAGGGCACACGAGATGCAGAACGACCCACAAGGACTTCTTTCCAATTTCAGGAAGCCACAGAGAGTAGAAATGAGACTCCCAGAACAACCTGGGCCGGGGCCAAGCCAGGCCGGTGCAGATAGTACTGCAGACTGAAGCAAAAGAGCCTGGCACAGGGGTCCTCGCGGGACAAAACAAGGCTGGGCCCTTGCCCCGCCCGCATCCAAAGCCAACATCTGCTAAGCAACAGTCTGGCTCTGTAATTCATCATAAAAGCCAGGTGGACACTTCTGACGGTAATGAGAATGTCACATGAAACAATTACCTGGCCCACCAACACTCACTATCACCCTGACCAGGGAGCCAAATGTAAGCAGCAAAACTGTGACACTCCCCAGCATTTATAGAGCGGAAGCAGGGAGAGCTCTGTGGGTTCCAGGCCAGCCTGATCTACACAGTTAGTTCAAGCTAGCCAGGGCTGCATAGTGAGATCCTGTCCAATAAAAAAGAAAAGAAAACAAACAAAACCAAAACTAAAACCAAAAACACTATCAAGCATTAAGAATTAAAAGACAGGCCAGTTGGTGGTGGCGCACGCCTTTAATACCAGCACTTGGGAGGCAGAAGCAGGCGGATTTCTGAGTTCGAGGCCAGCCTGGTCTACAGAATAAGTTCCAGGAGAGCCAGGACTACACAGAGAAACCCTGTCTCGAAAAAAACAAAACAAAAAAAAAAAATTCAAGAATTAAAGACATAGGATAAAATGCTGCCCTCAAAGTTGGGAAGAGATCTTTAGCAAATGTGTGAGCCCCAGAAAAACCTAAGTATAAAGAGAGCCACAGCAGCAGAGCTTGTTTCTGTTTATCCAAAGAGATCCTGAGAAGACTGAAAACTCGTGACCCACAGTGACAGGCACCCACACGGCAGCACCTATCAAAAGGACATGCCCCAGAGCAGGTCAGAGCCCCTAGACTAGCAAGACCGGCAAGTTCTGGATGACTCTATCAAACAGCAATGGCCAGAGCATTGGAATCACAGCCACAGGAAGGCGGAGGCCTCTGCCCCGCCCAGCCATGGGGGGGAAAGCAGTCACAGACATCTGCATTCCCATGCTCACTCAGCATCTTTTACAACAGCCCCGTATGTAAGTGACCTAAGTGTGCATTAGCAGGCAAACAAATGAGGTGCACACACACATCAGATACTCCTGAGCTATAAAAAAAGGACTCCAAAGCCGGGCGTGGTGGCGCACGCCTGTAATCCCAGCACTTGGGAGGCAGAGGCAGGTGGATTTCTGAGTTCGAGGCCAGCCTGGTCTACAGAGTGAGTTCCAGGACAGCCAGGGCTACACAGAGAAACCCTGTCTCGAAACCCCCCACCACCACCAAAAAAAAAAAAAAGACTCCAGTTGTATGTTGTTCAATGCAATAAGCCAGGCACAGGAAAGTAAACATACACACCACATGACTCACTTTTCTGTGTCATGTAGTGGTGGCAGAGGCAGGATCTGGGGAAGTAGGGAGACAATGGTGGAAGGATGGCATCACAACACCAAGGAGTAAGTTCTGAGATGCACTGCACAGGACAGCAACTGCAGGGAGTGGTAAAGCCTGCTGCTGTTGTGGGAAGCATGCTTAAACCTGGGGCCTTCCTTACACTAGACAAGCATTCTACCCTGAGCTGCCGCCAGCCCTGAATGACAGGCACTTACTCAATCACTCCAGTGTATACATATCAAACAGTATGCCCTATAAAGTACAACTACTTAAAAGAATAAAATTGCGAACTAAAACCATAGCCACATACCTACTCATAAGGATGACCACAGTGAAAGTAGCCATGTTGCTGGACAGGGGACCAGAGCCACGGACACCAAAGGAGGAGGTCAAGCAAGAAATTGCAATACCTGGCAAACACTCTAGGCAAAGGTCACAGGAACTCAGCATTACTGATAACATTCGAAACATCTAATGTTCTGGGACAATGGACAGTACAGTGTAACTTTAATTTTTTTAATCTTATTCTTTCTTTCTTTCTTTTTTTTTTTTTTTTTTTTTTTTGGTTTTTCGAGACAGGGATTCTCTGTGTAGCCCTGGCTGCCCTGAATCTCACTCTATAGACCAGGCTGGCCTTGAACTCAGAAATCCGCCTGCCTCTGCCTCCCAAGTGCTGGGATTAAAGGTGTGCGCCACCACTGCCCGGCTTAAATCTTATTCTTAATGATAGTTTTTAAATGTTTTAACCTTTCTTTTAGCCCATCACCCACCAGGAAAGAAAGCAGTAGAAAAGAAAGAATATGGGGGAAGTGGACCTGCTTGGAAAGGTTCTTTTGGAACAACCCCCATCTGTGTTGTCTGGAAATCAGCACTTCCATCTACTCAAAAACATTTTATGAATACAACAACAGTCCAGTTTAGTAGAGTCAGGATAGCAAACACAATTCAGCAGTGGTGGCACCATCGAGCAGAGACAACCAGGCCATACCTACAGCCCAAGTCGGCAGGAGGGACCCTGAGGGATGCCAGAAGTTCTCTCAGCTGTCTCTCTCAGCAAAGCGAAGATCAGTGAAGACTCAAGACCCACAAGCATTGCATAGCTAGCTCTATAAGCAAGCCTAGCTCAGCCTCCGTCACTGTCTGTCTAGTCCTTCTTATCCTCCATCCAAACATCATGTATCCTCTACAGGTCTTGCCTCAGCACGAGTCTTGTCTTAGCATATGGGTCTGTCTCAGGTGACATCATTTTGTCAACTAGCCTGAGTCCGATGAAGCAGCAAAAACTGTAGCACACCACCAGAAATTTTTTGCTACATTTCTCTCCATGGAGTCCTGACAAACACAGCTCCACTATCATAATGTAAGGTGTTCCAATATATGTGTGCTGTTGGCCAAGAATCCTTCACGTGGCTTTCACACGCTGACTTAGCAGAACATGCCTCTCCTGTGTTTCAGCGAAACGCTCTTGTACAAGCCTGTCTTATTCTGTCACCTGTGCCCACTTGAGCTAAACGCACTTCACATGTTTGCTCCAGCAAAACACCATCCGACCAACTTTCCAAAGAACCCTTATGTTTCCGCTTCAGTATGGCTTACACCTTTTGTGGGTCTCTGCAGTACAGGACAGGGACCCCACAGCAGAGGCAAGAAAGATTTCTCAGCAACTAAGGGTACTAAAGGCTATTTCAGAGGACCCAGGTTCAATTCCTAGCAACCATCTGTAATTCATCTCAGTGACTCAATGCCCCCTACTGGCCTCCATAGACACTGCACGCATGAGGTACAGATAAATATGCAGACAAAACACCCAACACATAATAAATAAAACCCCACACCAGGCAAAGCTATCTACCTAATTTAGAGAAGAACTGATAAAAACTTTCAGAGAAATAAGGCCTGGGAGAAAGAGCTACACAAGCCAAGGCAAAGCCAGGCATGACCATGTGGCCTGAGTCACCAGCTGCTGTCCTGACTCTCACCTCACTGTGTGCTGCTATCTGTGTCTGCACAGATGTGACACAAGAAGGTTATATATAAACAGATGAAGCAGTCTCTTGACAATGTAATATTTTCATTTAACAGGCCGCTCCTCACTAAGCCTTCTGCTGGGGACTGCCACACTGCTTAGCTTTCTATAGCTGCTAAGATCTGATGTGAGGCATGAGGAAGTCTAGCCATATGAGGAGACCTCAGAAATACCAATGTCAGAGGAAACCTTCTAGCCAGACCCCCAGAGTCCGCACACTGGAGCTTGCGGTTTGTGAACAGGGCCCAGGCGTCCTAAGACGAGAATATGCATGCAAGAGGGGAACAAGAAAAGGAAAATATGGGCTGGAGAGATGGCTCAACGGTTAAGAGAACTAGCTGCTTGTACTTCCAGAGGTCCTGAGTTCAATTCCCAGCAACCACATGGTGGCTCACAACCATCTGTAATGGGATCTGGTGCCCTCTTCTGGGGTGTCTGAAGACAGCTACAGTGTACTCATACATAAGGTAAATAAAATCTTTTTTTTTGTTTTGTTTTGTTTTTTGTTTTTTGGATTTGGTTTTTTGAGACAGGGTTTCTCTGTATAGCCCCTGGCTGTCCTGGAACTCACTCTGTAGACCAGGCTGGCCTCGAACTAAGAAATCCACCTGCCTCTGCCTCCCAAGTGCTGGGATTACAGGCGTGCGCCACTGCCACCCGGCTGGTAAATAAAATCTTGAGAAAGAGCAGGGCAGCCTCGTCTACAGAGTGAGTTCCAGGACAGCCAGGGCTATACAGAGAAACCCTGTCTCAAAAAAACAAAAGAAAGAAAGAAAGAACAAAAGAAAGAAAGAAAGAAAGAAAGAAAAAAAGAAAGAAAGAAAGAAAGAAAGAAAGAAAGAAAGAAAGAGGGAGAGAGGGAGGGGAGGGGAGGGGAAGGAAGGGAGGGAGGAAAAGAGAGAGGAAGGAAAGGAAAGGAAAGGAAAGGAAAGGAAAGGAAAGGAAAGGAAAGGAAAGGAAAGGAAAGGAAAGGAAAGGAAAGGAAAAAGGAAAGGAATCCATGGAGTGTCACCGGCAAACCCCCTGCGGTACCCAGTCAGAGGTACCCAGTCAGAGCGTGAAGCAGCTCTCTGGAAAGTGGAGGGGGAGGGGTGGCCATGTGCACATTGCCTGAAGTTTCTCATCACTGCTTTTTGAAAAGGGAGCATGGGCTCGAGTTTAGTTTTATAAAAAGTAAGCTGACAAATGAGACAACCACATCTTGAAGGCAGCGCTGCCCACAGGGCCCACCGGTACAAGTAGAAGGCAGCCAATCTTTTCAGCGAGCCTCACTTTAGCAAAGTCTGTGACAAACCAAGTGTGGATTTCTGTCTCTCAGGCTCAATTTCAGAGAAAGATAGGCCTGTGCAGAGCTGGCATATGCAGGGAGATCAGGCTGGCTGAAGTAGAAGTTAACATATGGCATCCCAGTCGAACTACACAATTAAACCCGTGCCAGAGACAGAGGATTGATGCCCTCACAGCCTCTGCACGTCCTCACCAGACCCTCCATCTGCCTGAGTGTGGAGCGCCGCTAACACACTACAAACTGCAGAATGATCTATGCGGACCGTCGTCAGCTCGCAGCCTCGACCCAACTAGGACAGCCTCAGATGTTACAAACCACACAAATGCTCGTGCGAAGGATGGGGATAGCACAATTTGTACGCCTCTACTATGAGGTGCAGGCCACGGTTCTGAGAAACACTATGTACTTCAAACCTCTACTCACCATAGATTCTGTCCAACACATTCTAATGCTCTGAAACCCAAACCAAAACTCATCATACATAAAGCGTCCTGTTTCTCCCATATGCAAATAGCCCTGAACAGAATTCACTTTAAGAAACACAGCTGCCCTTGAACTAATGTTATAAGGCACAAAAAGAACAAATGCCAAGATCAGGACCGCCTTGCCAAGGATAGCAGAGGCGCCCAAGTTATGAGGCCCATGGCAGCCCTGGCATACACACAGCCCCAGGTGCTCCAGGACACCACGGAGAGAAGATGAGCTAAAGTGCTGGAGCAGGCGGCCCTGTGGAACCACACTCCAGTCCCGCCTCCATCGCCGGCTTTGAGCACCTGTTCCCAGGGCAGCGGGCAGGGCTGGGGAAGGGTATAGAATCCAGCCACTATGTTCCCTTGCCTGCTTGGGATTTCATGAATACATATAAGTAATGTGTGGCTCACTCTCAATGTCTGAACTCTGGTAACATCTTGTCAGTAAATATCCAATATGTCTGAGATCATTTATTTTAATAAAGTTTCATGACTCACCAGCTACCAAAGCCTTGATTTAATTCAAAGTTCTGAACATAATTCCCATTTTCTCAGGATAAATTTTTTTTCTAAATAAACACTAGATCAAAGTAACACCACAATGATGACATCCATTTTCCAAAACTACAGAGAAGTGGCAGGCCAAATGCTGCTGTCAGCTGCCTCTAGTGAGGACAGATCACTGGGGCCTGAGGGCTGCTAGGAATGAAGGCCTCCACCACCTCAGCCTCAAGCAGCACGCTCCCAGCCTCCTCCCTCGGTCCACACACCGTGGCCACACAGGCTCCAGAACAGCAGCCTCTCCCTGTGTGCAGGAAAGCCTGCCCGTTCTCGGGCTTGGTTACTCATGGCTCGCCCTCAAGCTAGCCATTTCCTTACACTTTTACGTTTAGTCCCCCCCCGCCCCGCCCCCCCACCCCGCCCCCGAGTTCTGACCTTAAGATTTCAAAAAGAAAATTCAGACGTCACAGCCCTCCTGAGAAACTCCCAGATGAGTAGTTCGCTGTAGCTCTCAATAAGTCCCAACAAATGAAAAGTACACTTCACCATAGCACAGCCAGGGTACTGACCAATCCCCTTCACAATTGGGAAAGACTGCAGCACCCAGGTCACAAACTCCGGCTCTGAAGATAGGACACACCTCGAGGACCTAGCCCCACCAGGCTCTGCCAATCCCATCTCACAGCTGGAGCCGAACCTATGCAAAGCAGCAAAGAAGCTGAGAGGTGCCCCACTTCTCTCTGGTCACATGATGCCTAAGTAAGTCCTGCTCTTGCTCACTAAGGTCCAGGAAGGAAAGTGCGATCTCCTTGTTTGCTTGGGGCCGACAACCTGGAAAGGCCCCACCCAGGCACTCAGGAGGGACTATGGCTCTGCTTCACAGCGTCCTGTGCCAAGGAACTCGGCACCTTTTAGAACAGGATCCACACCACCAGGAACATCAGGCCAAGGCCATCACCAGTTTAACAGAGGAGCACTGCAACACCGGGTTCGTAGATGTCTGCTGTAAGAGCCTACCCAGGGCCTACTGGTACCCAGCAGGCACAGGCAGGACACTGGACAGACTGCAGGTACCATCATGCATTGAAAGTCCTGATGCATTTTCTAAATTTAAGAAGAGACACAAAGCCGGGCGGTGGTGGCGCACGCCTGTAATCCCAGCACTTGGAAGGCAGAGGCAGGTGGATTTCTGAGTTCCAGGCCAGCCTGGGCTACACAGAGAAACCCTGTCTCGAAAAACCAAAAAAAAAAAAAAGAAAAAAAAAAAAAAAAAAGAAGAAGAGACACAGACTACCCATCTTCCTGCTGTCCACTGTAAACATATAAGGATCAGACAGACATGGCCAAGAGGAAGAAAGGTGAGAGCGGGTGAGGACACAAGATCCAGGAGAGCTCAGCTCTTGGTGATAAGAACAAGCTGGCCACACTGCTCTGGAGAATCCTATCAATCGTGTTCAGCAATGGCAGCATGGCAGCCTGTTCATAGAAAACTACATGGGTAATTCAAGAGCCAACCATCGTAGGCCAGAGCCCCGGGAGTCAGCTGTGCTCTCCTCCAGATGTGCTTCTCTTGCTGTCCGTGGGCCCCGCAGCAGTCATCCTCTGCCTGAAAGCTCCTTATCTCTTGGGACAGGCTCTAACATCAGCCAAGTCTGCCCCACTGAGGGGTCTGCACAGTAGCCTCAGAAGCCATCCCCCAAATGAGATCCTAAAGTTCAGAAACTGCTCTTCTAGCCTAGGAGTGCACCATTAGCTCTTTCCAGAGCCTTCCTTCCTTTCCTGCTGTCTGCCACTAGGCACAGATCCACTTCCAGATCTCTTAGAAACAGCCTGTGTGTGCTCGGTTCTGAGGATGCTACTCAAACAGAAGAGCAAGAAGAAAAGATTCTCTGTGCACAGCTGAGTGTGCAGAAGAGCAAGGTGTGTGCAGCAGGAGCGAGCCCGCCACCTGTGGAGGCAGTGTCACCTGCAGCTCTCTATACCCCTGTGCTCGTCACACAGTTAGGTGTCTATCCGCAACTGGACAGTTAATGGGAAATAGAAAGTGGAAGAAGGAAGGAACAAAAGTAAAAAGGAGGAAGAGAGAACAGAACTATAGGAAAGGCTCAACCTGCAGGTCCCAATCCCCTTGTGGGTGTTGAATAACCATTTCACAAGGGCTGCCTAAGGCCATTGGAAAACACAGATAATTGTATTACATTCATAACAGCAGCAAAATTACAATTATGAGGTAGCAACAAAAATAACTTTGTGGTTAGGGGGTCACAACAAGAGGAGCTTTACTACAGGGTCGCAGCACTAGGAAGGCTGAGAACCAGTGCTCCACAGGCAGGACTGTGACTAGAGCACACATCACACGTCAGTCACTACTTCACACTCTGACTCATGTTAATCATGGTGTGCGCGCCCACTCCGGTCCTGTACTTTTCAATTTCCTGTCATCAATGAACTTGATAAGCACACTTCCAAATTCTTGCCCACAGAAATGACAACAGACTGAAAAGGACACTGGATACCCTGGAACTGGTCACATACGGATGGCTGTGAGTGGCCATGCGGTGGCTAGAAACCAAGTCCAGGCTCTCTGCAAAGGCAGTCAGCGCTGCTAACTGCGAAGCTATCTCTCTAGCCCCAAGGTGCTGATTTTTTTTTCTTTTTCAGTGCCCAGGGCCTTGGCAAGCTAGGCAAACACTCTCACTGAAGTATATCACAGCCACATAAATTATTTAATTTATTGGAAAATCCAGAAACAGCCTGCCTAACAGCAAAAATGAGTTCCATACATGACAGTTACCCCAGCAGTTAAAATTATTTGATTCCAAGGAAATCCCCCAGATGATAGAGCTAAGATCAGGAAAGAGCCAGGGATAAGGAGGTCATGCTCACACATGGTGTGAGCTTTTCCAAAATGGCTGTGAAGAGATGATTTTGAAGTTCCAGTTCTAAAATACAGACAGAGAAGCCAATCACAAATGTGGCCCATGACTTCACACAGTACTGTTGGGCATAATCCCACAGTCCTAATCTTTGATGCTAAAATTATTAACAGAGTAAAGAGTAAAGGCTAATGTAAGAAGCTGAGGTAGAACTTCACTGCAATCTTCCTGACTTCACTTCACTACACACAGCCTGAAGAACATGGTTGTAAGAAAGGCTGACCATGGGCTGGAGAGATGGCTCAGCGGTTAAGAGCACTGACTGTTCTTCTGAAGTTCCTGAGTTCAAATCCCAGCAACCACATGGTGGCTCACAGCCATTTGACACGCTCTTCTGGAGTGTCTGAAGACAGCTACAGTGTACTAACATATAATAAATAAATAAATCTTTAAAAAAAAAAAAAAAGAAAGGCTGACCATTTCTCAGCTACATAATCACAAACCCCTTTGAAATATCTTAATTCCTTCCCCTGGTTTAAAAGGACACTCCCTTGGGAAGGATGGCAGCTCCCAGAGGGTGCTCTGGTGCACGGCTGACATGCAGAAGGTCATGAAGAGAGGCCCTGAGCCTAACTTGGGGTAGGGGAGGCACTGCCCATCTCATGACCACAAAACTACGAAGAGTCCAGAGAACCTTTGGTGGCTACCAAGGTGGGCTGAGATTCAGTGCAATCACGTGACAGCCTGAGAGGGACTAACAAGCCATAGCAGAAACCCTTTCAGACCTTAGCTAGTGACACCCCCTCCCAGGAAGGCTGCCTGCAAGAGCACTTGGAGAGCCTGCTGCTGCCTGTGGGAGCTCAAGCACAGGAAGAAGGCATGAGTGAAGGCACAGCCTGACTGGTCTGCTGCAAGTCCTGCTTCCTCTCTAAGAGAACTTCCTGTGCCCTCCGAGACGGCAGGAGGGCAAAAGAAACAACAAAAACAAAACACAACGCACTCCTTTCTGTCAAACTGTCCCCTGGGTCCCCAGCTCCTTTGTGCTGCAGGGACTCAGCTCAGCCAATTGCAATCTCTGTCCCCACCTATGGGACAGGCCCTTCCTTCTCTAACTTCTGTCCAGGCCCTCAGGAAAGGCCCTACCTCCTGCTGTTATCTTCCAACGTCTCAAGTTTTTCTTTTTGTCCAGGTCTAAAATCCTGACAAACTAATTGCCTAAACAAAGCCTTCTGGGGCATGTGCAGCAGGTTCTCCGGCATCTTTCTGGATACTGAGACCCCTCATAACACATCAACTCAGACACAGCTCTGAGCCCACGCGGCCTGATAAAGACTGTGCTGTCACTTAACAGTACTAGGCGGCTGAGAAATTCTGCTGACCAGAAACCACACCTGGCAGGTGTCCTGTTTCACCAGAATAGTCCACTCTAGGGACAGCTGGGCTGAGTTCAGGGGGACACTGTGCCTTTGCAAAGCACTTCCACCTTCAGACCTCCAACTCCCTCCTTGAGCAGCCGACATCACAAGACTTCTGAGATGCCCTCCAAACCAGATGTAAATGGGCAAGTGTAGACTAACAAAGAAATGTTAGACATCAGCTAACGCAGAAGAGCTGAGATGTCTCAGTCAGCAAGCCAGGTGTGGCGTGTGCACTTGTAATCCCAGTGCTGGGGAAGCAGGGACAGGAGCTCTATGAGGCTCACTAGCCATCCAGCCTAGCTAATCAGAATACTCCAGACCACCAAGAGTATCAATCTCAAGATACATGGCAGATGGCACCTGAAGACGGACACCTGAAAACTGACTCCCAACACTGTTCTGGGTGTGTGTGTGCACCCATCCACACAAGTCGGCAAAGAGCCTGGGGCTGGAACTCAATAGAGCACTTGCCTACTCTGCTAAGGCCTTAGGCTCGATCCCCCAGTGCAGGCAGGCAGGCAACAGAAGTGCCCAGTGAATGGAAGAGCCACGCAGGTAAATATTTTCTAAAGAAACAGAAACGACTGTGGCCACATACTGATAGCCCCAGATGTCACACCCTGGAAACACGGCAGACGCCTGTGCAGCCGTGGGTTGCTCTCGGACTGACTCATTGTCACTATTTTAATGCCACTGGCTTTGGCTTTTAAATCCTATGACACTGATTTTTTGGTTCTGTTAACTGGGTCCAATGTGGTACCCAGCACTTCCACCCTCAGAGTGATAGATCACAGAGTGGTGAAAGAAGATTTGGGAGAAACAGCCGGGACCTGACAGGCATGGCAGCTACCCTGGGAAGGAGATGCTACCCTGGGAGGAGATACTCTTAGAGAAGCTTCCTTACAGGCAGCCATGAGAAAAAGTGGGAAGTTTAAAATTCAGAAGGCAGGACTGCAAAAGAGTAACCCAGACTGAGTATCAAAATTCTACTATCAAGAAAGTATACTATGAATTCTGAATTTAAAAAAAAAAACAAATGTAATTAACCACATTTTTATTCACTTTTAATACAGTAAACATGGCATTTTTGGTTATTTCAAATTTAGCAGAAGTGTTATTTAGCCGGGCGTGGTGGCGCACGCCTTTAATGCCAGCACTTGGGAGGCAGAGGCAGGCGGATTTCTGAGTTCGAGGCCAGCCTGGTCTACAGTGAGTTATTTAATGCCTTTTGTTGCTGGAGCCTATGTCAGGAGAGACAGGCTACTCTGGGTGCCCTCCCTCTTGTCCTGATGTTGACTTCTCAGCTGATGGTCAAGGCCACCCTGGCTCAGTGATGCCTCTTGTGAGCTCTGGGCTGTAGCTGAGGGGAGGAATGTGAGCATGAAGGACCATGGGTGTGGCAGATAGGCTGCCAATCAGACCTTCAAGGTCCGCTGCGACAGGAGCACGGGGGCTGTGTAGTGATGCTGTGACTTAAGCCCCACTTTGATCCTCAAGGGCTCGTCTTGGGTTAGGCCCTGCCCTCTGGACTTCTCTGTGCACACAGCTGCCTTCCCTACACTTCCCATCCATCCTTACCAAGACAGGCAAACAGCTGGGAGGAATTCACAAGAACCCAAGCTTAGCATCCCCAAGCAGAAATTGAAGAAGCAAAATAAATGGAAATTGTGTTATCTATGGCAATGATGACTGCAGTAAATATTTCCCCTATTAAAAATATGACCAGCCGGGCATTAGTGGCGCACGCCTTTAATCCTAGCACTTGGGAGGCAGAGGCAGGCGGATTTCTGAGTTTGCAGCCAGTCTGGTCTACAGAGTGAGTTCCAGGACAGCCCGGGCTACACAGAGAAACCCTGTTTTGAAAAACCAAAAAAAAAAAAAAAAAAAAAAAAAGCCAAATGCCAGGTCTGTTGGCACAGGTTCAGAATCTCAGCTACCAAGGAGGCTGAGGCAAGTCTAAGGTTGCCTATGCTAAGTAAGTTCAAGGCTAGCCCTGGCAACTTGATGAGACCTAGCTCAAAACAGTGCTGGATATGTATTTCAGAGGTAATGCTTACCCAATATCATGGTTAATCTTGACAGATATCTTGACAAAATTTAGACTCACTGAAACTTATCTCTGGGGATGAGGATGTTTCCAAAGAAGTTTAAATGAGAAAGAGAGAAGTCACCCACCCCAAGTACCCGAATGTGGGCAGCATTATCCCATGGGCTGAGATCCCAAACAGAATAAAAAGATGGTACGGTTCACAACCACCTCCCCTTGGCCTTCTCAGGTACCCACAAGCCTGCCACACACTCATACAGATACACACATACACATAAATCTTAAAAGTTTGCTGCCATTATTTAAATTGAGGGAAACATTGAGTAGTGATGGAGCACACCTTTTATCCCAGCACTCAGGAGGCAGAAGCAGGCAGAACTCTGAATTCAAGGCCAACCTGATCTACAGAACAATTTCCAGGACAGCCAGGGCCGCATAGAGAAAACCTGTCTTTAAAAAAAAAAAGCAATAACAACAACAACAACAACTAGTTAATTAAGGAAGACAGGGCAAGGCAGAAGCAGACCTGAGGTAAAGGGTATGGAGGCCATGAGGAAACCAAGATGAAGCTCACATAAGCTAGGCCCCAAGGCTGTCCTCATGAAGCAGGAAAAGTAAACCCAGCTACCAGTTCTACCACCTTCTCCTCACAGAGCCTGACACTGACAAAAGCAAATAAAGACAAAGTCCCAGCACTCAGGGCTCCAGTCACAGGTGACCTTTATAGATGTCACTAACTTCATCAACTGATGGTGTCAAGAGGCTGAAACACACAGTTAAGTGTGATCACAATGTACTTGTAGATCATCTCTGAGACGCCTAGAGAGAGACAGCTGTGCTATGCTGAGGTCACTCTACCCACTCCAGCCTAATCTGGACAAGGGCATCGCATACCACGAGGTCCTCTACACCCGCCTGTGTTTTTACAAGTCAGGTTACCATCTCTAGATGATCAGGAACCCTCATGCTATGAACTAGGATTAAGGTGACTGTGGTGGTCTGAAGAACGGCCCAAACAGACTCAGATATTTGAATGCTTAGTGACCAGGGAACGGCACTATGTGAAAGGATTAGAAGGTGTGGCCGTGTTGGTGTGGGTGCCAGGCCCAGTTTCTCACTCTCCTCCTGCTTATGGGTTGTGACTTAATCTCTGAGCTCTTCCTGCAGTACCACAGCTGCCTGCACGATGCTGTGCTTCCTACCACCATGGCAATGGACTAAGACTCTGAAACTGTAAGCAGAGCAAGCTCCTAAGTAAGTGCTTTCTGTATAAGAGTTGCCTTGGTCTCTTCACAGCAATAGAACAATGACTATGACAGTGACCCAAACTGCCTAGAGAAGCAAACAGGGACTCCACGCGGAAGCAGACACCCTTCCTCTCAGGCTCCTCCAGACTCACACAAATAATTTACAACAACAAAAACAACGAGTAGGCTGGAGAGCTGGCTCAGAGGTTAAAAGCACTGTCTGTTCTTCCAGGGGTCCTGAGTTCAATTCCCAGCAACCACATGGTGGCTCATAAACATTTGTAATGAGATCTTCTGGCCTGCAGGCACACATGCAAGGCAGAACACTGTATACATAATAAATAAATTAACAAAAAAAGAAAACAAGGAATAAGAAGAAACATCGAGCAGATGTTTCTAAAGGCCTAACCTTCTAAAGGTTAGGCCTTTAGTTCCAGCACTTGAGAGGCAGAGGTGGGTGGATCTCTGTGAGTTTGAGGCCAGAAAACTTTGTCTCAAAGCATAGGCATAAGCAAGGGCAGGGAAGATGTCCAACAGAAGCAGCAGACGTCCCCAAAGCCAGACAAGAGAACTGCCATGGAAGCAAATCCCACCTCAACCTGATCATGCACACTTGCACCCTCGCCCTGAAAGACTGGGATAGGGAGATTACGTTTAAATAAATTAGTAATAAACCAGAGAATTCCCTAAAATCTAAAATTCCCTAAAATCTAGGAGGGGGACTCAGATGACGACAGGAAGCAGTTTAGACACTGAGAGAAGAAAATCGAGGGACATCACAGCAAAGAGCAGAAGGGACAAAGGACAGCACAGACAGCAGAGGTAGACGGCTAACTAGGCATTCAGGATTGTCCTGAAGCCCTGGTCCTCCTGCTCTACTCCCTGAATGCTGGGACTGCAGGCACTGGCCACACTAGGCTCGGCCACGCCAGGGCCAACCCCAGCACCTCAGGCTTGCTAGGCCAACACTGCCAAGTGAGCTCCATCTCCAGCCAGGCTTTTGTTGGGAGAAGGGGGCAGGTGTTGTTGTTTTTGACTGATGAAGGCACTGATTCACAGACTCAAAAAAAATCCTTTAAGTTCATAAGTAAAACGGACAGAAATACCCACCCACCCACCCTGAGAAAACAGGAAGTTTCTTGAAAACAGTGGGTAGAAGTGAAGCCAGCCAGCATGGAGAAGTGCCTTGCCAGCCAGCAGACCCTTCGTCTCTAGCTAACATCAGCAAACGGCCTTAGTGAGACAGTATCTACAAGCCTGTAAGAAATATCAGGGAAAATATCCTTCAAGAATTGGGCTGAATAAAGACACTTTCTGAGTAATAAATTTGTTGTCAGCAAGCCCTTATAAGAGGAAATTCTAAAATCTTTTCCATTAAAATGAGGAATCCCACCCAAAACTCTAGGTGGGAAGGGAGGAATACACCAGCCACAGGCAGAAACAAACAGAAGAAATTACTTCTGGGGCCTTGTGCTGTAACTGTTCTCAGTGCTCCTCTGTGCTGTCTTGACTGCTGTTACAGAAGGTGGGGTTACTTCAGAATGAATATAGATATTTCCACTGCATTTTTTAAAGTACAAATAAGATGTCAGATTTAGGACCAAATAAAAAGAGTAAATGCTTTAATTAAAAGATAAATATCACCAGGTGGCGGTGGTGAATACCTTTAATCCCAGAATTTGGGAGGCAGAGGCAGGCAGATTTCTGAGTTCGAGGTTAGCCTGGTCTACAGAGTGAGTTCCAGGAAAGCCAGAGCTACAGAGAAACCCTGTCTCAAAAAGCCAAAAAATAAAGATAAAAATCAAACAGATAAAAATCAAGCCAGGCAGTCATAGCACATGATTTCAGTCCCGGCACTCAGGAGGCAGATTTCTGAGTTCGAGGCCAGCCTAGTCTACAAAGTGAGTTCCAGGACGGCCAGGGCTACACAGAGAAACCCTGAATCACATAGATAGACAAGACAGACAGATCATCAGGCTGAACTAATAGCTGTTTACAGAGACACGTGTAACACAATGATACAGAAACACTGACCTACATAAAGGGATTGAAAATAAGCAACCTAAAACCCAGACAACAGAGAACTTCATCAGTGCTAAAGAGATCTGAAGTAAAGAGCACTGCTATGGGTTTAAAAAGCCACTTCCAAATGACCCAGACTCCACGTCCAAGAGATCTGGTGGTTCTCAGTATGTATAACCTGATAGCACAGCCTCCGAATACAACCACAGCATGAAGCAGGAAGCACTGGACAAAAATAAATAAATAAATAACCTTTTGAGAGGGTACAGAATCTAAAGACTTAACCTTACACAAGTCCATGAAACATATTTCAAAGTCACCAGACTGTAGAGCAAGCTGTACGACCCACAACACTAGGGGGCGCCATTCACTTAGGACAGTACTGTCCACAGGCACCCCTAACCACAAGTGCACTAGCCAAAGGTGGCCCTGCAGTCATCAGAAATGTCCTCAATCACAAGCAATTGAGAATCAAAATTCATCCTAGAAAATCTCACCTATGCTACAAATTACAAAGCAGGATAGCATGCTTGTGCTCACCCACAACCTCGATATACAGGAGGCAGGGGAAAGAGGATTCTGGGATTGATGCTATCACAGGCTACATAATGAAACCCCGCTGCAAATCAAGCCCTAATCAAAAAAACTTTTAAAGCTTTTATAAAGAACACTTACATGGCTTTCTCAGGCCCGTGCTAGCAAACAGTCATGGAGGGGTCTTGCTGGTCTGAGCACTAACTTACTGTGGCTCAACCCAGTGGCTGGAGCAATGGCTCAGCAGTTAAACACCAGCTGCTCCTACAGAGGACCCAGATCCAGCTGCCAATACCCATGTCAGACAACTCAAAACCATCTGTAACTGTTGTTCCAAAGGACCTGATATCTCTCTGGCAAACAAGGATACTATACAAACATAATACACAGACATACGTGTATGCACACACTCATAGACATAAAGTAAAAAAAAAAAAAAAATAAATAGTAAATGAAAGAAAAGAAAGAAAAAAGAGGGAATAGGACACTGCTGTGTAGCATCGGGTTCTGGGAGGGAGCTCATGCCCCAGTGCTCTGTGGGTCTATAATGGGACTGAAAACCCACAAGAAACCAAGAGTAGAAGTGAAGGAGAGATATCTGTAGAACCTTAAAAAGTACTGTAAAACTTGAAAAGAGGAAGGGGAGGGAGAAGAGAGGAGAGCAGAGGAGAGGAAAGAAGAGAGCAGAGGAGAGGAGAAGTGGGCAGAGGAAAGGAGACTTCAGAAGGATCCAACTTCTGCAGTAGACCCAAGAGCTCAAGTTCTTCAGACTGAAGGATGATGCTACTTTCAAACTCAGCTAGCTACACAAAGAAGAAGACTGAAAACAGAAATATGCAGGAAATATAAAAGCCACTTTCTAATTTATAAATGTGTTTAAAAATAATCAACTGCGCCGGGCGATGGTGGCGCACGCCTTTAATCCCAGCACTTGGGAGGCAGAGACAGGCGGATTTCTGAGTTCGAGGCCAGCCTGGTCTACAGAGTGAGTTCCAGGACAGCCAGGACTACACAGAGAAACCCTGTCTCGAAAAAGCCAAAAAAAAAAAAAAAAAAAAAAAAATCAACTGCTTAATACTAAAATAGTAAGAGTAGTGGAGGGCTTAAAACATGTCCAGTTAAAACATAAACCATCCAGCATGGACAGCAGGGCGACAGAGGACTAGAGGCTTGTCCCTTTCCCAGCTCTTGTGTCACAATAACAACCTCAGCAGGGCCACATGGTTAAGTGTAAGGATACAGTGTCATAAACCTGAGACTGTTAGGAAGAAACAGAGGACCTGACACAAGGTAACCTTTTCTTTTACAACTGATCAATGGAAAGATAATCCCAGGGGCTGGGATGTGAGAGGCAGAGCACACAAGTCTGCTAGGTTTGTCTTATGTTGAAAACAAAACAAAACAAACTTCCAGTACAGGAAAACATAAACTAAGACATCATACCTACAATTCTCTCAGCTCCATCTCCCATCCTACCTAGTCCTTTCTGTCCACACACTCCCCATAGGCAAATAGTCTTTCCCCTAGACACACCTTCTAAGAGGTCCAAATGGAAGCAGTGCGTCAGTCTCTTCTAAGTTGTTTGTTTTAATTAACAGCCTGCTTGGAGAGCTCCTGTGACAGCACATGAGACACACATCCCTCCTATAGCAGACTGTCCTATAAAGTGCAGAGGAGGAGCGCTATAGTAGACTGTCCTATGAAGTGCAGAGGAGGAGACTATAGCAGACTGTCCTATAAAGTGCAGAGGAGGAGACTATAGCGGACTGTCCTATAAAGTGCAGAGGAGGAGACTATAGCAGACTGTCCTATGAAGTGCAGAGGAGGAGACTATAGCAGACTGTCCTATAAAGTGCAGAGGAGGAGCGCTATAGCAGACTATCCTATAAAGTGCAGAGGAGGAGCGCTATAGCACTGCCCTATAAAGGCCAGGGGGTCTTGGGCTCATTACTCCTAGACTTTAAAATTGCTCACAATTGTATTAAGACAATTGCATCAAGTCATTCCACTTATGAAAGCATTCATACTACTTTCAAAACACATAAGTCACCTAATAAAGGAAAATCATCTACAAAATCAACTATAATCTACTTGGCATAAAATTCTTCCCCATCAGAGACAATCTGACTGAATTTTCTCAAATATGTAACTGAGACCACCATTAACTCCCAGTACTAAACAGATTACCAAAGTTTTCTACTGGGAATTAGGAAGGCCTGACATTAGCCGGGCCCGATGTATCTATCTCACACACAGTGGCGCTTACTCCACAGACCCACTAACCAGGAGCCAACTGCAGCCCTGACAGCAGGACCAAATGTCCTAGGGATTCGGGCCAAGGCAAGCAAGTGAACTCCAAGCCCACCGTGGGCTCCCCAGCTACAGTGTGGCGCAGACGCAGCAACACATCATCCCCATCAATTTGACTGAATCTGGAATCAGCAGGGGCCACACTTCTACAAGTGTGTGTGAAGGATTAGAGAGGTCTCATTGGGGAAAGAAGACCAGCTTTTGATTGTGAACAGCACTGTCCTATGGGTCGGAAAGAAAACAGAGAGAGCAAGTGAAACACCAACATCGGTCTCTCGCTTCCTGACTGGAGGCAGCGGACCAGCTGCCTCCCGCTCTGCAGCCATGCCCTCCCCACTGTGACTGTGCCCTCGAACTGTGTGCTTCCAACCTGTGAGTCAAAACAGAACTTTGCCTCCTTAAGTCCTTTTTCAGCTATTTGGTCACCGCAATGAGAAAGCTAACTCACACAGCCACTGACCACATGGACATTACTCTCATCACAGTGCCCTGCAAAGCCAAGGAGAGGCTCATCTGCTATGAATCAAACCAAAACTCTGGAACTTGGTAACAAGGTCTTGGGCTCTGTTTTTTTTTTTTTTTTAAAAAAGGAATAGCTGTAAAGGGTTATCAATGAGCCTAGCAATGAGGGCAAGAAAACAAAGAACCACGCCGGGCGTGGTGGCGCACGCCTGCAATCCCAGCACTTGGGAGGCAGAGGCAGGCGGATTTCTGAGTTCGAGGCCAGCCTGTTCTACAGAGTAAGTTCCAGGACAGCCAGGTCTACACAGAGAAACCCTGTCTCGAAAAGAAAGAAAGAAAGGAAGGAAGGAAGGAAGGAAGGAAGGAAGGAAGGAAGGAAGAAAACAAAGAACCAAATCTAGCCAGACCCAATTCTAGTGTCTAGTGGTCAGTACCAGCCCCAGCTTCCAATTCTAAATGTCAACTGTGTGAGAATCACCGCCATTCTTCTGCACAGCACCCCTAGCCATTCTGCATACGCACAAGAGATTCTCCTCTTACCCCCAGAGCCACATACAGCTAACACAGGACAGGGCAGACTAGTGGCTCCCGCACAATAGATCAACCCCATTCAAATGTCCAGGATGCAGGGTGCTGCTGTCACTATCATGTCACTCAGCAGCAGGTGAAGAACACAAGCTCTGGGCTTCTACCTGGTTTATGACAAGTGTGCCCTTCTAGGGACATCTCAAATAAGGTACATGGTCCTCAAGGTCACATATGCTTGAGACCAAATGGAATATGGAAATGGTACTTACATGTTTATAAATAATTTCTCATAAATTCTGACCGGCCCCCTACTTAATTTTTAATGGCATAAGCTTATTGTTCCAATTTATGTGTTTCATTGTATGTGTTTGCTCAAAAAACAAGGCTCAGCGAATAAAACAAGCACTTTCCTCACAAGCCTGAGGCCTGAGTTCAGACCCCCAGAACCCACATAAATAAGCAGGGTGTGGCTGCAGATACTTGGAACCCCAGCACTAGGAAGGCAGACAGTCAAATCAGTGTCCAGCCAGCCCAGCCAATCAGTGAACAGGTTCTGAGAGACCCTGTCTCAAAAGACAAGGTGAAGAGCAAGAGCAGGCACCAATGTCAACCTCTCACCTAGACACACGTGAGAAAAAGAGAGTCACACAGTAAGAGCAGCTCCTGAGGGGCCCCTTCCTGAGTATACTCGCTGGGGTCTCCCAGACTCTACACTCTAGGACTAGGCAAATGATGCCTGGCATGCAAGAGCCGGCTCCTCACTAGTAGCAGGAAGGGCAGACTGTACTCTGAGGTACCGAGGAGCACAGGAGGTATCTGTGGGCATTCATAGTTGTGTAAAATAAACACCAGCAGACACAGACCTCTATCTGTGTGCACACCCAACACACCCAGCTCTTGGCTTCTAAATTCCATTCTGACAGAAGCCAGGACACTAGGAAGAAAAGGAAGCTTCTGAGACTGAGCACGGTGAGTCTGGAACCTGCTGCTGTGCGGGGGAGGAAAGGCAGCTCCACAGTGGTCAGAAAAGCAGCAAAGGAACAATGTAGAGGAGCCCTTGACAAACCAGAAAAGTCAAAATCACTGTAAGAGGTAAAATAAGGCACTGTGAGACAAGCCGAGCAGAGCAACACCATCAGCCTCTAACGCATGCTCAGAGAAAGGCACGCCTTCACCCAAACATGGAGCCTCAAGTTGAACACAAGGAGACATGAACAAAGTGAAGACAGTAAAATGCAGTCTTCAGAAATGTCAAGGTCAGACTGGAGAGACGGCTCAGTGGGTAAGAGCACTGACTGCTCTCCCAAAAGTCCTGAGTTCAAACCCAGCAACCACATGGTAGCTCACAAGCATCTGTAATGAGATCTGACGCCCTCTTCTGGGGTGTCTGAAGACAGCTACAGTGTACTCACATATAATAATACATAAATCTTATAAGGTCAACAAATTCAGAACTGGACAGTGCAGCAGCCAGAGCAGGTGCCCAGGAGACACAGCTGGCCCTCAGGAGGCTGAAGCTGGAGAAGCAGGACAGCTTTGGCAACCAGCTTGGGTGGCTCAGCGGTACAGACAAGCAGACAGAGGGAGAGACCAGCAGACACTCAGGAGCCGGAAGAGAAGAAAACCAGGACTGAAGTTGCCAGCACTGCTGTCGTCTGGGGAGAGGACCGAACAGCCCTGAGGTGGGTGGTAAAGACTGCACAACACCGAGGCTGGATCCTCAGGGCCTTCAAGGCTCGCCTGTTAAAGACTTGCTCCTCCACATGGCGCTTCAGGGAGAACCTAGTGAGAGCTCTTCTGCTTAGCAGGGTTATGGCCTCGTATTTGCAGGGTAGCAGACCTCAGACCCTCTGCCCTCACTTCGTGGACCAGGAGGAAAGGAATTTGCCTGCGTGTTCCAGCCATGTGCTACTGTCCTATCACAGCCTCAAAACAAGGCTGCTATGGATGTCAGAAAAGAAACCCTTTCTCTTCCTAAGTTATTGTTTCTAATGTTTGCTACAGCAACTAAAGTTGATCACACATAACAATGTGAAAGTTCTTAATGTCACTGTCTAAACACAGCTAAAGTCTTACAAGAAAGAAAGAAAGAAAGGAAGGAAGGAAGGAAGGAAGGAAGGAAGCAAGCAAGCAAGCAAGCAGAGGGAGGGAGGGAGAGAGGGAGAAAGGGAGGGGAGAGAGGAAGGGAAGGAGAGAGGGAGAAAGGGAGGGGAGAGAAGGAGGAAGGGAGGGAAGAAGAGAGGGAGAAAGAAAAACGAGAAAAACATCCAAGGCTAGGAAATTCTCATAAACGCTACTTTAGAGTCAAGTATACTATACTACAAAGAGTAAAGCAATCTTGAACTCCCTCACTCTGTAAATTTGCCTGGATTGCGGAGGGACATAAATTCCTAATAAAAGTAAATCCTGGGACAAGCTAGAGACATTGGATGTGAACTCTGAGTGAATGCTATGAACTGGTTACTTTCTATTGCTGTGATAGAATACCAAGACCAGGACAACTTAGCTCACTTCAGGGCCACACCTCCTCCAGCAAGGCCACACCTCGTAATCCTTTCCAAAGCAGTCCACCAACTGGGGACCATGCTAGGACCCTTCAAACATATAAGGCTATTCAAAGGCCACTGTCACTCAAGCCATTACATGATAGCATTAAATATCTGTGACAAATGTCCTGAGTTTTACGACTACACTACAGTTACACAGAAAGTCCTTGTTCTTAAGGGCACACACAGAATAAAGCAGACAGCACTACTAACCAGCCCTTCAATGATGCAGGGCACCAAGCATATGCCCACAGGTGAACAGAATCCCTAGGTACATGGGAAAAGAAGTAACAGCCCTGAGTCTGAGGTAAGAGTATGTGGAGGTTCACTGCATTTTGCACTTCTCCAATTCTGTAAGTCTAAAATTTATGTCAAAATTTAGAAAGTACAAAATACCATTATCTTCGAACAAATGACCCACCGGAAAGAGGCACTGATGTCTGGGTATAATTAACCCCCGCTAACAGTGGCTGTCTCCTGCGAGCTGCTTCCTGTTCTGACTCTAAAGGAGTTCTCTGCACTCACACCACATGGCCAGCACCTGGCAGGTTCAAGGCTTAAGAACATGTTACAGCATTAACATACAGTGCCAAATAGTTACTAAAATGGCATTTCCACTTTTTAAATTAGATTTTTAAAAGATGATTTTTTCTTTTTTTTTTTTGTTTTTTTTTGTTTTGTTTTTGTTTGTTTTTTTTTTTTTTTTTTTTTGCTCTACTGAAACAAACACCACTGCCGACACAAGCCTTCCTGATGTCTGGAAGGGCATGTGAGTGGACAGCATGGAGCATTCACTCCATCCACATGGAGCGATATGTATGCTGAGACTCTGGTTCAGCACACAAGCAGGTGATAATGAGGAGATGCTTCAATCCATTTCGGGACTTTCACAGCACACTGGTGAAAATAAACATGGCACTTTTTTAAAGCAGATTTTTTTTTAACTCCAATGGATGCTACTCTGATTCCTGAGACTCACGTGAGACACTTGGGGTAACCTCATGGGCTTCCAGGGCCAAGAAGAGAGGAACTAACTGCAGACAGACAGTCAGCACATACAGACATGCCAACATCCCAGCCAGACTCCTGGATTCTGCCTTCCTCGGGTCAGCTGCAGTCACAGCATCCTCCACTCTGCTGTAATTACTTCATTTTCCACCCATACGGACTCAGCCCTCAGTCTCATCTAGATTACCACTAGTCCCCACCACAGGGCCCTCCACCTCTGCTGTTGTCCTTCCAGAGTCCTTTACTCCTACCCTGGAGCAAGTGAATGCAGTGTTGGTCAGTGTAAAAGGTTCCTGTTTCAGACACAGGACTCAACGCAGGTGACGTCTCTGATATGGAATCGTGGCAACAGCATTGCTCTCAACTGTATAACACCATCACTGACATACGCACCAGTGTGTAAGAACCAGCTGCTCTTCTAGCACAGGCAGCAAGGCCCAGAGGGCAGAGTCTAGCTCATGGCAACATTCAACCCTTCTGAATGACTCAAGGCAGCCAACAATTCCTCCTGTGTACAAAGGCTGCCTGTGCTCTTCTCACAGAACAAGAACCTCCTGGGTGAGTAAACTATGCCGTGTAACACACACACACACACACACACACACACACGCAAGCAGGTAAGTCTAGAGTTACTAAAAGAAGGCTTTGGCGGTTGCTAATGCCAGGCAGTGACTGCCCAAGCACATATGTTTCGCAGGCATACCTCAGCGTCAATTCAGACCCCAAATGTTCTTGTATGGTGTTAGATGTTAGAATGATAGCTGGGCAGTAGCCAATCAGGTGGATCTCTACATTTGAGGACAGCCTGGTTTACAGAGCTAATTCCAGGACATCCAAGGACAGAGAAACCCTGTCTAGATAGATAGATAGATAGATAGATAGATAGATAGATAGATAGACAGACAGACAGATAGATAGTAGATAGATAGCAGATACATACATACATATATACATACATACATACAATACTATACATAGATTAGAGAGAGAAAGACAGTCAGACAAACAGATGATATTAGAATGAGTAGCACAGGCTAGGCGCTCTTCGGTGAGATTCCTCTACTGTCAGGTAAGTGACATCATCACCTGACTCTCCAGCTCTCCTTTTGACCACAAACCTCTCAGACTTTTGCCAGCAGCCCCTTTAAAAGGCTTTAAGAGTCTCTGAGGCCCCAAAGACATTTTTAATGAGTTACATTTATCAACACTTTCTGTACTAAGGGGTAAAACATTTTAAATGTAATATATTATGAACTAATTTAAAAGTAATTACAAACTCATTATTTATTCAAACAAGTAACATTTCTATGAAAAATAAGTATATTTTCAAAACTGCTAGTGGGACAAGTGGTTGTGTTCTACATTCTTGTAAATCTCTTTACGATGCAGCTTCAGAGAGGACAGATGCATTCTAAACATGTGTCTACATCTTTCCCAAGAAGACGACCTATAGCACGGCAGCTCACTAAGTGGTACTCTGTGAAGTGACTCCATCTGAGTACCACAGCCTCTGTGGCTATGAGGACACCTGACACGACACCCCCGCATTCAAGCACTCACTGGCTTATTGGTCTACCAGATAATATGTTCCAGATACGGACACACTCCATTCTACAGTGGCCAAAAATAAAAAAATAAAAACAAGCCATCCACATGTTCCCATCATGCTTCTGTCAAAGAGCTCTGTAAGGATCAAGATCTGTCAACTCCCCAAGTTTACAAACTCTGATTTTCATCTGAAAGCTTCAGTCTTCTCACTGGCAACAAACACTGTCAGATGTTTCCCTTAAAATGGCAGCTCACTTGGTATCTTCAAGATTGAGGGGTGTGTGTGTGTGTGTGTGTGTGTGTGTGTGTGTTACCCAGGCCTAATACCCAAAGAGGGCCTGCCAGCCTTCCCTTGAGACAAGGTATTCACGACTCAGTAGCTGGCCCCCTCCCCAACATGGGGGCAGGGACAGTCCTTACCACAAAGGCAGTACAGGAAGACAGAAAAGGTCTTTGGGACATGAGAAAGAGAAAGGAAACCCTCACTCAGGAATCTGGCTGAAGTCTCCTACCAGAAAGAATTTTGGCATAATTAATTGCTTGTGACCCTTCTCCCTGCCCAGCTATAAAAACTTGCAATTTTCTAGGAATCTTATCAGAAATCCCACTTCCAAAGGAAGGATATTACTACACTCTTTGAGTAAGCCTACCAGCTCCTGGTTTTACCATATCAGACTAATTCGACCAAGACATCTCCATGGAGGATAACCTGAGAGCCACCAGGATGGCTACTGCTAACAATGCACTGTGACTGCCATGAGGCGCCCACGGGAGGATGACTGCTGTATTCAATAAGATCTCCAACTCTACTTCATCACACTATCTAATCCCAAAATTCTTTTCAGTGAAATTTTTTTCAGTATGGAAGCCACAAATCCAAATCTGGCCTGAGAGGCCAGGTTAGAGAAACTCCTTAGGCTACTTGGAGTGACAGGTTGAGCTGTCTCTGTCCACTCACCACTGACAACGACAGCCCAAGGCCAATAGAGAGCCACCAACCACCTGGCTGCTGCTACCATTTATAGCCACAGACCACACACACATGGCTACTGGGCCCCTGTTTTTGGACATAGACCATTTCCACCTGGTCGTCATTCCCCTCCATATAGCTATCTCCACAAGGCCACCAGTCACCCCCCACTATGGCCACTGAGCCTGTCCTCCAAGCAGCCACTGGTCTGGTATAAAGCATAAGAGCTAACAGCTGGGTGGTGGTGGCACATGCCTTTAATCCCAGTGTCAGGAAGGTAGAAGCAGGCAGATCTCAGTGGCCTACCTGGTCTACAGAGCCAGGACTACACCGAGAAACCCTCTGGAAAAAATAAAAATTAACACACAAAGACAGAAGCTCAAGAACCAAATTGTAATCAAAATAATCACATCCTCTGCCTCACCAAGGACCTTCTCAAGTAAAACCAGACTTCTCTGCTTGACAAAGAAATAGTAACAACAGACAACAGTTCAGGTGGCCTCCATCTGACCCATGCTAAGATGGCACAGTTGTGTCCCCCTCCTCTCCTGCACCCCCAGTGCCAGTATCAGCAGACAGGAAAGCCCGGTGACGTGAGCAGCACCAGGCTGCCCTCTGTGTCCCTCTGCGACAGTGTGATATGGCCCAGCTCTGCTGCCCTAAGACCTGGGCTCTGTTTTTCAGACCTCTTCCTTTCATTGCTGCCATGTCACTGTGGTGCTTTGAAGGCGCTTAGCCAAGGGAGTGGCACTTTTAGGAGGTGTGGCCTTGTGGGAGGAAGTGTGTCACTGTAGAGTGGGCTTATGAGACCCTCCTCCTAGCTGCATGGAGACAGTCTGCTTCTGGCTTCCTTTGGAAGAAGATGTAGAACTCTCAGCTCCTCAGCACCATGTCTACCTGGACGCTGCCATGCTTCCCACCATGACGATAATGGACTGAATCTCTGAACCTATAAGCTAACCCCAATTAAATGTTGTCCTTATAAGAGTTGCCTTGTGTGCCGGGCGTGGTGGCGCATGCCTGTAATCCCAGCACTTGGGAGGCAGAGGCAGGCGGATTTCGAGGCCAGCCTGGTCTACAGAGTGAGTTCCAGGACAGCCAGGACTACACAGAGAAACCCTGTCTCGAAAAACCAAAAAAAAAAAAAAAAAAAAGAAAAAAGAAAAGAGTTGCCTTGTGTCTGTTCCCAGGAGTAAAACCCTGACTAAGGCATCAATTGTATGACTTTAGGCATCTATTTAGAGTTCCAGTGTCCCCATCATGGAGATAAGGATCCCTAGGGAACTTTCAGTGCTCGTGGAGTCTTAGGAGAAAGATCTACATGGAAGTTCTTGGTAAGCTAGGACAGTCTGTTGGGTTCCTACTATGTGCCTAGCACTGCTGAGAACTCGAAAAAACTAACTCTCTGCTTTCTGATCAAACTTTGTTGTTATGTGATTGAAGGAGTGTCAGAAGAATATCAGAGAAATGGTAGCCCCAAATAGCAATGAGCGCCTGGGTTCCTGCTTCAGACTGAGCAGCCCAGAGGCCTCTCTTGAGAAGATGACTAAGATCTGAGTGAGAACAAGGAAGGGTCAACAATCAGAGGGAGAATATCCCAAGCATCACTACTGAAGAACCAAAACAGGGAGGTTCACAGAGGTTTCAAAAAGCTGTGTTGTACTGCCCTGCCATTTCAGAACCCAACACAGAGCACCAGGAAGGAAGCAGCAAAGCATCGGCCTCACAAGGTCCCTTGACCACTGTGTGTGCAGAGTCAGGGCAGAAGGAACACGGAGATGCTGGGAAACCAGTCAGTATGCAACTGTCAGCGCCCAGACAAGACACATCACTGCCGACCTGGGGCTGCAGACCAAGAAGGGCAGTCTGGTGTGAGACACGCTGTGAGGTAGGTGATTCTCAGGTCCTACTGATGCAACTGAAAAAGAGAGAGAATTAAACTATGTACTTGCAGCTTCCGTGACCGGCTGAATGGTGGTTCACCAAGACAAAGCAGGCAATGGCATCTGGGACGGCAAGCTCAGGGAGGTCAGAACTATAGACAAGCTGTGAGTGCCCCTGGCATGTGACAGAACTGAAACTACAAATCAGACAAGACGAGTTCACAACAAGCCACTTCCCTGGGCACACCCCGCCTAGGTGCCAAGCAGCCAAGGAGTCTGAGAAGCAGCCATCAGCAATCAGAAAGGGCACTCAAGCGTCATGGAGATCCAAAGCAAGTGAAGACCTGCATGGGGCAGCTGTGTCAGACGCTGGGAAGTCAAACAGAGGTGGACGGAGAGGACCTTTGCCCTTTGGATTAGTGACACGGAATGAGCACACACAGCAGCCCCCATGTGGTGGAACAGAGCTTGACTGGAGTGCTCTGGGGAGGATACAGGGTGAGGCAGAGGGAACCACGAGGGACCAGGAAGTACTCCAGCCACCCAGGCTCCAAAGGCACCAGTGCTAAGGGGCCTCCTCCAGCTACAGAGACATCTCCACACCTGAGGACTACACATCAATGGCCCAACACACATACATCAGACAGCAGTGTGTCTATCAAGAGTCCTAGTTACATTAGATGGTATGTCTATTGATAGTCTACACACATAGCATATCAATTGTTTTTCCTTCCTTTTATTTTATTTTTTTTTATTTTATTTTATTTTATTTTATTTTTTTTTTTTTTTTTTTTTGGTTTTTCGAGACAGGGTTTCTCTTTGTAGCCCTGGCTGTCCTGGAACTCACTCTGTAGACCAGGCTGGCCTCGAACTCAGAAATCCGCCTGCCTCTGCCTCCCAAGTGCTGGGATTACAGGCGTGCGCCACCACCGCCCGGCCCTTCCTTTTTTTTTAAAGGCAGGGTCTCACTTTGAATCCAGCTGGCTTGAAATTAAATCACTCATTTGTGTAGCCCAGGCTGGCCATGAACACACAGAACTCCCACACCCACTCCCAGGTGTCTCTATCAGGACACCCATTCTCAGACTTCCCAGGCTTCACCCCATACACATGCAGGCCATCTGAGACCAAGTGGCCCTCCCTGCCCACTTTCCAGTGGGAAAAAGAATGCTGTAAGAACTGTTAAGTACAACAGGAAAACACAGCTGGAGGAGATGGGTGCACACCTCCTCTGCCACCAGCCCATGGATGATTCATGTTGAACTCCAATTTGTAAGTGTGTCTAGTCACTGGACAATTATATCCCCCAATATTAATACATATATGCATCATTCCCCATATGTAGAATTAATCAAAAGACAATCTAACTAAGGCAACTTAGTAATTAAAATGTTAACAGGCAGGCTGGCGAGATGGCTCAGCAGTTAAGAGCCCTGGCCACTCTTCCAGAGGTCCTGAGTTCAATTCCCAGCAACCACACGGTGGCTCGCAACCATCTGTAATGGAATCCGATGCCCTCTTCTGGTGTGTCTGAAGACAGCGACAGTGTACTCACATATATAAAATAAATAAATCTTTAAAAAAAAATGTTAACAACCACAAGTGATTGAAAACAAGGGGTGCAAAAAAAAAGCGAGAACCAGGCTGAAGGTGGAACTTGAGGGAGGAACTGAAGGTGGGCGTGCACTGTGACTGGAAAGCAAAAACCTCCTAAGAGTTGCCAGTCAATTGGTGACACAATTTTAGAAACCAGTAACAAGGATACTAGATAGAACACTACTAAGTAATCATTAATAAAATACATTTTAAAACTAAGTTAGTATGCCAGGTGGTAGTAGCTCATGCCTTCAACCCCAGTACTCGGGGAAACAGAGGCAGAGACAGGTTTTACTGTGTACACACCTGAATGTCCTGAAACTCACTTTGTAGACCAGACTGGCCTTGAACTCACAGAGATCCACCTGCCTCTGCCTCCCAAGGACTGGAACTAAAAGTGTGTGCCACCATCTCCCCGCAGAAAAGAAAAAAGGAAAAAAAAAAAAAAAAAACAACACTTTAATAATAGGGCTGGAGATGTAGCACAGTACTTGTAGAGTGTTGCTTAGCAAACTTTGAATTTGATCACTAGGACCATTTAAAAGTGGATACAGTGGATATAGTGGTACAAACCTATAATCCTAGCACTTGGGAAAATCCTTGACTTGCATAAATTCAAGATCATTCTGACTACACGACAAACTGGCCTGCACTACATAAAACACTGTCTCTTTAAAAAAAAAAAAAGTATTAAATTAAAAGTTCAAAAGAAACCCATTAATGTAATTTGAATGGTTTTAGTACAGGTTTAGGTAGCAAAGGAACCACAGTCAAAAGAATAGGAGAAAAAAAAAACATTTAAAATAAGAACTCCACCAAATAGAATGGAGGAAAAAAAAAGTAGGGTTGTTTTAAAACAAATTTACTTTTAGATAAACATTGCAATCAAAAAAATGTTTTACTCCATTAGTACTAGTCATGTCCCTAAAACAGCCTTCATGCAGTCTCTCCCTCAACTGTCAGTCTGACGTACATCGCTCTTATTCTTCTTGTTTAAGAACAGGGTTTGCATCTGTCGTCCAGGTTAGCCTTGACCTGTGACCCTCCTGCTTCAAGCTCCAGAGCATTGGGATTACAGGACTGACTCACCTTGCCCAGCCTAAACTGCTTTTGACTGAACAAAATTTTCATAACTTTAATCCCAGTACTCAGCAGGCAGATCTCTGAGTTCAAAGCCAGCCTGGTCTACAGAATGAGTTTCAAAACAGCCAGGGATGTTAGAGAGAAATCCTGTCTCAAAAAAACAAAAAAATTGATAAGCTTGCAAAATTTAGTCAAATCAGCAACTGAACTACTTTTGAGTGTTCATCAACATATACCTTTTTAAAACAACCGTCTCAAGTAAAAACATACCAAGTATAAACAAATGACACAATATAGTAACACTAATTTCCTCTTTTATACTGAAAAGTTCACACAAATGAAAGAAGCCGGGGAGGAGAAAACAACTAAACACACACTATGAGTGTGCACAGACAAGAAACAGTACTCCCCTTTTGTTAGACCAGGAACTAACTGCACTACAGCTGGCTGTTTTCTTTGCTACCAACTGCTCATGACACTCCACCACCAGGACAAGGGCCTAAAACCTGAATCCAGGTTCCAACCCATAGCACTCCATGCTCCCTAATTTCCACTGAGGATATGTTATCTCCAGGTTAGAGTGACCAGAAGCCACATACACAGGGAGTCAAAGGACTGGGATAAAACCTACTGCAACTTTAAAGTAACTTTGCCTGAATTTGTTATTGGCTAAACATTTCAAGTCATCTTGTTTCCCAATATGCTGTACCAGACATCTGTACTTCAGACAACCTGGTTATTTGGGGGGGAAAAAAAAACAAGACTACAAAAATACACTAAGCACATTAAGTAGTATTTCCCAAATTGTCTTTTCTCTAACTGCTACTAAGTGTATTAAAAGGCATAAAAGTATCTGTGGAACAATAGTTCCTAATTTGTTTTTTTTCCCCCTCTGAATTAAAACTCGTTAATACTATTCGGTGAGTAGCGTCTAGCCCTACGAACTTTCAACCAAAACCAGAGTCTGGAATAACTTTTTGGTTTTTGGTGCAACACGTGGCTTCGAAATACCAGCATTCTTCTAAAGAGCCTGTTCTCGCTCAGAACTTTCTCAGTTGGAAAACTACGAACTCAAAAAGATGCCACTCGGGAGAAGCCACTCACCCGATCCTTCATTCTCCAGCTCTGCGCTAAAGACTTGGATCCTTCAATTTTCTCACAATGTCTTTTTTTCATAAAAGCCAAAGGCAAGTTCCAGTCTGTAAGGTCCGCCTCATCTTCCTCCCCGAGTCCCATAAGAGGCGACTGCAGCATCTCCGACTCCATCAGGGGGGGAGGGGGAGGGGGAGTCCTTGGCAGCAGGCGCTCGAGAACCTCCAGCCTTAAAAACTAGTGTGGACCAGAACTGGTAGAATAAAATACAGGAAAACGGGAAGTTGGGAACAGAGATGATGGCAGAGTGTTCGAAGATCCTTATTCAGGCAAAAAACTCGGAGATCTTTATCTCGAACTCTGAGCGGGAAGTCAGAGGGGGCGGGGTGGGGTGAAGAGCCGGTGGGTAGCCAACCCCGCGGGCCCAGTAGAAGCCCTGACACGCGCGCCCCGTCGCAGGCCGCCCGCAGCTCTGGAGGCCGTCAGGAGGGCTGCAAGCCGGACCGTCAGAGGCGGGAGAGACTTCAGGCCCGGGGATGACCCTGCTCTCGGCCTCCAACGCCTCAGTGGATCCCAGGACAGGCAGGCCGTCCTGCTCGAAGTGTGGGCTCTCCGAATGCGCTGACCCGGCTGAGGCCTCAAGAGATCGGGCTCAGGGGGCTTCCGGGCTCGTCCGGCGGCTCTCAGCCCTGCGGGTCCCGCACTCGCCTGAGGGGCTGCAACCTGAGCCAGGACCGGCCCATCGTGCCCGTCCGCAGCCGGCTCCTCAGCCCCGGGTCCTCGCGGCCTGGCCGGTGCTGGCCTTCGGCTTCGTGGCTATCTCCTGCCCGGGGACGAGTCCCGATACACACGCGACACGGGCCCGCGGACCACACAGGAATACTGGGCTTATTAGGTCAGGGGAGTTTTGCCCTCTGCTCTGGAGCCACAGTGAAAACTCCTCTCATCAGCACATCAAGGAGGACGCCATATTGCCAAGGCCCAGCATGCACCACTGTCTACGGCGTGTCCAATAAGCCAAACCTCTTCAAGCGTTCTCACCTCCATATTCAGGCTAGGGCGCAGGGCTCGGTATTCTGTCCTCCCCTCCCCCACGCTGTTACCAGGGTTACCATGTCCTTTCTCCCTAGTTGATCTCCACTAGTAAATAAACTTGTGTTACAAAATCAATTCTGCGATTGAAACTATGTCCGTTCAGTTATTTTTAAAAGCTTTTTGCTACTCCAAACAAAGCTGCATACCTTGATATTAAAGAAGAAAAAAAAAAAAAAAACACTGTTTGGTCCTGATTTTAAAAGGCGGTATTTTTTTTTAAAAGCTTCAGAAAGGACCATTGATATTAGGCACATAAGACCATCGGGGCTTTCGTTTTAATATTTCCACTTTTAAAGGGAGAAAGATTTCATTGATTACAAATTTTTTGTCTGATATACCTTATTTTGCTACAACTTCATGTGCAAAGGACTAAGACTGCCCACAGAAGCAAGCCTCCTGTGTTACTTCTCTGTTTCAGTTCAGTAAATCTCAGTTATGGGCATGCCCTGACAACGGATTTGGAGCAATGGGAATATAAAGGAAATGTAACATGTGGTGCCAGCCTTTCAGACCAGGGCTAGTGAGACACTCTTAACCTTTAGCTAGAGTTCAGGCAGACAAAGGAGCACATTTCAGCTTTGGTGTTGGAGGAGCTTCTGTTAAGAGTCAGTGTTACTAATTTCAAGCTGTATTTTCTCAGTCTTAGGTTCCTGAGCCATAAAGTTTGGATGATAATATTAAAGAATATTACTGAAAGGATAAAATTAGCTTGTGAAGATGCCCAGGCCAGCCTAAGCTACAAAATAACATCCTGTCTTTAAAAAAGAAAAAAGCCGGGTGGTGGTGGCACCTTTAAGCCCAGCACTTGGGAGGCAGAGGCGGCAGATTTCTGAGTTCGAGGCCAGCCTGGTCTACAAAGTGAGTTCCAGGACAGCCAGGGCTACACAGAGAAACCCTGTCTTGAGAAATAAATAAATAAATAAACAAACAAACAAACAAATAAATAAATAAAAATAAAAATTCCCCTTTAAGAGCGGGGTTGAAAGGTGGGCCCAGTGTTTAATCCCAACACTCCAGAGGCAGAGGCAAGAGGATCTCTGTTCTTTGGAGGCCAGCCTGGTCTACAGAGCTAGTAGTTCCAGGACAACCAGGGCTACACAGAGAAAGCCTGTCTTGAAAAACAAAAACAACAAACAAGGTATGATGATGACATAGCAGGCCACCACTGAGAGTGAGCTCTGACTGGTCCCACCATTCCAATGTAGTCTACCAACTGTAGGTGTAGGCCTTACCACTAAGGCCGAGTTAGTCTTCAGATGTGGATCCAGGGTTGGAAACAATGTGACAGTCCCTACCACAATCCTGGTAGCATCTGAGCTGCTTTCAGCCTGAGAATCCAGGCTACAATCCCAGATGTCTCTCACCAGCATGTGGGAAGTATTTCCTGTAGTTCTCCGTTTAGTTATCATTGGGAGACAGAGGCAGGCAGATCTCTGTGAGTTCAAACCCAGCCTAGTCTACAAAGTAAGTCCAGGACAGTCAGAGAAAACCTGGCTCAAAATAAAATAAAATAAAATAATAAATAAATTTTACAAAGATCAGGTAGCAAGGGAACCCATTGCCCTGAACCCCTGAATTATAGAATGTAGGAAAACAGAGATTTGGAATTTGTTTTTTTGTTTTTTTTTTTTCACTTAGGGAACCCTAATGAGAGCATAAAAGTAGTCAGAGCTGTGGACAGGAGACGTGCTCTCTCCAAAGTCTCCTCCAGTGGCTGAGCTTCACCACACACACACACACACACACACACACACATCCCCAAACACACAACATACACATACACATAGACATGTAGCACACACCACATACCAGATGCACCACACATATACAATACACACCATCCATAAACACACATCACACACACACACAACCAATCACACGCACAACGCACAGTACACAGACACACCACACAGAATACACATGCATACCAAACAAACACAACACACAACACAGAAGTAGGTATTGTGGCTGAAGGTAGAGACAGAAGGTTCAGAAGTTTAAAGCCATCCTTGGCTACAGGGCAAATTCAAGACCAGCCTGGGCTACATGAGATTCTATCTCAAAACAACAACAATCAATCAATCAATAACGTTTAATTCCCGAGGGCACCACTAATTCCCTCAGTTCTGGCAAAGCCTCTCCCGGAAGTCTCTATACCTATAGCATGTGGACTATGAAGGTGACACTTTGGGTCAAATCTGTGACTCATGGAAAAGCCAGGAAGGAGAAGTTGACAGCCCAGCTCCCAACCTGACAGTTGAAGGATGTGCCAGATTTCTTTCATTTAAAAGACGCACTCTTCCAGTGTGTCCTAGATACTCTGTTCAGGTCCCAGACCTTGGAGGAATGCCGCGGGCTTTCAGAAGGCAGAGCCTCTGTAGCAAATGACAGGCTGAAGAAGACTAAAGAGCTGACATTTCTGCCAGGGCAGTCCATTCTCCACGACAGGTGATCAGTTGGCCACTTGGGACTAGTTCCCTTCCCATTCAGAATCCCGCCACCATCTATCAGCAGGGACATCATCGTCCATAAAACAGCGCACTGAAACCACTTAATAACAAAAACACGTGTTACCCATTTCCAGACGTGTGTAAAATCTAGTCTGAGTCAAGCTATGAAATTGGATGTGGAAGCTGAGGACAACCTCCTTCCCCCACAGTCTATTACAGTCCCTGCCGACATGAATAAAGGTGTTTACAAGCTGAGAACCTCTTAATCCATTGCTGATGGACAGCACCAGGCTGAAGACCAGCAGGAAGAGAGGAAGGGCTGCTGGGCCCAGCTCTGACCTCAGACTAGAGGAAATACCACTGACCTGCCAGACCGAAGGAGAGGGACCTCATCTCCCAACAGGGCAGGAGACCACATCCCCCTCACCAGCCCTAGAGTATGGAGTGCCAGGCTGAGGAAACAGTCTAGTCAGGAAAGAGCTTCTCCCACCAGCATGAGAGCCTGCGTTTGAGCCCTACCAGCCTGGTCTACAGAGTAAGTTCCAGGACAGCCAGGGCTACACAGAGAAACCCTGTCTTGAAACAAAACAAGGTGAATGGTACCTGAGGAACAACATCCTACCATTGTCCTCTGGCCTCTAGCATCCATACCTTACACACACACACACACACACACACACACACACACACACATCCTTGGAATCTTTGACAACCTGATGCCAAAGGCACAGTAAAGTGAAGAGACAACCAAGACAAGCCCCTGAGAATGTTGGCCATGCATTATAGCGGCCAGCAGGAAAGGGAAGAGGGCACACAGGGCAGGCAGGCTAGGTATGAGACTCAGTCTTTCCCAGAAAGAACTGATGTGGCTGCCTTTTCAGTACCTTTTAGCATGTCAGAGGCCTGCTGCAACCCAGAGACCCTTCTCTCAAGTCAGAAGGCCATCCCTGCAAAGACACCCTGCGCACAGGGCGGCAGGCAGGCCAGGCCAAGTCATTCTCCGATATTGCAGATGCTCCAGTAAGTGAATCAATCAAGGTCAGAGAATGTGTTTTGTCATCAAGAATCAGGAGCAAGGCTGGAGGTCAGGGAAGTGGGGGAGCCCCGGGGCTTCTCTGAGCTCCTGCTTTCCTCACCGGAGTCTGACCAGCTCCAGGGCTTTGCAGAGAAATCTGTGCTTACTTTAGAAGAAACTAAAATAGATACAAGAGACTTGGTACCTTGATACAAGGTAACAGTGTCTGATCATCATTACTGTTTTTAGCAGAATCCAAGCCACCTCCCTCTGCAGGTCAGATGTTTTGTTGACAGAGAAGTGAGAAGAAGAAGGGAAGTGGGTGACAGGCTCTGTATCGCCTCCGGTGGGAACACAGGCTGCCGAGCCCAGTGTCTGCCTCCCCCCGCCGCCCCTATAAATACATAAGGATATTTACGCCTGTGGTTTTTACCCTCAGTGATGGATCTAGTCCTTTTGATTTTTATTTATTTATTTTTCCTTTTGATTTTTAAAACAACAACCACTTAGGTCTTGGTAAACAGAAATAACTTCATTCTCCTTTTTATTAGGGAGGTCGCTGTTACCTAGTGTGGGAACTGTAGTGAAAAAAATGCCTGCTATTGAGAAAATGTCACGCACTACCCACATTGCTTCGAAGATTTGCACATAACCCTAGCATGGTGAAGTACACCTATAATCCCAGCACACTGGAGGTGGAAACAGAAGAGTACCCTGTTAGGATTCTGCCTAAGCTTCACCCCACAGTTACCCGGCAACAGCCAGGTACGCCTGGCCCACTATAAACGGGACTGCTCAGCCCCTCCTCTCTCTCTTGCCTCTTGCTCTTTTTCTCTTTCTCTTACCCCCTCCCCTCTTGCCCCTTCTTGGGCTCTCCTCCCCTCCCCCCTCCACGTGGTCATGGCCGGCCTCCACTTCTCTACTCCCTCTCTCTGCCTTTCTAGGCCTCCACTACCCCATTAACTCCCATCCTCTGCCCTGAATAAACTCTATTGTATACCAAGTCTGCGAGTGTCTGGTCCCTGGGGGAAGGGATGCCTTGGCACCGGTCCACTGGGGCACCCTCTTCCCCCACACCGCCATATACCACATTCTCTAAACCTCTTCCCTTTTTATGATCACAACATACCCTACTTTACGTGGTGAGTTTGAGATCAGCCTGACCTCAAGACACCTGACTCAAAAAAAGTTTTCTTTTGTTTTTTTTGTTTGTTTGTTTGTTTTTGTTTGTTTATTTTTTGAGACAGGGCCTCTCTATGTAATCCTGATTGTCTTGGAACTCAAGTAGACTAGATTGGCCTGGAACTCACAGAGCTCTTCTGTCTCCTGAGTACTGGGATTACAGATGCATATCACTACACTCAGATTCAAAATGAATTTTTAAAGAAAGAAGATGGGCGGGAGAAGGAGGGAGTCTGGAAAGTTGTTCAGTGGCTGACAGCACTTGCTATATAATCCCAGCATTCACCAAATAAGCCGGCTACCCTGCCAACTCCTGTAACGCCAGCTCTGAGGGCGGAGCGCCCTTTCCCAGACCCTATGTGCATGTGTGAGCACATGCACTGGTGCACATACACTCTGAGAGACATAGATCCGTGTGATTCGGCGAATAAAAGCGCTGCTTGCTGCTGACCCTGATAGCCTGCCTTCCTCTTCTAGATCCCTGAAGGTTGAATCGTAGACATACAATCTATGCCCAGAGGACCTTCTACCAGAAGACCCGGGTTCAATTCCCAGCACCCACATAGCAGTTCACAACTGTTTGCAACCCCTGTTCCAACTTTCTCACACATATAGGCAAAACATCAATGTACATAAGGTCAAAATAAATCAACTATTTTGTAAAAAAATAGACACAGGGTGAGGGTTTATTTAATTCAGTGATACAGGGTATGTCTAGCACATGTGAGGCCCTGAGTTAAATTCCCAGAACACCAAATTAAAAAGGGAGAGGAGTAGGTGCTAAGGATGATGAGATGCCTGGCTCATATGCACAAAGCCATGGGTTCGAATCCTGACACGATAGTCTATGCGTATAATCCTAACATGGAAAATGGAGACAGGGTTTTGGACCTCAATGTCATCCTTGGCTTTCTGTAATGGTTGCATGTGTCCTAGTGTGTATTATGTCGCTATGATAAACACCACAGCCAAAAACAACATAGGAAGGAAAAGGTTTATTTTACATCGCAGGTTACAGCCCATCATTGAGGGAAGCCAGGGCAGGAGCTCAAGAGAGGAGGAGGCAAAGCAGAAACAAAGAAAGGGTGCTCCTTGGCTCACGTCCAGCTCTCTTTCTTTTGTTAAAGATTTATTTTATATATATATATATATGTATGTATGTATGTATGTATATATACATATATGTATATATGTGTGTGTGTATATGTATGTGTATATATATATATATGTATATATATATATAATAGCATATATAATGTATGTGTATATATATATATATGTATATATATATATATATATAATAGCAGTCTTCAGACACACCAGAAGAGGGCATCAGATCCCATTACAGATGGTTGTGAGCCACCATGTGGGTGCTGGGATTTGAACTCAGGACATCTGGAAGAGCAGTCAGTGCTCTTAACCTCTGAGCCATCTCTCCAGTCCCTCAGCTGTCTTTCTTATCCAGCCCAGGCCTACTTGCCTCGGAACAGCACAGCTGGCAGTGGGCATCAATTAGCAACCAAGGAAATACTCTGCAAACACGTTCACAGGCCAATCAGATGGAGGGGATTCTTTAGTTGAGCCTTCTCCCTGGTGTCAAGTCAACAACCAAGGTGAGTCATCACAGCACTCATGGGGGGGGGGGGGGATTGATGTACCTCACGGCACCACAGGGGCATGGCATGGGGTGTGGGAGCGTCCCTGCCCAGGAGTCCCTGCCTTCCTCTGATTGTTTCCTTGGGTATAAAGGAGAACATGACCGCCCCAAGGCATGGTTGAGGGAAAGGCAAGGCTTACATTGGAAATATGAGGGAGGACATAGCCGGAGGCGTCTGGAAGAGTCCACAGCAGGAGAGCGATCACTAACCATGGGCAGCAGACTGAGCTAGGCCGTGCGGAGGGAGGGAACAGAAAAAGGAGGGAAACAGAGATGGAGAGAAGGGGGTGCGTGGTAGAAGTGGCAGGGTTATATAGGAAGGAGAAGCTTCGGGGAGGAGATGGGTGGGGTGGGGCGGGCTGAGAAGAGCTGAGAAGCAGGAATGTTAGGTCTGCTGAGAGAGCCTGCACTCTGCTGGGCCAGTGGGCACCAGAGTTTCCTTTGGACCTGACACCTGGTATTTGCTAAAATATGCCAAGTGCCAGGACAATCACCCTCCAATCTCAAGGAAAGTCCGTCAGCAGCCACAAAATAGCTGAATGTAGCGTGTGGTAACATGTGGTCGCCAGAGAGTGTCCCCTTGGAGGAGAGAGATGAGCTTCTATTGGTGGTACCTGGGAGCATGTGACACGTCACTTCTAGCTGCCTTCTTGAGTTTCCGCTTTAGCTCTCCTCCACGGCCTGTGGCCTCAGATATGTAAGCCACATGGCCTGACTTCACTTCCCGTGTTGCTTTTCATCAGTGGTTGGGTTTGTTTGGTTGGTTTTGGTTTTGGTTTTGGTTTTGGTTTTGGTTTTGGTTTTGGTTTTGGTTTTGGTTTTGGTTTTTGATTTTTGGTTTTTGGTTTTTGGTTTTTGGTTTTGGTTTTTTTGTCGTTGTTTGGTTTTTGGAGACTGGGTTTCTCTGTGTAGCCCTGGCTGTCCTGGAACTCACTCTGTTGACCGAGCTGATCTAGAACTCACAGAGATCTACCTGCTTATGCTTCCAAACCCTGAGATTAAATCGCAACCCCAACTGGGCTTGATCAGTGTTTTATCACAGCAATAGAAACCTAAAATAAAGCAAACTCAATCCCACTAACAACAAGCAAACTGTGCGGTCCACTGTGTCTGGTGCCAGAGATAGCCCATCTACCCCTGGGCTTCAAAGTACAGCTTTTTTTTTTTTTTTTTTTTTTTTTGGTTTTTTTCGAGACAGAGTTTCTCTGTGTAGCCCTGGCTGTCCTGGAACTCACTTTGTAGACCAGGCTGGCCTTGAACTCAGAAATCTACCTGGTTCTGCCTCCCAAGTGCTGGGATTACAGGCATGTGCCACCACCGCCCAGCTCAGAAGTACAGCTTTTTAAAGTTCCTAGACAGATTGCTTCCGAAGGGGCCGCGTCAACCTGCAGACAAGGCAGCAGGGTTTGGCAGCCTACCTTCCTCAAGCCGTGGGTCAGGATTCTGAGCATTTTAGAGTTTTAAAATCTGGATTTTTTTTTCTCTTTTTAAATTTAGTAAAAGTGATAATTAGAAAAAAATATAAAACAGAAAGGAACAGAGAGGACGCGACAGGTCCTAGACGTGGTGGAGAAGAAAGAAGAGGGAGAACACAACCTGGGACATCTGGTAGAGTCTGACGAACAGCTGTGGGAAAGGCAGCCCCACCCCACCCCGCCCCACCCCGCCCCGCCCCACCCCACCCCACCACCCCACCCCACCCCAACCCACAGGGTGGAGAGTTCAGGGTGTATGCCAGCCATACTATCACAGGTAGGGACTGAGGGATGCAGAGAGAACCTGGCGGTGAGGTCTGCTTTGATATAATAAACAGGCTCCTCAGCGTTTGTCGTGGGGTTTGAAACCTAACTACTCATTTCTGTTTTGAGGTGCACTGCCTAGGAAAGGCTGGGGAAGTATGGAAAGTTTTGGGAGTCACATGCTCCCCACAGCTGAGAGATCAGTGTGCACAAAGCACTGGGGCCAGGGCTAAGGGCTAGTGCTGGCTGAACCCTCTCGGCCCCGTATGAAGGAGGGGGTGTGAGTTCGATGTGTATGTGTGTGGGTGTATGGGCATATACACTCATGTGTAGGGTGTGTGTGTGTGTGTGTGTGTGTGTGCCTGTGTGTACGCACACTTGCATGTAGAGGCCAGAGGACAGCCTCAGGTATCATCCTCAAGGATGTTGTCCTTGAAGTCCCTCTTTTGCCCGGATTTCACTAGCCAACCATAGATCCCCCTGCCTCCACCTTCTTACCTCTGAGATTACAAGCATATATGGACAAACCTGGCATTTTTATGTGTGTTCTGGGGATTGAACTCAGATCTATATGCGTGGATGACAAGCACTACCACTGAACTGTCTCCCTGGCCGGGGAACCCCAGGAGTTAGAAGGTACTTGTTAGACAACGCACAACCACCACAGGACATAACCAGGGGAGACTTTGGGAGCACGTGCATGCCAGGAGTCAGCCACCTGGATCGCTGTTCTCCTGCAGAACCCAAATATCAGAAAGAAAAAGAAAAAAAAAATTAAAGAGGACAAAAATTTCCATTTCTCTGTCTGGAATTATCATTTGCAATGAGGCAGCTTGATGGCTGACTACAGACAGCCCAGCTGCTAGGGCTGAATCTAGTCTGGTCTGCGCGCCTCACCGCGGGCTCCGTCTGATGGCTGCAGGGAAGGAACAGGACTTGGAGAAACCTATCGCCAGCTCCCGGGGCCCTTGCCACTGGAACAGTCTGTGCTCAGGCCCGATTCCCGCCCTCATGAATTATTCATGAAGCCTCCTTCTCCCGGGTTCTTTCCTCTGGGCTGGGTGGCTTGTCAGAAATTTGTAAATGTAATTTGTGTTCTCAATTTTTGCCATAGTAGCAGTCATTATTTCCCCCCATAACTCTCCATCTTCCTCCCATATTTTCTCTTCTCCACTTTTTAATCAGAGGGACATGTCAAGAGTGAGCGGAGCGCCCTGCCTCTTCCTGGCACATGCCTCTTGAGGCGGCAGACAGCGATGAGGCATATCTTGTTTATGCTCAAGATTCCTGCGTGTGTGGAGGTGATTGCCACAGGTGTCACTTCTTAAACACGCTCATGCACACACATGAGCACGCATATACATCCTTTCATTTATTCCTAATATGATTTGGACTTTGGATTTTATGCTCTTTCTTTCTTTCTGCTTCTTGGTTTTTCAAGACTGGAACTCTCTGTAGTCCTGGCTGTCCTGGAACTCAATCTGTAGAGCAGGCTGGCTTCAAATGCAGAGATCTGCCTCTGCCTCTCTGCCTCTCTGCCTCTCTGCCTCTCTGCCTCTCTGCCTCTCTGCCTCTCTGCCTCTGCCTCTCTGCCTCTCTGCCTCTGCCTCTACACTAGGATTAAAGTCATGCACCACCACCTAGCTGGATTTTATGTTTTTTTTTTTTCCTCTATCTCAGCATCCTAGTAGAAGAGTCAGGAAGGCAGTTGCTTTTCTTAAGTAGCCATTGACTGCTTCCTGTGAGAGCCTGAACCTCACAGCCTGAGTCATTTATTAAAAAAAACAAAGGTCTGTGGGCTGAGGCTGCCGCTCACATGGTATACACAAAATCCCAAGGTAGGGAGGCAATATAAAAGAAGAGGGTCAGAAATGCAAGGCCTGGAACTCACTTTGTAGACCAGGCTGGCCTCAAACTCAGAGATCTACCTGCTTCTGCCTCCCGAGTGCTGGGATTAAAGGTGTGTGCCATGGAGCCTGGCTCCTTCCTCTTCTTACAAAGTCACTAATCTACCCTAGGGTGCTCTCCCTCATGACCCAGTACCCAAAAGTCTCATGGCTACCTCTCATGACTCATCCAGCTTTCTCTCTCTCTGCCCTCGCCATCGTGTAACACACCACACACTAGGCTAATTTGTTCTAGGAAATAATGAAAGTCTGGGAACTTGGTGGGTTCTGCTGTAGCCCTGAGTTCTGTAGGTGCTTCATTAGTGATTGTTGGATGAGCTGAACACGGTGATAAAGAATCCAAAGACTCAGAGGCTGAAGCAGGTGGATCAGAAGTTTGAGACCAGCCTAGAATCAAGTAGCTGCAATTCTAGATCAACCCCACCAAGTGAAGAACAGGCAGGCCCCAGGCATTTGGAAGACACGCAATCACTCACACAGGACCCACAGTCCACGGGTCCACAGTCTGGATGTGATGTAAAGTAACAGCGGCTCTCTCTGACCACTATGCACTGCTGTAACAGGGATGTGGAAATAAGGCCAAGGACCATCCCCAAACAGAATGGCCTGAGAGGACAAAGACATCTATCACCATCATCAACATGGGTGACAAAGATGGAGTTTACACAAACCCCTGAGGCAAGAAAGAGAGGGTCCCAAGCAAGCTGCTGATAACCCTGCTTGGGGAGGGGCAAGTAAGAGGGTGGGCTACCTTCTTGGGGCAAAGCAGAACTCGGAGGACCCTAAATGGAGGCTCACCCTAAGTCAATTTCTAAGTCCCTTGTCTGGCCAGTGTGGCCATCAAGAGGACTATTCAGGAGGTAGGGGGACCGTAAGCTTAGCTCCAACGCCGAGAGGGGAAGAACAAAAACCAGCCTTCCGCCATTTTTACCTCCCCTGCATCAAACAGTGCCACCATATGCAGCAACAGACTACATGGTGTGTTTCAAGAATTTTCTTCCTGGGGGGACTAGGCCATGCCTACCCACCCCCCTTCAGCATCCCAATGGCATAGTGTCAGCTTTGACTGATACTAAACTTTGATTGGCAGTAAGCACACGTATTGGCCTTTCTGACAGAGCCTGGATTACTGACAGAGCCTGGGTTACTGACACAGCCTGGGTTACTGGCAGGAGCCTGGATGGAACCCGAGCAGCCTCACCAAAAGCCGACGCCCAGCATAGATGGCGGCCTCCCCTGACTGAGTAGATGGAGCCCACTTCCCCAGTCTTCCCCAAATTATAAATTATCTATTCTAGCCTCCACCCCAAGACCCTAAGGCTAAGTACAATTAGAGAAAAGTCATTTACAGCTGATTGGGAAGAGTGGTTCACAGGGTCCTGTCTCCTGCCTGTCCCCTCCTTTTAGGAGAAGTCAACAGTCAACAAGGTTCTTTTGGAAGCTGGAACATCTGAATTTATGAAATCTGAAATCTGACCCAGAGTTTAGTGCTGTACAACAAGATAAAATGTCCATGGCCAAGCCTGACAGGAACAGACAGAAGGAGGTCTGGAACTCTGCTGAGAAAGGTGCCTGATGGACACCTAGGAAATTAAATACATAGACAGCCACTATATTAGTCAGGGCTCTCTAGAGTCACAGAATGTATGGGCAGTTTCTATATAGTTAGGGAATTTGTCAATGACTTACAGCTTGTAGTCCGGACTCCCCAACAATGGTCAGCAGCAGCTGTGAATGGAAGTCCAAGGATCTAGCAGTTGCTCAGTCCCACAAGGCAAGCAGGCAAGGAAGAGTGGGAGTGAGTCTTCCTCCTTCCAATGCCCTTAGTCCTTATGTAGGTCTCCAGCAGAGGGTGTGGCCCAAACTAAGGGTGTGTGCCACCATGCTTTTAATCCCAGATGACCTTGAACTCAGAGATCTCCTTGTTTTAATCTTCTGGAATTCATAGCCACTATACTTCAAGATCTCCATGCCAAGATCCAGGTCAGAAACTTGTATCTCTGAGCCTCCAGATTAAGACCATAGGTGAGCCTTCCAATTCTTGATTGTAGTTCATTCCAGATATAGTCAAATTGACAACCAGGAATATCCACTACAGCCACCAACACTTCTGATTCAACCAAGTAGAACCCAGGTCACTGGTGGGCATTCTGCTGCGTGCTGGAGCCAAACCCTCCAAGATGACACCCACTCATGTGTCTGTTTTCTTCCATGTCAGAGATGTGGTTGTAGACGGGGGTGAGGAATCTCATGAGGTGACGGACAGCTAACACTGCCGTCACGTGTGGAAACACCTTTGGCTTTATTTGAACAGGCAGACGGCGAGTCCAGGAACTGCACAGCCATAGCAACTCATTTAAGCCAACACCAAGGCTGTGGCTTTGATGACCATGTCCCCTACACAATTCCTGTTGACATTTAGTCACAAGTACAAGAAAGGTACCTTAAGAGCCAAGTCCTGGGCTGGAGAGATGGCTCAGCAGTTAAGAGCACTCACTGTCTGTTCTTCCAGAGGTCCTGAATTCAATTCCCAGCACCCACATGGTGGATCACAACCATCTGTAATGGGGTCCGATAGCCATCTTCTGGTCTCAAGACAGCTACAGTGTACTCACATACATGGAATAAATAAATCTTAAAAAAAATAAAGAGGCAGCTGGGCGTTGGTGGCGCATGCCTTTAATCCCAGCACTTGGGAGGCAGAGGCAGGCGGATTTCTGAGTTCGAGGCCTGCCTGGTCTACAGAGTGAGTTCCAGGACAGCCAGGGCTACACAGAGAAACCCTGTCTCGAAAAACCAAATAAATAAATAAATAAATAAATAAATAGGCACGTCCCAAGGGCAGGCCTCTCATGGATACAGCCCAAGCCTATGATATGAGATAGACATTTTGGTTTATTTTTAATGATTTTTAAAAAATTTTCTATATTATGTACATTGGTGTTTTTCCTTCATGTCTGTCTGTATGAAGGTGTCAAATGGCTTGGGGCTGATTATAGACAGTTGTGAGCTGCCACGCGGGTGCGCTGGGTCCTCTGGAAGAGCAGCCAGTGCTCTTAACCACTGCAGCTGTGAGTCAAAATAACCCCTCCTCCACTGTGTTTGTCCTGTCAGTCTTTTACTGTGACCACAAAAAAAGATACTGTGACACTTTGTGTGTGTGTGTGTGTGTGTGTGTGCGCGCGCGCGCGCACACACACACACACACACACACGCGCGCGCATTATGGCATTTTCTTTTTTTTTTAAGATTTTTATGTATTTATGTATTTATTTATTTATTTATTTTATATATGTGAGTACACTGTAGCTCTCTTCAGACACACCAGAAGAGAATGTGAGATCTCTTTACGGATGGTTGTGAGCCACCATGTGGTTGCTGGGAATTGAACTCAGGACCTCTGGCAGAGCAGTCAGTGCTCTCAACCGCTGAGCCATCTCTCCAGCCCGCATTGTGGCATTTTCTAAAATGAAAATCTATAGCATAGTACTTCCCCATTTATCTGCTTGTCAAACCACAGTCACACCACAGCTCGGTGGTGTCCGCACTTCGGTGGCCTGCGGCATTCACCACGCCCGCTCTGCTTCCTCCTCCCAAACCGAAGCAGGAGTCCCCATCAACACCAGCTGCCCTTCCGCACCAACGCACTCCACTTCCTGTCGCTGGAAACTATTCCAGGGACCAAGCACAGGGCATTTATCCTTCGGGTCTGACTTATTTCATCTTTTCAATATCTATCCGTGCCTTCTGTTTTGTGTGGCTATAACAAAGTGCCAGAGTCTGGTAACTTCTACAACAGATGTATTTCTCACAGCTGTGGGCTGTGAGCCTCGGGCAGATACACTGTCAGGCGGGAGTCTGGTGCCCACGTCCAACAGCGTCTAGATGATGCCCTGCACAGTGTCCTTCCAAGAGTAAGAGCACACGGTCTCACAGGGTAACCTCTGGGCGTGCCAGTGAAGGATTATTTTATTAGGTTAACTGAGATGGAAGGACTCACCCTAATAGTGGGCCACATTGTTCCCTTTTTACAGACTGCATAAAAGAAGGAATTCCCGAGGCCCGGCGTTCTCCTCCCTTGGCCTCCCACGCAGGCGCAGTGAGGTGAAGCTGCCGGAAGCTCTGGATACTCTGACTTCCCTGCTACGTCGGACCGTGCCCTTGAAAAACACCCCCTGGTCACTGACATCTTAAAATGTCTAGAGACTTTGCCAGATGACCCAGCTGAGAACCACTGCTTGGCCCACTGGTCTCTGAATGTCCCCTGTGTGCCCCCAGTGGCAGCCATGCCGAGCGAAGGACTAGTGTTCCCAGCATCCCATCCTGTTACCACGACAGCTACACACGGCTCGCATCAGGACTGCTTAGAAATTAGAGCAGTGTTCCAGTTAGGGTCACTATTGCTATGATGAAACCCCATGACCAAAACGGGGGGCGGGGGGAGGAGGAAAGGTTTGTTTAGCTTATGTTTCCACAACTGTAGTCCATCACTGAAGTCAGAGCAGGAACTCAAGTCAGAAACCTGGAGTCGGGAGCTGATGGAGAGGCCGTGGAGTGGGGCTGCTTACTGGCTTGTTCCCCAAGGCTTCTTCAGTCTGCTTTCTTGCAAAGCCCGGGCCCCCAGCCCAGGGATGGCTCTACCCACAATGGGCAAGGCTCTCCCATAGCAATCACTAAGAAGAAGTCCTGCAGTGCTGCCCACAGCCCCGATTTTATGGAAGCGTTTTATTAATTGATGTTTCTCCTCAGACGATTTTTTAAATTTGTGTCAATCAAATAGGCATAAAACTATCCAGTACACCGGGCGTGGTGGCACACGCCTGTAATCCCAGCACTTGGGAGGCAGAGGCAGGTGGATTTCTGAGTTCGAGGCCAGCCTGGTCTACAGAGTGAGTTCCAGGACAGCCAGGACTACAGAGAAACCCTGTCTTGAAAAACCAAAAAACCAAAAAAACCAACTATCCAGTACAAGCAGATTCTCATGTAACCGAGCTTTTTTTTTTTTTTTTTTTTTTTTTTTTTTTGTTTTTCGAGACAGGGTTTCTCTGTGTAGTCCTGGCTGTCCTGGAACTCACTCTGTAGACCAGGCTGGCCTCGAACTCAGAAATCCGCCTGCCCCTGCCTCCCCAGGGCTGGGATTAAAGGCGTGTGCCACCACCGCCCGGCTGTAACCGAGCATTTTAAAATGTGTGTTTATGTGTGTATGAACATGTGTGTATATGTATAGTGTGTGTGGATGTATATATGTGTGTGAATGTGTGTGTCCATGTGTGTGGGGTGTGTGAATGTGTGTGTCCATGTGTGTGGTGTGTGTGAATGTGTGAATGTGTGTATTGTGTGTGTGCCCATGGCCTGTGTGTGGTCAGACAACCTCACCTTCCACTTTGAGATTTCACTGTGTTATTGGATTACTGGTGTTTACACTGCACGCTCAGATCTCATGTGGTCTGAGGACTTGCACTCATGGGCTCTTGCCTCTCAAGCTTCTCCAGCTTAAAGATTTTAAACAGAAAACACTCCTTTGTCTTCTGCATCTGTATTAAGTGTGTGCTGAGCCCTGTGCAGGCTGCACCACCTCCTGCGAGCAAAGCAGCCTCTTGGTTTTCACCTTCATCTGGGGACGCATAAATCCTACTTAGAGTCAAGATGGGCGATCACACAGCGTGTGAAAATGAGATAAACAGGCTTGTGGTGTCTGTATATAGTAATCCAGTAATCCGGGCTCTTTACTCAGAAAACTAAGAGTGAGGAGACCTTGCAGCACCCGCCAACATAAATAACACAAATGCACTTGCACACAACACACACGTGCACACACACAGGCACCCATGCACACACACATCCCGAGATAGCAAGTCTGGCGGTGGAGGCAGCTGACCACATCCTGGGCATCTTTCAGCAGCTCAAGGTCTCCTCCGGCCCTGTCGGCAGAGCCTGGTTCTCATCCGCAAACACTTGAGTTTCCACTCAAGCCCGTGAAGCTCTGTTAATACCCATCAGCCCCAGACAGAAGCTCTTATTCCCCAGGAAGACTGGGGTGGCCGGGCTGAAGATGCTACTCGGCCTAAGATCCCCCAGCACAGGTGGATTTCATTTGTTCCTTTGTGTTTATCAAGTTTGATCACAGGACGTGGGAGACGAGTCAGAAAACATCAGAGTGTGAAAAGCGTCGCTTCCAACCCGGGAGGGGGGCAATGAGCGCTCAGCTGCTTTTGAACTTACCAGAAGGGAGCGTGCAGTTGTCCCTTCTTCTTCTCTGTGTTCCTGACCCCTGTCCTGGGACTGTACACTAGGCCTGGAGACTCACATGGCTGAGATCATAGAGCAGTCAGTAAAGCCCACAGATGTGCTTACAGGATGTCTCCTCTACCTCCTTCCCAGGGAAGATGGGGACTCACTCCACTGGAGTCAAGCAGAGCTGATCACCCAACTCAGTATCCTTGCGTGTGGACGCCACCCCACACCCACGCACGGAGCAGGCTGGCAGTCCGTCAACAGTACGTTCATAGCTGACGATGGCTGATCGTGCTGGTGGGGACAGCCTTTCAGATGAGGCTGTTTGTTCCACAGAAGTAGCTGACAGATGGAGAATAGTCTACTTTCCAAGGCATATACATAAAGGACGTGTGTGTGTGTGTGTGTGTGTGTGTGTGTGTTGCAAATCTTGCTACACACAACACAAACCGGTCTCAAACTGGCAATCCTCTGGCTTTAACTTCCTAGGGGATTCCTACCGCCAGCATGCACCACACCAAGCATGTTGTTCATTTTGGGTCAGTGTGTTTGTCGGGCTGGGCCAGCATTTGTCAGCATTCGTCCCTTTCCTCCGGAGCCTGGAGCAGTCAGGTTCTCTAAAGACACAGACGCCGTTCTGGATTCATTCAGAGTTCTGTCAGTTCTCTCCTCACAGCTCTGAGGTCTTTTTAAATCTGTCTGTCACCTTGGGAATGTTAAGGAGACATCATGGTCCCAGGCCCCAGGGAAGTGGTTGGGTTAGGGGAAGGCAGAGGGGGAGGGGGAGTGCTGACAGTGATTCCAGTGACCCAACCAATGTTAAGACCCTGCAGCCAACGTCTCCTGACACCCTTCCCTCCACAGCCCAAGAGAGGGGGCTGCCAGCCAAGTGTACGTGCTCAGGGAGATGCGCTGTCCTGGCTGACAGCCTACAGGAAGAGTTGGAGCCGAAGCAGGTGGGGCTTGTTTGGGTGCTAATGGTGGGAACAGCTGGGGAACAGATGAACAAAGATAGCAGTGTGGGGGAGGGGGAGGGGGCAGAGCAGCTGGGAAGGACACTTCTCTGTACTTGGGGGGGGGGGGGAGGGCAGAGCCAGCCTGGCAGGGAACAGGACAGCGCTCCGGGCTTCAGATGCTCTACAGAGTAGCCAGCGATGTGGAACTCGGAAGGCCTTTACCCAGTGGCCCTAAGTTGCTGATTGCAGCCCTGCTTGGCCATCAGCCTTGCTGGCTCAGCACCGCCAGCCGGCTGTGTGTCCTTGAGCAGGATACGCACTCTCTGAGCCACGGCGGCTTTATTTAGAATAACCGGATCTATATCTAGACGAAGAGTACAAAGGTTTTAATGTGTATAATACTCGTTCTACTACGCGTGGCCTGGCTCCTGGGACAGAGTACATGCTCAGTAAGCGTAAGTCACCATGGGACAGCCACCACAGGCCTGGTGGTCCTCATTCCTGCTGCCTGTGCCTTTGTGTGACCCCCTACCCCTGAGTGACTCACTTCTGAAGGATCAGCAGTCAAGCTGACAGGACACAACTGACCGTGAGCGGTGTGCTGGCTCCACCTTGTCCTCCACCCACTTCCTCTGGCCCTGGGGCTTGCTTGCTTGCTCTGAGGACACTACCTAAGAGGTCGGGAGATGATCTCAGGGGTGTGTTGGCCCTCTGATGCCTGCACCCCAGGATGGCTGTGACTGAGGCCCAACAGAAAATCATAAAACGGAGTTAGAACATTTTATAATTTTTGTTTGTTTGTTTGTAATTCAACTGCGGGGCTCTGGGGTGGCGACGTCTCTGTGAAAACCCAAAAGATTGGCCCTCCCTGCTGGGATGGCCCATGAGGCTGGAACCACCGCTGATCTTGAGGGACTGGCCATGTGCTCATGAGCTTGGAGGAAGAGCCTCCCAAAATATCTTGAGAAGACCTGGCCTCACCAGGGCCACAGAATCATTAAAGTGCTGTCTCCTTCAGATTCTAGCTTACCCAAAGTCGTGGGACAAAAACATTGTATCACATGACTTTGGGGTGATAGCACGGTGGCTAGAGGTCTCACCAGGTCTGAGACTCCAGCCTTCAGCCCCTGTCCCCCCTGTACTGTCTAATGCCCCTCCAACCCCCCTCTCTATTTCTGCCACTTCCTGTGTAGCACTTGGTCACCTGCTGCTGGCCTAGTTCTGCTCAGCCATTTTGGCAGGAACACCCCACTCCAGGCCTGTGGTTGGGACCCTCAACTACTGCAGTCATCTATGGAGAGGACTCCCCCACGCCCACACACCCCCATCCCTCCCACCCACCGCTCAAACTCCCTGAGCCCTGGCTCCTCCCCACTGTTCTTTGAGTGTTGAAATGCAGAGTCAAATCCATCTGCAGATGACACTCGGCCCTGGCCTGGAGTCTGGTCTTCCGTGAAGAGTCGGGCCCTTCTGTGCGTGGTCTTACAGTAAGCTTGGAGCTTTGAGTGCCAAGACGGCTGGCCAGGTGGAGGGGAAGAAGGCTAGGAGGGAGGCCTGATGCCACCCCGGGTCCAGCTCTGCACACGAGCTGGGCCATTTGGGATGGTTCCTGCCCGGCCTGAGCTTCAGGGGTCTGCTGTAAGATGCTTAAGTAAGGCGGTCTGTATGAGGGTGTCCTCTTCGTTTTAGTTAGTTTGTTTGTTTGTTGTTGTGGGTTTTGTTTTGTTTTGTTTCGTTTTTATTTTTTTGCTTGGCTCCAGAGTTGATAACCACGTACATCTCTCAGCCTGTGAGGAATAATAACATTGCCTGTCAAGTCGGTCATTCAGTCTTCTTATGATGTGGGTTTTCTGAGCCGGGTCCCCAGCCGCTGCACCCTAGAGGCAGAGACCGGTGGCCATATGCTGTCCCTCTAGGCTCCTCAGCGCTGCCAAGCCGGGCCCTCCACACCAGTCCTGCTTTGTCACAGTGTTCTCTTGTTTTAAAATAGCGGTTTCCATTTTACCCTGCTGCCCTCTGGGAGTCAGGCCCGGCACAGAGTACAGGGAGTGTAGGCTATAGATCAGGAGCCTCGTGACATTTAGACCCATTAATCCATCAAGGGAAGCTGTGCCACCTCACAGAGAGACAGGCCTGACTCCTCTCCCTGGCGCGGGAGCTCAGGCATCGCCTGCCACATATCTCGGCAGCGCATGTCCCAGCTACACAACACCCCCAAAACAGCCCAAGGACATTGGTGTCGGGTGCTCTGACTTTCGCCTGTCCCCAACTTGGTTTTTTGGGGGGTGGGGGTGGAGGGAAGAAGCTGACTGAATTTTGTAAGTGAAATTGAGTTTTCATGATAACACATAGGTAGTACCTTCAGGATGGATGGGTGGGTGGATGGATGGGAACCCTCTGAAAGAAGCCACCTCTAGTCTCCAACATTTGGCTGTGGGTCTGCTGAGAGGATTCTATGGCCATGGAAGATGGGTAGATGGTTGTGTGTGTGTGTGTGTGTGTGTGTGTGTGAGAGAGAGAGAGAGAGAGAGAGAGAGAGAGAGAGAGATAGGTGGGTGGGTAGCTAGAACACAGTGTGTGGATAGGTGGATCATGAGTCAGTAGATGGGTAGATAGGCAAGTGGGTGACTGGCTAAATGAGTGGGAACATGGACGAATGGGTGGGTGGGTGGATGGATGGATGCAAGGATGCATGGATGCATGCACAGATAAATAGATGGGTGGGCGGGTGATGGATAAATGGATGAATGGTTGAGTTGATGGATGGATGGATAGATGGATAGATGGGTGGGTGGATGGACAGACAGATAGATGGATAGATAGATGGATAAATGAATGGGTGAGTGGATGGATGAATGGATATATGGAAGGATGGGTAGGTGGATGGATGGGTGGATGGATGGATAGATAGATAGATAGATAGATAGATAGATAGATAGATAGATGAATGGGTGAGTGGATGGATACATGGATAGTTGGCTTAGGATGTGAATGGACAGATGAGTAGATTTATGGATGGATGGATGGACTGATGGATAGTTGAGGATGAGTAGGCATCTAGATGTTCAGATGTGGGTGGGTGAATGAGGAATGGGCAGGTGAATGTATCCATAGATGAACAAATAAATGAATTTCTGACCAAAAATCAGATTTTTTCTTCAGAACCAATAAGGTTTTGTGAGGAAATAATTAGATGACTTTTGAGTTCAGACTGTTCCCACTCTGTCGCTCTGTGTCCTATGCAACAATAGCTCTTTAGCCTGCGCCTTGACATAGGAGTCCCCTCTGTTTGTTTGTTTTGGGCTTTGCTTTTCAAGACAGGGTTTCTCTCGGTAGCCCTGGAACTCGACCTGTAAACCAGGCTGGCCTCGAACTCATGGATCTGCCTGTGTCTGTCTCTTAAGTTCTGGGATTAAAGGTGTGTGCCACCACTTTAAAAACAAGAACAAACTTATTTATTTTGTGTATGTGAGTACACTGTTGCTTTCTTCAGACACACCAGAAGAAGGGATGGGATCCCGTTACGGATGGTTGTGAGCCACCATGTGGTTGCTGGGAATTGAACTCAGGACCTTCAGAAGAGCAGTCAGTACTTTTAACCATCTCTCCAGCCCATACCACCACTTTTATAAGCATCTTTCTCATCCATTTTGAGGGTGGAAAATTACTGTGCCCCAGGGAGAACCTCCAGGCCATACCATCTGTCAGGCATCGTGGATGGAGCACGGAGGCAGTGCAGACCGAGAATGGCTTTCTCCCGAGAGTCAAAAAGGAGCTGCCCTATAGTTTCTCGGGTGACATGAGACTGTAGAGCTCCTGGGACTATGAAAATCGTATCAGGACAGCCAGGACCCGTATATGTATCCAGCCTACCAAGCCATAGAAAGGCTGGCCCCGGAAAGTGCACCTACCGCTCTTGTTACCGGCCGGTCCTGTCTTTCGCCTTTCGGCTGGGCTCCACACTGAAGCTCGCTTACCACCCTGGTTCTCCTGCAGCATCAGAAACAGCTTCTTTTCTGGGTTAATGGATGGCGAATAGGTGGAGACACAGATGCTGGTTGGTGTGTAGGTGGAGAGTGGTGTAGCGGGAGTTGGTGAGAGGTTTTGAGTTTCTTATCTTATCAGTACTGACTCTGTGTGGGTTTCTCTTAACCCACTTCTGAAACCTCCTGAACTCTTTTGGAGCATCTTTAACTTACATTCATTCTATAGCTCACACCCACATATACCACACACATAACACACATAAATACACATACCGCACCCATACACACACCTAACTATACATGTACCATACATATACACACATAAATGCACACACCACACACACACACACACACACACACATAAATACACAAACACACCACACACCATACACACACCACACATACTCACATATACACAACACACATACACCATGCGTACACATATAACACATATAAATTCCACACACAATGTATATATATACACATAAATACATACCACACACCACATACACACAAATATGCACAATACACACAAATACACACATACCACACACAACACACATAATACACACCCAGATAAATATACATAAAACACATACACACACCACATATTGACATGCATACATACACCACCCACAAACACACATAGCACACTTACACACATACATACATACACATATGCCACATATACACACATATAGATACACAGACACCACACGAATACACACATAAATACACATATATACAAGTAAGAGAACCTTCATTCACCTTAGCCAGGGTACCAATATAGGCAGAATTACCTGTCAAGTCAAAATCTCTGAAACCACTGGATCTTGTGAATTTATCATTACTCAATAAATTCTGATATTTTAGGAAGACACATGCATGTTTGTCTAGGATGCTTCCATGGCCCGTTCACAATACTGTCACAAATCCTACGTAGAAACACGCCAACAACAGGAAACTATATAAAGGAAAATGTTCCTTTAGCAACTGAAAAATGCTTCTAGTATAACCCATTGTTTCTGGGGCCACTGAACAGGTGTTCTCATTTTGTTTAAGATTTATTTATTTATTTATTTATTTATTTATTTATTGGTTTTTCGAGACAGGATTTTTCTGTGTAGTCCTGGCTGTCCTGGAACTCACTCTGTAGACCAGGCTGGACTTGAACTTAGAAATCTGCCTGTCTTTCCTTCCCAAGTTCTGGGATTACAGGCGTGCGCCACCACGCCCGGCTCAGATTTATTTGTTTTTATATGTGAGTACACTGTACCTATCTTCAGACACACCAGAAAAGGGCATCAGATCTCATTTCAGATGACTGTGAGCCACCATGTGGTTGCTGGGATTTGAACTCAAGACTTTCGGAAGAGCAGTCGCTGCTCTTAACCGCTGAGCCATCTCTGTAACCCCAACAGGTGTTCTCATGGACAACACTTGTGAGCTCTACTGAGCTCCTCAGCCAAGACTCAGAACCTCAGAGGCTCCTGCAGAAGCTTTCCTTCCTTGGATGGGACCTGAATGTCACGGGGCCTCTCTCATGGTGACACTGTACCAACCGCAGGACTGTGCTCTTGCTCAGGACCACGATGGCCACCAGAGTCTCCTCAAAAGAGTTATGGGCATATAGCGCCCACAGAAGTGATTTCAATGAAGCCACCAAACCACAGCACAGGAAGTTCACAGTCACTCAAAACAGGTTGAGAAGAGAGGAGTTTGAGGCCAACCTACCATAGTGTCTGTTGGGACACATGCCTGCTCGTTAGAGCCAATCCCATAGCCTGAACCAGACCGTGTCTCCTCACAGCTCTCTGAGAGAATTAGGAAGCAGTCTGTGCTGAGACTTAGCAGTTGCCAACTTATAATATCCGGCTCCTCCATGTCCCCTGTCGCATGTACTATGCTGAAGTAAATCACAGAGTGCAAACCTTTCTCACTACCCTAAAAGGCTATGGAAAGTCAGACCTTCTGGGCATGGTGACACATTCCGGCCTCTAATCCCAGCACCTGGGAGGCAGAAGCAGGTGGATCTCTGAGATCCAGGCCAGCCTGGACTATGGAACAAATTCCAGGACAGGCAGGGCTGTCCTCAAGATCTGCCTGCCCCTCACAAACTTCTAAAGGGAAGCCTGCCTTTCCATTCAAGCCCCATCACGTTCAGATTCTCCATATGTTGTGTGGTTCCTGTCTAATGTTCTCCTTCCCCGGTGCTATAAGCGACTTCATTCCTGAAGAGAACTTGATCCTCAGCTTCCCTTTGTGACTGCCCTTTGTGACTGCCCTTTGTGACTGCGAGCGCGCGTGCCTGTGTGTGTGTGTGTGTGTGTGTGTGTGTGCATGTGAGTGTATGTGTGTATGAGTGTGTGTGCATGTGTGTATATGAGTATGTGTATGCATGTGTGTGTGTGTGTGTGTGTGTGTGTGTGTGTGTGATCTTGAATACTTTGAGTGGAGAGAGTTGGCGAGCCAGTTTTCCTTTGATGATAAATCCCATGTGCACAAGGAGTCTGCAGGACTAGGAGAGACAGGCGGAAGGGTGTGGTGCAGGCCTCCAGGGTACATGATGGCTCCTTTGTATAAAAAGCCACAGGCAGCTACCAACTAATGTGGGAGAGATCTGAGGTTAAGGCCCAGTGACTTGACAACACCAGGAAAGACACAGGGATTCCTTGCCCCTCTTTTCTGTTTCCTTGTGATGTCTCCTCTCCTCTCTGGAGGGAGGAGCTTAAACCAGGCTCGTGTGAAGTGGAAACTTAAGGGCTCTTTGGAAAGTTGATTGGATGGTGTTTTGCTGGGGCAAACACATGAAGAAACAGTTCATTAAAATGAACACAGGTGTGAAAGGCTAAAGCAGACTCGTGAAGGAGTGTTTAGCTGAAGCAGACACAGGAGAGAGGACGCTCTGCTAAAGCGAGCATGTGAAGGACACGTGATGAAGGACTCTTTGCCAACAACACATGCATTTCGGTCCGCCTTACACTGTGTAGTTGAGCTGCATTTGTCAGGACTCCATAGAGAGAAATGCACCAAAACCCTTCTGGTAATGTACCGCAGTTTCTCGCCACTTCTTCGGACTCAGGGTGATTGGATACACGTGCTGAGGCAAGGACTGTGCTAAGACAAGACATGTGGAGGACCCCAGGAGAGTTTAAATAGGACTCCACAGAGTGACAGGAGCGACAGAGACCGAGCTTGGCTTGCTGGTACAGCCCGCTGTGCAATGCTTGTGGGGCTCGAGTCTTCGCTGATTTTCACTTCCCTGAGAGAGGCACAGCTGAGAACATCTCCTGGTGTTGCTGTTGGTCCCTCCTGCTGACCGGAGCTGAGGCTGAGGCCCGGCTGTCTCTGCTAGGTTGTGTCACCGGTATTGCTAACCTGACTGACTAACAGAACTCGACTGCTGGTGTATCCGTGAAGTGTTGGCGAGTGGATGGAGCTGCTGCCGCCTGCTAACCAGTGAACAGAACTGCCGATTTCCAGACAACACAGACAGGAGTTCCTCCAAAGAACCTTTCTAAACAGGTCCACTTCCCCTGTGTCCTTTCTTTTCCACTACCTCTGGTGGTAGGCTAGAAGGGAGGTTACAGTGTTTAAGAACCATCATTAAAAATAGGATTTGAAGCCAGACGTGGTGGCGCACACCTGTAATCCCAGCACTTGGGAGGCAGAGACAGGCGGATTTCTGAGTTGGAGGCCAGCCTGGTCTACAGAGTGAGTTCCAGGACAGCCAGGACTATGCAGAGAAACCCTGTCTCGAAAAAACAAAAACACAAAACAAACAAACAAACAAACAAACAAACAAAAGGATTTGAGGGGCTGGAGAGATGGCTCAGCGGTTAAGAGCACTGGATGCTCTTCCAGAGGTCCTGAGTCCAATTCCCGGCAACCACATGGTGGCTTACAACCATCTGTAATGGGATTGGATGCCTTCTTCTGGTGTGTCTGAAGACAGCAATGGTGTACTCATATACATAAAATAAATAATAAACCTTTAAAAAATAGGACATGAAAAAAAATGAAATTTAGAGTCATGGGTCTGTGTCCCCTGTCCTTCCCCACTCTGGGCCAGCCATGTGACTGACGCCTGCAGACACCGGTGAATGCCTGCTTCTCTTCGGTGAGACTGGAGCGCAGAAGCAGCGCTGGACCTAGCTGGACGTCAGCTCTGGTTCTGTACAGCCCTTTTACCTCTGGGCATAGCAAGATGCCACCTTGAACTTTGGCTCACAGCCATGACACCAACGCAGAATGATGTCACAGCAGTCAAGTGGACGACAATAGCAGTGACCCCCTCTCCTGGGATCTGGTAGCATCTCATCAGCTGAGGGCACCTCCTCCTCAGTAACCGTCTGAGCTATCTCTTTTAGCTGATCTTTGGAGATGCCAGGCTATACTGCGAGCAGAAAGTTAATTAAAAAGGAGACTCCATGGGAGAAGGAGATGCAGACGGTTAGGGGGTCACCCGAGCTCCAGGAAGTAACCCCTTACCTGTGCTCTGTAAGCAAACCCAACCGTTCACCGGTCTCACTAAGTCATATTTAGTGAAATCATGCTTTGGCTTGCCACTGGTGGCCATCTCGAGTGATAGGATTTTCCTATGTCTTCCAGGAAGGTTAATGCAGTCCCTGGGAAGGGATGGGGGGAGCTTGCCAGAGAGACACCAAGCTCCTCCTCGGAGCACAGCTGCCCCGCATGCCAGCGGACACCCCTGCAGGGCTCGCTGGGGGCAGGAACGGGGGACACAGAGGCAGTTTGTTATACACGACAGCTCTCTGAAAAGGGCACAGCATTTACTTTAGCAAGTCTGAGATAGGACCGGTGAACTGCCTGCTGCGGGTAAATACCAAGGGTTAAAAGGCAGGTCCTGCGTCATCACCCTTTGGAAAGGACAGCGGCGGCGGCCGGCAGGGACTTGGCGGCATTCAGAATTAAGATCTGAGTATCTCAGCCCTACACCTCAGGGATGCGATGGTCCAACTCTATTTTAGCATCGTAAAGTTCCCGGGAGCTGGACCCAAATGATCTCCAATCATTATGGAATTTCAGATTTCTGGGCCCATTTCCAAGCCTGCTATTAAAGCTGTTCATCAGAAGTAGCCACAGCCAGTGCCGGAGACTGACCCTTGGGAGTCAGACTTGAAGAAGTCCAGTGGCCTCCTGCGGTTCAAGACCCTCCTTGTCCTCTGCAGGATTCTTCCTCTCAGCTCCCGATGCTTAAATTGAGCTGGGCCCAGACGCCATCCTGAACATAGGGCTCATCAATCAGTTCCTGGCTCTCTGGCCTCTTTCTTTTGGTGGAGTCCCCCTGCCCTCACCAAGAGTCACTGAGGAGTAGAGTGGGGTGTTCTCTTTGGTTGTGACATGTCTGTGGACACCACGGATGAAGAGTGCGGAATGTGCCCCTGCGGCAGCTAATTTAGTGCCAACTTATCCAAGCCACGATGCCCAGCTGTTTGGCCGGGCATTTGTCTGTTTCCTTGGTGTGCTTTTTAAAGATGAGATTTGCATGAATTACCTCAGTGCCTGCTGAGAAGAGCAGCTCTTGTGGGTGGATGAAGCAGGTGAAGGCCTAGGAGAAACACTAAGGACTTACCTGTGGTGGCGCACACCAGGAGCCCGGCCTGAGGCAATGAGGGGGAAAGTGGGCAGATCTTTGTAAACTCCCGCCAACCTAGCATGCATAGGGCTCCAGGCCAGCCAGGGCTGCTACACGGCAAGAGCCTGTTTCAAAAATAAGTAAATAATAATAAAAAAAAAGTAAATAAATAGTCCTCACTTCTGACCTAACATTATGAGACAAAGAGACTGTTGAGTTTGTTCTGTGTGGGCCATCTGTGACTGGGCTTGGAGCCTACCCTAAGAGTGGTTCATTTCTCCAGTGAGACTCCCTTGGAGAAAATTCAATTTTCCCTTTGCAAATGGCTATTGTCTTAGGGTTTTGCTGCTGTGAACAGACACCATGACCAAGGCAACTCTTTGAAGGACAACCTTGAATTGGGGCTGGCTTACAGGTTCAGAGGTTCAGTCCATTATCAACAAGGTGAGAACATGGCAGCATCCAGGCAGGCATGGTGCAGGAGGAGCTGAGAGTTCTACACCTTCATCTGAAGGCAGCTAGAAGGCCGGACGGTGGTGGCGCACGCCTGTAATCCCAGCACTTGGGAGGCAGAGGCAGAGGCAGGCAGATTTCTGAGTTCTAGGCCAGCCTGGTCTACAGAGTGAGTTCCAGGACAGCCAGGGCTACACAGAGAAACCCTGTCTTCAAAAACAAAACAAAACAAAACAACAACAACAACAACAACAACAAACCAAGATGAAGGCAGCTAGCAGAATACTGGCTTCCAGGCAGCTAGGACTGTTATTAAAGTCCACGCCCACAGTGACACACCTACTCCAACAAGGCCACACCTCCTAATAATGCCACTCCCTGGCCGGAGCTGTCAGTTGGAGATTAGGGATGTGGGCATGTGGCCACCTCTCCTCCCGAGTCCATCCGGTGCAGACTTATGCAGACCCTGTGCATGCTGCCCCAGTCTCTCTGAGTGTGCAGGCTCTGTTGTATCCTTCATCCTCTCTGGGCTCTTGCAGTCTTCCTGCTTCTTCTTCCATAGAACTCCCTGAGCCCTGCGGGGAGGGATTTGATGGAGACATCCCTTTTAGCTCTTACTCTGCAGGCTGTCTGGCCGTGGGTCTCTGTATTTTTTTCCCATCTGCTGCAGGATGAAGCTTCTCATGATAGCTGAGCAAGGCACTGATCAACGAAGAGAGCAGAGTGCCATTAGGAGTCGTTTTATTGCTAAGCTCCTTTAGCAAAGCATTAGTACTTGCTTTTCCCCTAGTTCCCTGTCCTATAGCGCCTTAGGCTCTTGGCATGGAAGCAGCCCTGGTCAGGGCTTTCATTTATGGAACAGGCTTTAACTCAAACCTGATATTGGTTGGTTATTCCCATAACCTTGGTACCACTTCTGTACCAGTGTATATTGTAGGCAGGTCACTCTTGTAGATCAAAGGGTTTGTGGTTGGGTTAGTGTTACTTCTGACCTTTGGTGGTGTGCAGACCATTAGTCCACTGGGGTGAAGGCTCTAGTTAGGAACCAGCTTGACCTCATGTTCACTGAATTGTATAGTTGCTGTCTTCATCAATAAGAACTAACAGCCAATTTGTAGAAAGCCACCAATAGTTTTGGCAATAGCCAAAATCAAGGTCTCTTTATGTGGCCCTAACTGTCCTGGAGCTTTCTACATAGACCAGACTGACCTTGGTCTCACAAAGAGCTGTCTGCTTTTACCACTCAAGGCCTAGGATTAAAGGCTTGAACCGCTATGCCTGGCTACTAATAATTAAAAGAATAAAAACAAGCCAGGAACGATGGAGCACGCCTTTGATCCCAGCACTTGGGAAGCAGAGGCAGGTGGATCTCTGTGAGTTCAAGGCCAGCCTGGTCTAGAAAGTGAGTTCCAGGACAGCCAGGACTGTTATACAGAGAAACTTTGTCTTGAAAAACAAATTAATCAATTAATAACTAATTAATTAAAGAAAAAACTCAAGACCCAGATTCCTCCAGGAAGGAGAAATCAGATGCCTTTGGTCTCAAGGCATTTTTTTCCTGAAAATTCCAGACTTGCTGGGTCTACAACCAGGTGACCCAGCTCCCCAAATCAGCACCTGCACTACACTGTTTCTCTCTGTCTCTCTTTCCTCCTCGTCTTCCTCTCTTTCTGCCTCTCTCCCTGTCTGGAACCCTGACTGATCATGCCACTAGGGCCCCAGAGAGCCACCAACACAACCAAATCACTTTTGCTTCTGTTTCTAAGATGGTCACTTGGGCACAGGGCAGATGCCTTTAATCCTGGTCCTTGGGAGGCAGAATCAGGAAGACTGAGACTATAAAGCCATTCCCGTCTACATAGCAAGCTTGAATATGTGATGTCTGTCTCGGAAATAACAGCAGAGCCAGGGTGCACACTGGAGCCGGGAGCAGAGCAGACTGGGAGGTGCAAAGCACCTGCTGTACAAACCTGGCAACCTGAGCTCCATTCCCAGAATTCATTGCACAAAATTGCCCTCTGCCCCTTACATGCATGGCATGGCACTAATGCATAAACACATAAGTGCGCGCGCGCGTGCGCGCGCGCACACGCACAGACACACACACACACACACACACACACACGAGTGATGGTGATGGAATTCAAACAGCGAAAACAAAACAAAGAAGGAAACTCGGAGCTTAGGGGATAAGTCAGTCAGTGAAGGGCTGAATCCAGAAGCTATATTAAAACAAAACAAAAACCAAACAAAGAAATAGAAAACAGGTAGTAGCACACGCTACAATCCTCCCGCTAGGGAGACAGAACAGGAGGCTCCTTGGAACTCACTGACTAGCCGAGTGGTGAATTCCAAATGAGAGACCCTGCCTCAAAATGTAAACAAAGGGAGCAAAGGGGTACAGTGCCTAAGGGACTGGCAATGCTGGGGCGTGTGTGCATGTGCACTGAGTACACACACACATACATGAGGGAGGGAGAGACAGCACACATACACATGTGAAGGAGGGAGAGACAGGAAACACACACACACACACACACACACACACACACACACACGAGACAATGAAGAGTCGGAAGCCTGACTTGAAGAACAGTGCACACGGTCAGGCCGCTTGCTCCTGTCAGGGCTGGGCACCTGGCTTCCTGCCCAGATGCCAATGGCCCCTCCACAAAGAGCTCCCTCACCACCCTTGTTCCTGGGACTCTCCACAAGGGAGGCTCAGACTGCTCATCTGGATGTTGTCCATTCCCAGCAACTACCACACCTATGGGCCGTGCCTAGGGTCCCATGGTGGACTGCCCGTCTGTGTGGCTAATTGTCTTGGAGACTGTTTGTTCTGAAACCTCGGTGGGCAACTGCAACCTTGCTTAGCGGGGCGTGCTGAGTGAGCTGAGAGTCCAGAGGGGAAGAAGCACTTGGATTCTCCTTCCGGACTGTGAGGCTGGCTGTGAATCTCCTTGGGTTGTCCCTAGTCAGGCGTCCAAGGGAGAGCGTTACAGTTGGCCTTGTGTTTACCGAGTCCACTCTCCTGGGTGCCTCCAGCCTTGAAAGTCAGCGGAAGTTAATGTTTTTAATTAAATAACTTGCACCAGGATTTTTCCACTGCAATCACCCCCTCCCTTATTCCTGCTATACAAAGGACCCCAAGACAACACCAGGCCTATTTAATTCATTTAAAAGACAGAAGAGAAAGCCAGGTGCGGCTGCGAGAGCCCAGGCCAGTAATCCAGCACTTACTTGGACAGTGGAACCAGGAGAATTTGGAGCTCAAGGTCACAGGGGGTTGGGGGGGGGCGGAGTCCTGGAAAGAGGGCTCTGTGGTCAAGAGCTTGTACTGCGCTTGCAGAGGACCTGATGGCATCACATTGGACGCCAGAATCCTCTGGGACTAGAATTACAGATGGTTGTGAGCCACCACGTGGGTGGGAGGAATTGACCCAGGTCCTCTGCAAGAGCAGCAAGCGCTCTTAACCACTGAGCCATCTCCCCAGCCCAAAATTTAAATTAATAATAATAATAATAATAATAATAATAATAATATTTTTGCAAGACTAATTAAAAAATAACAAGCTGGATGGTGGTGTGGCATGACTCTTTAATCCCAGCACTCAGGAGGTGGAGGCAAGAGGATCGCTGAGTTCAAGGCCAGCCTGGTCTACATGGCAAGTTCTAGTACAACCAGGAATACACAGAAACAATAACGAACAGAAAAAGCAGAAGTAGCCGGGTCTGGGTGTGGGAGTATGTAAGAGTAGGAACTGTAACCCCAGCATTATGGTGACAGGAGCAGGAGGGCCTCAGGGGTCAATGGCCAGCTAGTTTAACTCACTCATTGATTCCAGGTTCAATAGAGACTCTGTCCTCAAAAGATAAGGTAGCAAGCCATTGAGGGGGACATCCAGGTAGAGCTTTGGCCAACACACAGATGTGCACACAGTGGCAGGGGTGGGTGGGAGTAACCAGGTGTTGTGGTGCATACCTGTAATCACAGCTCTCAGAGGCTGAGGCAGGAAGTCTGTGAGTTCAAGACCAGCCAAGGCTACACACTGACCAGATGACAGAGACGGAATCAGAATATTTGGAAGACTAGATATGTTCCTCACAGGTGACATCACAGGCCAGGGAGTAAGATGAGAATTGTCACTAAAGCAGGAAGCAGTGGTGGGCTGAGCTGTGTCACTGATCCGTGTCTTCACCTCATCGGCTGTAGTGGGACATCCACAGACATACTCTATAAAGTCAAGAAGGCCATTGCAAGTACTTTACCTAGGCCTGGGGTTGGTGTATGTGTGTGGAGGCCAGAGGATAACTTTTGGGGTTCCTTATCTCCTTCTACTCTCCTTCACCCGCTGAGCCTCGGGAGACAGGGGCTTGTCAGCCACTGTTAGCACAGGGGCTTCTGGGGAGCGCTAGGGTCGCTCATGCCCAGATGTCCAGCTCTGCTGGTCCTTAGGGTCTGAGCTCAAGTCTCCCTGCTTCCATGGAGCCTCCTCTGCAACCCAGCAGCCTCGTTTTGAGGATGGAGGGGCCTCTCGAGATGCAGTCACAGGGTACTTGTCCTTTGGAGTCTGGCCCAGAGCATTTGTTCTGCAGGTCTCAGGGTAAATCCGCATGTGGGGGAGCTGGGTGACCTCCACATGGGGCAGCTTCTGCCAGAGTGGCATCTCTTCGTCAGGCTGAATAACTTCCTATCATATGCCCAGACCACACTCTGTTTATCTACTCAGTAAGTATTTGAGTTGTTCTCGGGTTTCATATCACTGCTGTGGGAAGACGGATGTCTGTCTCTCGAGGACTGGGCTTCCTTTAGGAAGCTGTGGCTATCCACCACCGCACGGCTTCTATGTAGTTTTCCCAGTGGAGCCCGAGGCCTCGCGGTGCGCACACACCCTTCCAACAGTTGCTTCTCTCTTCAGAGGCTCCCTGTCAGAGCCTTTACCTCGGTCACTGCAGAGAATACCTGGTCTTACCCCCAGTTTATAAAGGGGGAGACTGGGGCAGGGAGAGGTTGGGATTTTGTTTTGTTTTGTTTGTGAGACACGGTTTCTCTGTGTAGCCTTGGCTGTCCTGGAACTTGCTTTGTAGACCAGGCTGGTCTCGAACTCAGAGATCTGCCTGTCTTTGCCTCCTGAGTGCTGGGATTGAAGGTGTGAGGGCGGAAATCTTATAACTTACCAGGCAAGCTTTAGACCTAATTCATCTGATGGCTGTGCCCATGCTCCAATCCAATTGCACCACGGTTTCTCCGACCATAATTATCAGGCAGGCAGGCAGGCAGGCAGAACTGTCATCTCATGGCAAAGGCTGACCTAAATGGAGCTGTGAGGCACAGAGCCACTCCGCCTGACTCCTAGCCTGAGTCTTCGATTTTAAGGCCAGTGTGATGGATCTCTCCTCCCCCTCTCACCATCCCTTGGGCTTGCATGGGCTTCCCTTTGATTTTACTCCACCTCCAGGCAGCCACCTCGCAGTTCTATAGCGACAGTGTGACATCACACGCCCAACAGACTGAAGCGTTGCTCAGCCCTGAATGAATCAGACAAGAGGAAGGGTAGAAGCCAGGGGGGCTAAAAGCCCCTAAAAGTTTAAAGCGATCCTGCCAAATGGTTGATTGGCTCCGGTGAGGTTAGTTCTAATCAATTATTAATCAATACTTTAATATTTTAAGAGTTTGCTCAATCACAGAGAAATGAAAGCATTTCATGATTTTTTTCCTCTTACATACATCTCCCAAAAAGAAAAAAAAAAAAAAAAAAAAACCTAAACCAAATGTAGATATAATAGTGTCTGTTTTCGATATCCTCCCTGTCATTTCTGTCTTTGAATTTCTTTTGTTTTCCTTGCCCCATCCGATGATGAGAGCCTCAGTTCATGCTGAGAAGATACATGTGGATACGAGTGGATAGATGGTTTATGTTTTCCTAAGTTCCAAACATCTATCTTTGTTTTATGTGTATCCTGAGCTGCTCCTAGTTTACTAATTGTATTTTAATGAGAATGGCCTCCATATATGTGAATGCTTGGTTCACAGTTGGTGAAACTGTTTTAGTGCCTTCCTCTTCCTCCTCCTCCTCCTCCTCCTCCTCCTCCTCCTCCTCCTCCTCCTCTCCTTCTTCTTCTTCCTCTTCTCATGCAGAATATAAGCTCTGAGCTATGGTCATGCCTGCCTCCCTGCCACCGTGCTCCCCGCCATGAGAACCGCAGACTCACCCTCTGAAACTGCAATCCCCATAAGCTCCTCTTTTCCTTATGTTGCCTCCATCCATCCACCACACTCCTTCACAGCAACAGAAGAGGAACGATGACTCAGTCTGCCCTCAGAGCCCCTGGACATCTCCTCCTTGGCTAGCCCCTTTATGTTCTCCATACACCTGGTTCCCCCACTCCTCTCTTGCTCTGCTTCAGTCTTTGCAGGATCAATAACCGAGAATCTGAGTAAATGGTTTGGAGAGCTGAAGTAGAGAGCGCATGTTACAGTACAGACGTGACTCCTAGAGTAAGAGTGACCCCACATCTTAGTCTGTGACCAAGTTTCCATTTGGAGTCTAATGTCTCCTAACACCCATCCACCCATCTGTCCATCCACCCATCTATCCATTCACACATTCATCCATCTACCTACCCACCCATCCACCCATCTGTCCATCCATCCATCCACCCACCCATCCATCCATCTACCCATCCATCTACCCACCCACCCATCCACCCATCCATCTTATTCTGTGATCAAGTCTCCATTTGGAGTCTAATGTCTCCTAACACCCATCTACCCACCCACCCATCCACCCATCCACCCATTCATCTGTCTGTCCATCTACCCATCCATCCATCCACCCACTCACCCATCCATCCATTCACACATCCATCCATCCACCCACCCATTCACTAAGGCTCGATTTACTCTCTCACCTACACTGTACACCATCTGCACATCTACCCATTCATCTGCTTACTCACCTACTCATTCACCTAGCCACCCACTCATCCGTCCATCTACCCAGCCTTCCACCACTGTCCCATCTACTCACCATCTATCCATTTAGCACCACTCACCCACACATTTATCCACATATTCATACATCCATTGACCTACCTACAACTCACCCCACCATCTATCCATTTACCCACCCGTTAACTCATCCATACACCCATGCACCCATCTATCCACTGGTCCGCCTATCCATACGCCCATCCATTCATCCACCTGGCTACCTGCACACCTGCTTATCACCTATCCACCCATCATCCCTCTATTAACTTCTGTCTATCTCAGTTAGGGTTTTACGGCTGTGAACAGACACCACAACGAAGGCAACTTTTATAAAGGACAACGTTTAATTGGGGCTGGCTTACTGGTTCTGAGGTTCAGTCATGACGTATCATATCGTGAAGCATGGCAGTATCCGGGAAGGCATGGCGCTGGAGGAGCTGCGAGTTCTGCATCCTGCTTGGAAGGGAGAAGACTGGCTCCCATGAAACTAGGAGGAAGGTATCAAAGGCCCTGCTCACAGTGACACACTCCCTCCAACACACCTCCTAATAGTGCCACTCCCTGGGCCAAGCAACAAAAACCATCACACTGTCTACCCACCAGTCATCCACCCACCCACCCACCAAACATCTACTAACCACACACAGACCCACCCACGAGAATTCTACCCATTCATCTATCCATTGATTCACCCAACCAGGCATCCATCTCCCCAAAGCCCACCTCTCACCCATGTACCCTCTCATCCCCGTCTCCCTGGCCGAGGAACTAGACTCTTCAGTCTCTCAAAGCCCCCTGCTGGAATAATAACCTTATCGTTGGGAATTTCCTTACAGATTTTGTCGTGGCTTTGTGTAGCTTTTTGTTGGGTTTTCCCTGTTGTCCTGAACTTTGCCTTTGGTCCTTTTATTTTTTATTATTATTTTTAGGTTTTTTTGGCATGGCCCTACTTGTTTCTGGGTCTTTGTCTTTCTTGGCCTGCTTTCTAGCGTCCCTCTTATTCTTGTCAGAGTGACAACATTTGCTACAGCCTTGCTGATATGACAAACATCTACAGTCAGTCGTCAAACAAGCGCTCTCCCATCCTTCCTCTGGGGGTGGGGGGGGATCCAAAAGAGGATTCCCTGGGAAGTGGTAGGTGTCCTGGACAACCTCCAGGGGAAGCTTATTGGAAGAGGGTGTCTTAGTCAGGCTTTCTGTTCTATTGTAAAACACCATAACCATAAACAATGCGGGGAGGGGGGCGGGGAGGGTTAATTTCATCTTAAAACTCTCAGGTCACACCCCAAACTACTGAAGGAAGTCAGGGAAGGAACTCAAACTGAGTAGGAATGTAGAGGCCAGAGCAGCTCTAGAGGCCTTGGAGGAGTCCTGGCGTGCTCCCTTTGTGTTTCTTTACTCCCCAGGACCACCTACCCAGACGTAGCACCGCCCACAATGGGCTGGCCCCTCCCACATCAACTATAGGCCCAACTGGTGGGGGCGTTTTTTCAATAGAGTTTCCCTCTTTTCAAAGGACTCTAGCTTATGTCAAACACCGGGAGTCGAGGCTTTGTGACATTTCCATAAATTATTCAAAATCACTTGGCTTGTTTAGATCATACTTCCTAATTAATGCAGACCTTCAAGACTGTTTACTGTTTGCAAAGTTTTCTGAAATGGGCCAGCGTTTTAAATTCCAACGGCCTCTGCCTCCCAACCCAGACTATCCCTCTGTCCCCCGGGGTTCCCAAGCCCCCGGCTTCCGCTCGTGGTGGAAGTCTTACCACACAGCACGCACAAAGGAATCAGCTTTTGACTTTTCTGAACTCCAAGTCTCACCAGCCGTGAGCATTTTGTAATTGATTTGCCGCCCAACAATTCACAGGTGACTAACATGCCCCAAAGCTCCTTAGCTGCTCCTGGCCACGTACCGGCTGCCTCTGTGCGCGCTGTCTGCTGCACACGTCACTGCGCGTGGGCGGATGTGCGGCAGGAGCCTCAACACCCCACACAATGGCTGAGCTGGCCCTCGGCCTTTCCTACATTGCTTGGGTTCGATAACAGGGTTTGCCTTAGCTCGTCAGTGCGGGGATCTGTGTATCCTAAAGACGGTCCCTGAAATATTTATTAAGAAGAAGATCTATTTTTAACTGGGGCTGATTTCAGTTCTATTATTCATACAGCCTAGCAGGGCAGACCTCATGCTTCTGTGAGAGAATGAAACACAGCAGAGGTACATCTACAGCCAGAACCCGGGGCCCGGGGAGGGCAAGGGGTTTGGGGGCAGCGGGTGAGGAAGAGCAGCTTGGTGTCATCACGGGATGATGTCACCACAGCTCACTCTGCTCTCATTTTTAACGTAGACTCCCGTCCATCCCTGTCCAGCCCTTTGAGGCTCCCTCTCCCAGAAAGATGGACCTGGATCACCAGAAATCCTCCTACGAGGCCCCAGCCTGTGTAGAACAGGGAGAGCGACTTCTATTAAAGGCACCTGCTTGCCCGGGGGTGGGGGGGGGGGAGGCGGGGGCTTCTGCCGACAAGGTCTTGAAAAACAAGCTGGGATCTGTCAGAAGTGTAAGAAGCACACACCTCCTTACCCGTTTAAACAGGGAAGGCAGCTGGGAAGGTGCAGGGGGGTGACCTGCTGAGGGACAGGCTTGGAACCCTATCTCTCCTCACGCCTGAACTATCTGTGTACAAATCTAATGAGCATCTGCTTGCCTGGAACCAGAAGGAGTCCCCTGCACAGACTGAGGAAGGAGCATGCTGGGGACGAGGAAGGATCCTGTGCCCTCAAACATATCCCGGACCTAGGGCAGGGAGGTAGATTTGGCTGAAAATGGGGACCCCCCCCACTCCAAACAGCTTGTGCCTCCTAGACATTGCTGAGCTCAAGAGGGTATTCTGCCTGCACTCTTTGTCTTTCTGTCCTGTTGGCCCAAGGGCAGGGGATTGTAGGGAAAAAGGGGGGGCGCATACCCGTGTGTGGGGATGGCGGGTGCCATTTATCTATAGAGGGAAGCTGCCTGGCTAACAGGGAAGAGATCTTTACTCAGAAGGGGGGGGGCGTTCTTGCATGCCCCGTGTACCTGTAGAGGAAGCCTGGCTGGGAAGAGTCTTGGTCCTTTCCAGCAGCTGGAGACGCTGAGGCTTGTTTCACTGCTCCTACATGGCGGGTTTTGATAAGAAGAGACAGCTCATGGTTTCAAAGCTTTATTATAGAGAAATACGAAAAGAAAAAGAGATAGAGAGGTAAAGAGAGAGAGAAAAGATAGAGGGGTGAGAGGTGGTCATGGAGACGTGGAAAGAGAAGAGAAGAATGGGGAGGGAGGGAAAACAGGAGGACAAGACTGTAGGGACAAGAGAGAAAAGCGAGAGAGCGGGGAGGGGCCTGGCAGCCCCTTTTATAGTGGGTTGGGTTACCTGGGTGTTTCCAGGTAACTGTGGGGCGGGGAAAACCTGGCTGTAGCCAGGGGACTGTGGGAGTGGAGTCTAGCCAGAACACCTGGCCCCATGTGACTGATGGCCACAGGATTATGGAGTTGAGGAGTCAGGAGTATGGAGTTGGTGTCAGGAGCCTGAGTATCTGGGAGCATGGCTCACTGCTTCTGTCCCTTGTAGACTATTCTACTGGGTCTCCAGAGTAAGCCTCGCTCAACCAGGCCACAGACTGCCTTTCACGGTCCCACAGGGGATGGGCAGACACACAGTCTCATCTGATGCCAGGCTGGTGCCCGAGGCACCCTCTATAAGTTCATCCCCCTGGACCCTCTGCATCTTGCATTGCCAGTCTGCAAATGAAGAGTGTATCCCCAGAGACGCCCCCCCCCCCATTCCTGCGTCCTCACACTAGGGACACAGCGTCCGGGCAATGCGTACACAGGAATGGCTGAGATGTCCAGGGTGCCATACAGGGTCCCATTGTCTTGGGATACCCTTTTCTATTCCAGGAGGTTGGCAGAGCGAGAAGGGCCCATGCCGTGCGGATATCCAACTCCTGGCATGACTGCTCCGTGTCCGCTTGACCTTGCTGAGTGACACCTGGGTGGTTGACAAGGCTGGGAGGCCTGGAGGTCTCAGACCATCCGGTGCACACTCAGGCGAGGAAGATGGATACAGGAACATGTAGGTCAGCCCGGAGGCGAGTATAAAACCCAATTATGCACCACTGCGAAGGCAGCTGAGAGCCTTCTGACCTCAGGGAAGGTGGCCGGTCAGCGTGGCTGGCTGGCTCCGTTCTCCCTGACCTGCCTTCTGGCACTTGGGGCCCAGAGCCTCAGAGAGACTCCAATTGGACAGCAGGCAGCAGGAGAAGGTACAGAACCTTCCTGCGTAGCCCTGACAGGGACGAGGCGGGGATACATTCTCCCTGCATGAAGATCTCCTGCGCTGCCCATCCCTGCTTTGCCCTGCTCTCTTCCTGCAGAACACACAGCTAGAGCAATCCCACAGGCAGGGGGTATTGTCCCCTCGGTCCTAAATATGACACTCCCCTAGAGACCCCTCCTGCATGGCTCCAGCTCCCTTCACAGCTCTTCACGCCTTCCTACAGTGTCCTGACAGAACTGGCCTCTTCCTCCTCTGCAATTCCACGTGGATGCTTCCAGATCACTGCCCTCCCTGCCGACCCTTCCTGAAGCTCACGGGTTCCCTGTAGCCTCCTGGGCAATGCCCAAAGCACATCACCTTATTGAGAGCTACAAGGTCACAGCCGAGGGTCTCCAGCGAATGCCTGCACGGCTTCAGCTGCTCGTCCTGCTACCCCTCCCAGCTACCCCTGCCAGGGCAGAGCAGAAGATATTCCTCCTAGGTGGATGTTACATTTCTCCACACCCCGCTGAGGCGTGTGTGATCAGGCCGTGTTTTATTGCCAACTTTACCCTAGGGTGATGCTTGACTCCCAGCTCTAGCAGGGCCAACTGAACTTGGGTAGGAGCGATCCTCTGCACATGGGCCTCCACTGCTGACAAGGGACAATCCTGACATGACCCAGATGAGGCCTTGGGTGTTGGTGGCTCTGAGAGCAGATCCCAGGAGCCAAGGCCATTGGCATCTCCTCCTTATTCACAGGGACTGAGCGGTGAAGCCTGCAGCAGTTCACCCTAAGGGATACTGCCTCTCCCTGGCCCTGGGGTTTACCGTGGCTGTCCTATCTGCATGCCTGTGTCTGGCAGAGGTTGAAGGAAAGAGGTCGGGCGTGGCTACAGCACTTGGCAGCCACCCCGCCTCCTGACTCCCTCCCTAGGTCTGGGTTATATCCCAGGGGTCAGCCGCCCCACTGTGCACCTGGCCTCAGCGGCAGAGCACAGAGGCACCGGCTGACCTCCAGACGGAGATTCCCTACTCTCCCCATCTTGGCTGAGGGCTGCCTTGCAGTGTGCCAAGGTGCTGGGGCGAAAATGCTGCGCAAAGCCTCCGGATAGCCAAGTTATTGCCTTTATTTATGTCCCTCTGTGGAGTGGCTTGAGGCTTCCCAGTAGCAAAAAAACACTCCGGAAACAATCGAAAGCAGTCAGGGTCTTGACCACAGGAATCCTGGAAGCTGGAGACTCGAGAGTCTACACTTAGCTCAGCGGAGACACCTCTGAGAGGGCAGGAAGGCAGCTAGGGGGGAGGGCGGGGGGGGGAGTTAGGGGCTGTGAGAACTGAACAGGTGGCAGAAGCCCCAGACTGCTGCGTGTTGTGGCCACGGGCCCATGTGGGCATTGTGGCTGGGCTGATCGAGGCAGGCTGAGAATTCATCTAGTGAAACAGTGGACTGGGCTTCTGCCTGTGCTCACTGACATTCAGATGTGATAAGGCACATAGACTCACAGAGGAGACTCTGTCAGGACTCACACCGAGGCCTGGGAAAGGGCACAACATCCTCTTCATCTTCTGCTTTGTTTTAAAGACAAGAGTTCACTGTGTAGCTCTGGCGGCCTGGAACTTGCTATGTAAACCAGGCTGGCCTCAAACTCACACAGATACAGGCACCGCCTCTCCCAAGTGCTGAGATTAAGGGCGTACTACTACTACACAGAGCCTCTTAAACATCAGATACCCGTGGAGTCCGCGTACCTTCCACACACCATACAAACAACCCTGTGGCTTTTCCTTTGCCTGTTTTCCCAGCTCTGCTATGCAAGGCAGTAATAGCTTGAATGGCTTCCTCTCCCAGGCCATTGAAGCTGGCAGAACAAAAGCCACCTGGGGCTGGCACACAGACAGGGCCTTGTTGCAAAGGCTTCTGTGACCTGGAGGAGCAAACAGAAGCTGGGAACCAGCAGGAGCTGAGTCTGGGACCCTTATCTGTTAGAATCCTGGCTGCCACAGCCTGACACAGAAACCCGGACCAGCTGCCCATAATGGCAAGACTGTCTTCTAGTTCTCTCCTAGGTCATATAGTTAGTGGGCAACTCCTCAGTGACCCAATGGGCATGTCACAAGGAAAAGAGAAAGCTACCTAGAAGATGTGAGATGCCCTGGGCTGAGTCACTTGTATCTCAGTGACATCCAAAGCCATGGAAGGACTACAGACTGAATTAAGCACGGAGATGATTTGACCAGTCACGTCATGAAGCACCCCCCCAAAGCTCTAAATAACAGGGGTTTGGGGCTTCTGGGTTGGTAGCTGCTTCAGGATCAAGGAGAGCCCAGGAGCTGGGTGCCTCTCCCTTGAGCAATGACCTTTGCAACCAACCACAACAATTACTAACCCAGTGGGGTTTCTGGGACCCTGTGATTGACAGTCTGATCAGATACAACGTGAGAACTGTGGATTTGAATTCGTGTCTGATGCAAGAGTTTGTCTTATTGAGGCACAGGAGCCTGGAGCTTTGGGGCCTATGGCGACCCCAGGAAGTTGGTTTCAGAACTGAGGTAGACTACTGGATGCTCAGCTGGTCTCTTAAGAGTTGGAGACCTGGCCAAGTAGGGGAGACCCACCTGTTTACCTTCAGAGTGTCAGAACACTTTCTAAACAGCAGTGGCACTTCTCGGTGTCCCATGAGGGCTCAGCCCTTTCAGTTAGCGTTCAGAAATGCTTGCTGTGGATACTCTCAGAAAAACTGGGCGGGAGAGAGTACAGCTCCAGGAGACAGCAGACTCAGGTTGGAGGAGGCCTAGATCCCAGATAAACTCCCAAACCCCGGTGCGGTCTTGGGGTCTGCATCTAGGCAAAGCCATCAGACTGTGTGGACCAGCACGTCTGCTTTATAATGTATACCTTGAAGACAGACAAGGGCCATTAGCCACTGCAGTCACAGCCATGGCTGGCCCGCCCACGAGAGGATTTGCACTAGGTTGAAAGGCGCCAGCAAGGGCTTGTGCTGTGTGGCTGTGAGGCACAGTCCCTGAAGCAGTAAGCGTTATAGACCTGGGGTGCAGAGCGGAGACTTCTGGGGGCTGGGGTGGGACGTGGGAAGCTGGTGTTTAGTGGGACAAGGCTTTGGTCTGGGAAGACGGAAATGTTCCGGAGGTGAGCGGAGGTGGTGGCTGCGCAGCGACGGAACTGGACTTGCTCCCCCGGGGAGTGAGCTTAAAAAAGGCGAGGCAGCCGGGCGGTGGTGGCGCACGCCTTTAATCCCAGCACTCGGGAGGCAGAGGCAGGCGGATTTCTGAGTTCAAGGCCAGCCTGGTCTCCAGGGTGAGTTCCAGGACAGCCAGGACTACACAGAGAAACCCTGTCTCAGAAAAAGAAAGAAAGGAAGGAAGGAAGGAAGGAAGGAAGGAAGGAAGGAAGGAAAAAGAAAGGCTGAGGCAGATAATACACTTTAAATTATAAGTGAGAGTATTAGCCACAGGTCAGCCAGGGCTACATAGTAAGACCGTGCCTCAAAACAAACCAAAACCAGAGATGCTAGTGTGTAAAGAGCCCACAGCGCAGCTGCTCTGAGCGTCCTTTCCTTCCTGTCCCTTGCCAGCCACAGAGGAGCCCGAGGAGCCTGGGACAACCGCTGCTTGTTTGCCTCCCTGTGCTGCGAGTGGCCATCTTGGCGGAATGAAGACCAAAGACCTTCTAGCCCTGCTCCCTTTGGCGCCCAGACTGTTGAAACAATGATCTCCAAGAAGTTGGGGTTTCCCTAGGAAGTTTTGGCTGAGAAAGGGAGAGGGAGGTCCTGTCACTTGGACAGTGAGTCTATACAGTTCTGACAACTTTGTCAGGCAACTTTGCAAGAGCCGAGACAAGGATGGATCAGTGATGGGAACCCAGGCAGTGACCAAACCCCTCAAAGGCAGGAACAACCAAGACAGCTGTGTTTACTGAGTGCCTCGGTCCACCGACAGCATTCGAAGAGTTCCGTGGGTTTGTCTGAGGACACGGGGCAGGCGAGCAGGGCGGGCCCCAGCCTGGGAGATACGCACAGCTCAAAGCTGGAGCACAAGGAGAAGCAGACACTCGGGCCTGCTGCACCTAAGGCTCCAGAGCCATGGCTCCTTCTCAGAAGAGCACAGCCATGCCTAAGTGCAATCTCAGCAGGATTCATCCACAAGGACCAACTCCTTTATTATGGAGATGTAACTCTTACATCTAGAAGGATCCACTGGCCTGGCGCATGCTCACTCCCTCGTAGCCCAGCTTCGACTGTGAGTCCAAGGGCTCCACCCCCCACACACACACACAAACACACACACTGTTATCCCAGCTCACACAGTGTTGTAAGAACAACACAGACAAAGCCAGTGTGCCGTGCTGTGTTGACTAGGAAGGAGTAGAGGACTTGTAGACAGTAAGAAGCCAAGACACCCCCCTGCCACCCTACTAGGGCTAGTTTGGCACCCCCCTCTGTGTTTCCCCCTGTGCCTTACCCAATCCCAGCACCCTGTTGTCTGTCATCTGGTGTCTGCGCAAGCTGAGACTGTGAGCAGGGAGCATGAACCAAAGCCAGGGCTGCCGGTGACCCTGCCTTGGGGCCTGCCTGTGTGCTATGTGACAAGTGACCGCCAAGTACAACTGCCAGTGAGAGCCTTTGTGTGGGACAGTGAGGGAGGAGGGGAGGGGAAGGGAGGGGAGGGCGCCCACACAGTGGCCTCCAGGTGGGCGCAGCTGAGGTGGGGGGGGCCTGCTAACCGCTTCAGCACCAGATCAATTCTGCAAAGCAATCTGTCCTCTCTCCGGCTGGCCCCAGGAGGCTTAACTTAATCACTCTGGAACAATATCAGAAGATGGCTGGGATGTACAAATCCCAGCTTCCCTGAAAGGAAACAATTGACTGGACAGGAGAGTCCCCAGGGCAGAGCCCAGACAGCTTCATTAAGTCCCCAAGTGTCCCCCTACGCTTGCCCCTCCCACCTTAACCTCCATTCCCAACCCCCAGAACCTGAGCGCTCACATGGTTCCTCCTCCCTCACTGGAAGGATGAAGGGGGGGGAGGGGGGAAGGGTGCAGGGGGGCGGGCTCTGGGCTGCCATCAAGGGAGGGCGTGAGGCTGCATGGAGACAGGCCCACCTTACAGCCTCTGAACAGGCAGTGAGAGTCAGGAAACAGCTTGCCCTGGTTCTCCAGACACCAGCATCTTCCAGCGGGTGTCTCCTGGTGTTTCCATCATCCGTGCCTGCCTATGGCTACACCTGGGTGATGGTGACCATGGGCTGAGTTGCCACAGTCCTTGGTGGGGTACCCTGAACGCAGAGGCAAAGAACCTTCTAGAGGCAGGCACACAGCCAGGGAACAGGGGGCAGGGGTGGGATGGGGGCGGGCAGGGGACAAGGCTGAGGCTCTGTCCATAGTTCTGGAGGGTCACCGAGGACAGAATCTCCAAGAAAAAAAAAAACCATCCCTGCTACAGCCCTCCTCACAGCCTGGGTTCTCAGGAGCAGCCCTCTCATTGGGGGGGAAAAAAGAACTGTGAAGAAATATTTTCTATGAATGGTCTGATCACCCTGCCTGCAGCAGGCATCAGCAGACAGCCGGCAGCAGACTTGCCAATGAGATGGGGGTGGCCCCTCCCGCCAGCCAGGAAGGCCCCCTCCCCTGGGGCATGGGATTCCTCTCTCCTAGACCTGCTTGCCCCATCCGAAAAGCCGTCCCTCCCTTCATCTCCCCCCCCCCATCCTTTTAAGGCAAACGCTGTAGATTTAAACCACAAATTAAATTTTTAATGAAACCACACAAGAGTAGTGCCCGGTGTGGTGCAATATTGATGAGACTGCAGTGTCCGGCCTACGGGAGCTCACCCCGGAAAGCTTTTTAGGATGTTATGCAATATGGAGCCAAATTAATTATTGGCATCAAAGGCTCTGTGCCTCTGTAGAGCTGCTGGGCCAGTGGGTGTAAAACAGGCACTTTCCATTGTTGTCAGTTCCAATGGCAGTCACAGGGAGAAGGCAATGACTTCACAGAAGCCAGTGTGAGAGAGCAGAGAGGGCCCTGTGAGGCCCCGGGCGTAGGGGAGAGAGGGCCGGGAGGGAGAGGAGTCAGGAGAGAAACAGAGATAATGTGTATGCAGAGAGGCAAAATGATAAAGGGAGAGATGTGTGTGCTTAGGGGGAGGGCAAGAATGAGAGGGAGGGAGGGAGGGAGAGAGGAGAGAGAGAGAGAGAGAGAGAGAGAGAGAGAGAGGAGAGAGCTAGCACAGATGAGTATTTAAGACTCCTCGCAGATAATACTGCAGTAAAATGCAGCATTTCCCACCAGCCCTGTGCTTGGCTCCTTTCACCACCTACCTCTCCTACCTGTGCTCCCGAGGTGCAGGGTTCTCCTCAGAGGGGCCATGGGTGGGACCTAATGTCCCCAGCTGGTCATCAGTCCTGTGACTCTCCCTCACCGGAAGAGCAGGATCCATACCTGGGTATAAAGGTGCACGGTACCCAGAGCCTTGCTCATGAGAGGGTGAGTTTCCGGTGGCCCGGTCTCTAACCTGCTTGCTGTTCTCCCAGCCCTGGTCAGACACCAGCCCTTCCTCTCCCCTCAGATGTCCCCGGGCCACCCAGGACAACAAGGCCCGAAAGGAGAAGCATCCTGGCCTCACAAGTAGGGACCCTGTAAGAGCCTCTGAGGGGATGAGGCAGGCTTGGGTCAGGAGGCGCATCCAGAACAGAGGGAGGGCAGGCCCCTCCATGGCCCCTGGCCCCTGAGCCAGCAGCACCCTGCACTTTTCCAGCTAAGTCATTGTGCCTTTGGCTGGTTCCTCTGCCTGGGAGGTGGAGAAAGCACCTCTCAGAGCTAAGAAGTCAAGGCTCCCAAGTTGTGGCGACTTGTCCAAGGCTTTGAGACTAGAGCAGCCACAGTGGGGCTCTGGCCTCCAGGTACAGCCTATACACTCAGCCTTGAGCCTTCCTGCCCAGGCCAGCCTCTGTGGGCACCCAAAGCTACTGTTAATCTGCAGGCCCAGACAAGACCACCCGTGGCCTCCACCCTAGGATGCTCGAGGATCTGGGAAAGGGCCAAGGTTACCTTATAATGGGTGTCAGATGCCTATGGGGAGGATAAGGAGACAGGACGGGCATAGGAGAGCACTTCTAATCCCAGTTCCTGAGAAGCAGAAGCCCGGAGATTTCTATGAGTTTAAGCCCAGCCTAGTCTACATACCCAGTTCTGATCCAGGCCAGGCAGGGATACATAGTGAGACCTTGTCTCATAAATGGATGAATGAATGAATGAATGAATGAATGAAACAGCTTTTTAAAAGGATAAGTAGGTAGGTTCAAGGGCCTAGGCTTGCCCAAAGGCTTATGAAGGGGAGATGGGGCAAAGGCATGGGCTAAATGTTGATCGTCCATGTAATTCAGAGTGAGATCCTGGTTCTCTAGATGGCATAATCGTGGATACTCTCCCTACCCCGCCCCCATGATTCCTGACCATCACCCCACCCAGTTGGGCTCCCTGCCTAGTATCGACACAAGCCATTTCAGGTCTCCCTGAGGCTCCACAGGGTCCTAGCATGGTCCGAACCTCTCCATGTGGTCGGCGTGAAGCCCTGCTGACCACCGAGTCTGAATTCTCAGCACCTGCTCACCCACCCTGCCTAGTCCAAGCGCCTGCCGGCCTTGAGAGCGTTTTCAGGTGCCTGAACAGTTCTTCCTCCCACTTTAGAACTGCACTTAAGTGTTGCTTCTACAGCGACCCAGGCTGGATCAGCAGCTGCTTCCTGTTTATCAGATGCTCTGTCTTGGGCTGGGTTTGCCAGGGCAGGCCTGAGGCTGATGGGAGCTCGGTTGAGGAGGAGTATGGGCGCTGGATGAGATGAGGGAGGGTAGGGATGGAGGGAGCTGTCAGGGTAAGCAGGCCCATGGACATCCTGGGGACAGTTAGAGCTCAATGACCACTCAGTCCCCAGGGGTTTGCTGAGGCAGGAGAGACACGGTTCTCTACATCACTGGTCACAGACGTGGACACCCTGTCCCCTGACCACACTTCCAGGAGGGTGTGAGTCTAGGTAGAGTATGTACTTGCAGCTGAGGTCGGAGAATCAGAAGCTGGGATCTCGAGCTTCCTTTTGGGGATGAGGCCACAGCCTGGGAGAATGACGGGGCCTCGGAAAGGGCCTCCTCAGCCCCTGAAGCTCCTTACACTCCCAAGTCCCCTCTCATTCGCTCCACCTCCTCCTTGAGGCGCCCTCCACAGGGCGACAGTGGCAGGCCCTCCCTGAGCCACTTGATGTGACAGCCCCATTCTATGTCCACCCAGCGCACAGCACTTGGTGACTCTGCATGGTGAGAACGGGCACAGCGGGCTAGGGCAGGGGGTGTCTCACTCTTGCTACAGAATGGCAGGAGAGACTTACAGAGGGACCTGAGGAAGTGGGTGGGATGGCTGAGGCCGGCTCATTACCTGGCACCTACAGGTTCTTGTTGTGGAGTTCTTTCCAGTCAGTGTGGGGAGATAGAAATTACCCCCAGGAAAGAACCTGAGGACGCGGAGACACCACCAAGCAAGGATCTCACATCCTTGTCTCGCTAGCTCCTTCCAGATGGTTAAGCAGTTTCATGGCTTCCGTTTTCTTCCTTCCACACAGGGAGTCTGAGGAGGATCCTGCTCCTTTCCCAGGAGCCCCTCTTTACCCACCGGAGCTCCAGGAGAGATAGTGGTGAGAGTCCCCCCTCCCCCCCCCCAGGCCAGAGAGATCTAGATGCTGAATCAGCAGGAGGTGCAGAGAAGTGAATGCTGACCCTCAGCTCCGGGGCGGCTTCCTACCTGGCGTTGAGACCCTCCCTGGCCTGGGCCCTGATGAGTCAACAACACCCCGTGCTGTGATAACTACACTCACCCACCTGACTGGTGCTGACGCGTGCCTGGCATTCCACCGAGTGCCTCTCCGCCTCCGTCTAATTCATATCCTACCTGGAGTGGAACTGAAGCTGAAGAGACCCCAGGGCTTGCAGGCAGAGCCATCCTCCTCTGCCTCCCACTGCTCCGACTTGCCACCAGCCTCGCTGTGACCCGGAGCCTACCTACCGTGTCATTTCTTCACCCTTTTCTCAGAATAGAGCCTGGCAAAGAGCCCAAGGACTTCCTCTAGTACCCTACAAAATCACGGCCTGGGGAACTCTAAGCCATCAGAATCACCCCCATGCTGCCTTACAGACATCCTCTGATGGTAACAGGCAGCGGATGCTGTGCCTTAAGAGAAGTACTCCAAAGAGAAACTGAAAACCGAGAAAATTCTATCCATCAATTAAAAACAAAAAATAGCCAGAAACCTTGCTCCGTCTCCAGGGTTCAGAAGAGTTCCTGGCACGCAGCAGGCCCCTGAAGACTACTCATCCGGTAAGTGGCTGAATGAGCTTGAAGGCCAGGTCCTGCTTTCCTGGAATCGTGTTCCTTCCGCACATTTACTAGACTGCCTCATCCCACAATGGGCAGAACACCAGAGGCCCACCCGCTGGGCTATCTCCTGGGCTCCTTAAGCAACAAAAAGAGGGACTTGCTAGTGCGCAGGGCCCAAGAGTTTTTGAGTTCTGCCTTTATTCCACGTGTGTCATTCCCTAGTGCCATGGATGGCCCCAGGGAGGCCTTCAGCCTCACCCCAATTACTATGCTGTCCTGTGTCAACCCAGGGCCACCCTGTCCCCAAGCAAAGAGGCAGGAGAGCCACTGCCCCCTGCTTGAAGGAGCCCCACACTTTTCCTCTCCCACGTATGAGTGATGGTGTCCGTACACAGACCTTATAGCGACTGTAATCCCTTGCTGGTACACACCATTTTTATTCCGAAGCACTTTTATGCCTTGACTCATTTTATATTTCATATGCTCTCTCCTGGTGTTTGGCAGATGGTAAAATTGATGTGCAAAGATGCAGAGAGCTGGCAGGGCCCTGGGACCCTCCGCTCCAGCCGGAGACCGTGAACAGAAGGAGCGTCTTACCCCTAGGACGGAGCTAATGTGGGTCGGGGTTCACGTGGCTCCCTCCAGGCCGGTCTCATCTGCATGTATAATCAGAAGGGCCGGGTGAATGGCGAGAGGCGCTTGGAATCCCAGAGAGCACCGTACAAACGACGGGCAGCGTGTCCATCGGTACAGTTCCTTAATTCTTTTAATGCAGAGACTAGAGAGCTTTAAAAATCCTTTGAATGTTGGATTCCTTCCCAGTGTTTTCTTTAATGTCACCATTTTCCAGGGTGGCCTCTCCCTCCTGACTTGGCCCATTCCGAGGATTCGGGGTCAGCCTCGTGTCCCATTAACACCACTTTGGCTCAGTTTAGCTCGGGATGCCCAGACTCCACCAAGGAAGGGTAGGGCTCTGGGATAGGACTCACGGACCTCCTTCCTCCAAGCCTGCCCAGCTCATACCTGTTCACCCCCGAGGGCAGCATCCCCATCATTCCCTCAAGAGGAAGAGAGCTGGAGACCTCTCGGGGTGATTGTCTGTCCTTCTTGACCCAAACCCAAGCCAGAACTAAATGTCCCCGGCTGTCATTAATTCCCTAAGATGTCCTCAGGTTCACCTCTTTCTTCCCTGGCCTCTGCTACAGCCATAGTTCCTCACCACTCCAGTGGAACCTCATGGTTCCTGCCTCCTTCGAGTTCATTCTTCCAGGATCTTAGAGCACCCCGACACAGGATCACTGCGGCTCCTTGGAGGGGGACAGGGCACTCACAAGATGATTTCCTGGCTCTCAGCCAAGCTCCCCAGCCAGCTAAAGTCTGTCTGACCGGTCCTACCACATCCCCACAGGACACCTGTTTTGCATTTCATGATTGACAAAGTAAACACTGCCCCACTTACCTGTATTGATCATGATGCTGAATATTGTCTGTGAGTGCATTGAACCCAGGACCTTGTGCATGCCAGACACCCGCAGCTCCTGTGTTGATCGTTCAAACCACCTCTGTGCCTCCCACACTCTCCCAGACCTCGCTCCTATTTTGTCTGATCGGCAGACCCTATTTTTCCACACCGCCCAGACCTGTTCCCGGCTTGGTCAGTTCCTGCTGGTGGGGCTCAGTGAGGAAAGTGTGCTTGTGTCTGTCAGAGATGGGGGTCGGCGTTTTATTCATCACCCGCCCTGGCGCCTTGCCTGCCCTCGACAGATGCTCTGGAAATATTTGCCAAACTGGGAGCAAACATTAGGAATGTTTACACTGTGCTAAATGCCCAAGATCTTGCCTGGCATCTGAAACCTCTGCTCTGAACAGCCAGGCAGCACTGCCTTCCCACCCTCAAACGCCTGCTTATTGGGACCAACAAACAAGATAAGGCCAAGTTCCTTCCCCTGACCCTCACACTGGGCTCAGCCCACAGGACTGGGAAGGGCAGGCTGAGAGACCAGATAGGTCTCTGTTCCTAGCCAGACTGGGCCACCTGCTGACTCAAAAGGAGGAAGGGCTCAGGTGAAGGTGCCCCCTTCCTGGGGGACCCCTGGCAGGGCACGGAGACTGAGGTGGGGGTGGAGTGACTGTGACTGCTCAGTCCCCACAGCAGCAGGGCAAGTTCCCTTGTATTTCCACAGTGAGTGTAAACAGTGAGAAGGCCAGGGTCTGACAGAAGAGACTAGTGAGGTGTCCTGGAACGCAGAGTCCCAGGAAGTGCCCCCCCATCTACACAGAGGCTGTGGATGTGCTGGGCCCTGTCCCCTACAGACTCCCCAGTGTGAGCGCCTTCCCCAGCCTGGCAGGAACTCCTGACTGAAATGGAAGGGCTTGAAAGCTATCCTGTTCTCACCAGACCTCCTGCGGTGGGCCTCTGTTCATTCCTTCTTCTATGAGAATAGCCAAAGCATGCCTTAACTGGACACATGAGTAAATACACAGGGAGGATTGGAGAAAGGACAGCCAGGGGCTGACAAGGGCTCAGGCTCAGCAGTTAGGAATGCTCATTACCAGATCTAAGTGTGTGTGTGTGTGTGTGTGTGTGTGTGTGCATGTGTGTGCCCATGTGCACATGTGTGCATGCATACATGTGTGCATTGTGCGGGTGTGCGTGTTTGTGCATATGTGTGTGTTCATATACACACATGGCCACAGCTGCCCATAGGAGCGGGGGTCTGGGAGGGATGAGATGGTGGGTTTCCCAGAACTGGAGTTACAGGCAGTTGTGAGCCTCTCCCCACTTGTGCTGGGAACTAAGCTGGAGCCCTCTGGAAGAGCAAAACACACCTAACTGACTTCTTGTCTGTGGGATAAGGAGCAGGTCACAGACACGTCCATGAAGAGGACAGAGGGAGAGACCTTTCCCAGCACAGCCAGGGAGCAGGTCCCCTGCATGCCACATACCGGTGGGTGAGGCCCTGTCAGGAGAGTGACGCTGAGGCACAGGTGGGCTGAGGCTGTGACTCAGAGGCCTGTGAGGCTGGCTGCCGTCAGAGCCACCCCACCCCCTCAGTCCCAAGGGGAAGGAAAACTTTTGCAGGTCCTGACTGAATTTTCAAGGCTCAGCTGCTTATGTTCCCAGTGGATTCGCTCCTGGTGGCAGTCAGAAGCCCATGGGCTGCCATTGGTGGGTACTGTCTCTCTAACCTCATTGAGGAGTGCAGCCACTCAGAGAGTGTTAATGGTGCCCTCACTGGCTAGGAGGAGAAACAGAAAACAGGCAGTGCCCAGGCCACCCGAGTGCTGAAGAGAGTCAGCCCCGAAAGCACTGGAATGGGGGACAAGGAAAAACCCAGCCACTCTCTCCCATGCAGGGCATTCCCCTCCCAAAATAGGATGCCAAAACATCTACTACGGCAGGCACGGCGTGTCCCACAACAGGGTTTGTTTGCACATGGCTAAGTTGCCCTGTGTCCCAATGCCTAGTGAGACTCTCTACCTCTTTCCTTGGGAAAATCCACTCCCAGGCTCCTCCCAGCAGTACTAGCTAGCTTTCCTAAAGCACAAAGTGGACCTTCATGCCAGAGGGGCTCAGAGGCAGGGTGGGGGGGGAGGCTGGTGCCCCTCTCTGGCACTGTTTCAGACCTGTCATCTCACATGCTGGCCTCCAGGAAGCTCTGTGCAGATGGGGGTGGCTCTGATGGTAAGCCTGCCCTGCTCACAACCACAGCCGTGCTGCAGGGTGGGGCTCGGGCGTGCCTGTCTGAGCTCCCCTTCTCTGAGGGCATTGCTGTCCTCAGGGTGCTGTGTGACTTCCCTGGGTCGTCCTCCTGAGAACACCCACCCTGTCCACTCTGGCACCAAATATCGGCTTGCAAACACGCTCACTGGCCTACACCATGTGAGAACTGCTCCCTCCCTCCCTCAGTGTTCTGCTGAACCCGGGCCAGCTGACTGTTCAGTCTTCAGCAAGCCTGCAGGCTGGTTAGCACAGCCATCGTCCAGGCTTAAATTACATAAAATTATAATTAAATAATTATAATAAAAACTAAGCATTCTAAATGCATTGCTTCCTCATTATTTTATACCTCTCTGTTCTGCAGTTATGGACAGGGTTTGCATGGGCATGGTGGGAATACTCTACAGCTCTGTGTTAGACCCCAAGACTTCCTGGGCTCAGGTGCGCTGCTGTGTCCACAGACTGAATATTTACCCCACTCCTCAGCTCAACTCCTGGCTCTGGGATGTGGTGCCCAGGTCAGGCACAGAGATATGCCTGTCTCATGTAAGTAGCCAGTGGAGCCCACCTACTGACTTCCTGGGTTTCCCCTCTGATGGTTCTGTATAAAATGGACTTCTATTCCTTTCCCCAGACCCTCTGGGCTACCAGACAGTCAAAACAATGAGAGGCAGAGCCAACTTTATAATGACCAGGGTAGACTCTCCATACCTAGGATCCTGAGAACCTTCTGGAGTGGATTTAAAGAGGGTGGAGGCCTCTTCCTGTGTGGTTGCTTACACGGGCTGGGCAGCTCCCATAGGGGTCTGCATAGCGCCTCCAGGTGGACTGAGCACTTAGCAATGGTGGCCAAATGGAAAGTACCCTTGACTGTCTTCCGTGCTCAGAGCTCCACAGATGCCCAGTCTTGCCGCCTCTGGGCACGTGCCCAAGACCCTTTCTTCCCTTTGAGCCCCACTCCCACCCGTCATCCTCTATCAAAGGATGAGGCACCCTCAGCGCCCACGTGTGACAGTACCAAGCCACCTAGATCTACCGGGTGATAAAAATCGGAGTCTTTGGCCGCTCCTGGGGCTCAAGATACAAAATCAAGCTAAGCGCCCAGCTCCCTCTACACACCTGCCGGGGAAGGGCCAGGCTGGTGTCCTGCGCCCACGCACTCTGATCAGGGATAGCCTCGCCGCAGGGCCAAGCCGGGAGCTGCTTCGCGTTAGACGCGTGGGGGGAGGCGCCGCCGGGGCCGAAGCGCTAGGCCTGCGCGGGGTCCCGGCGTCCGTCCGCACTGAATTGGGAGTTGGGGGCAGACATGGCCCAGCAGCGCATTGCTCTGGGAGAGGGTAATTCCTAGTTCTGCCAGTGCACATTCCACGCAAAGTGGCAGGAGGCTAGTCCTGGGGCTCCAGGGGGGACCTAGGGGCGCCCAGATGAGAGCCTCTGCGCTCTGTACCTGATCGTGGACCCGCCGGAGCGGGAGACCCGCACTCCCTCCCTACACCGAAGCCCAGGACAGCCGCGTCCTGGCCGCGGGGTCCCTCTGGCGCCCGGAAGCGGCGGCCCAGCGACGCGCCTGGCATTCAGGGGCCACGGCAGCCCGCTGCACGGACTCGGGATGGTTAAATGCCGAGACGAGAAACGCAGGCAGTGGGGCGCCCCTGGGGCTTGGGGCTGGGAGGAGGAGTCGGAGAAGACCTGGATAGTGGCTTCCCTGCCAATCTGGCTTCTACTCTCACCACCGGTGATGCCCACCGGGGAGTGGCATCCTCTGTCCGAGGGCTGCGGGTGGGTCCCGGACTGGCGCCTCACAGTCGGGACCCAGTGTGGCTCATCGCAGCGCTACGTAAAAGGTGTTGTGGGGCAACCGGACGCTTGACTGGAAGGGGTTGGGGGCGGTCTACCGGGCTAACTCGGCCAGCCTGTAGCTGGGCTCTTCCAGTCATTTAAAGCCCGAAGTGGGTTCTCCCCGCCTTCGTTTTCAACATTATTGGATCTTGGGCGAGTTCCCAGGTCCAATTCTGACTCCGACGTGGGGCTGCAGCCCAGACCCTTGTCCAGAGTCCCCAGAGGCATTGTAACCTGGACTGGAATTCCAGCCAGGCAGTGCCGCTATCCAGAAAAAAGGAGGCGTGGGTGTTCGGGTGGCTGGGTAAGGTGTCTGTAGGAAAAGGGTTAAGAGGTGCGAACCCCTGTAGATGTGAAGTCGCTGCCCACGTCTGGGACCCCTCCCCCAAAGTCCAGGGCCGTGAGGAATGGGCTAGGCGGGGTTCAAGTGGACTGGTAAACCCAACACTCACATACACCTACAAAGGGACACACTGACACGCCCAGAGCGTTAAGAGAAGCAGCTCCCCCAGGGGCCCCTTTTTGAGTGGCCAGCCAGCTTCTGGGGCGCCACCTGCCTGGAACTAGGCATGGCAGGAAGGGTTCGATCCGAGAAGGCCTTAGCTCTGACGAGTGCATAGTGCGGGCTCTCGTTTCCGGGGGCGGGGGACATTATTAGGTCCATAATCCTCAGGAGTTGGGAGAAGGGGAATACAGGAGGGCGGGGAACCAGGCCGTGGGGATCCCCAGACTCAGATGCTCCGTGGCATTCAGCCCCAAACGACATCTATGAATCATTGTTCGGCCTGGCGACCCCTTTTCTGGACCTCAGCGAGTTGCACGCAGGGCACACCGACGTTGACTATTTAGGAAGAAAAGGGCTGAGAGCGCACGGAGCCCGGACCACGCGGGCGCTAAGTGCGACCAAGCGAACCGAGCTTGCCTTGTGGCCTTTCTTCTTTTCCGAGCCCCGTTGGAGATTAGGGGCATGGGGCAGGTGCCCCCCCCCACTCCCCACCTAATCCAGGCCCACGGCTGATCTCCCCTTTGGCTCTGTATTCTGGGAGCCTTCGGGGAAGCGGCGCGGGCCCGGGCGGGGGCGTGCGTGCGGAGGCGGTGGGAGGGGGCGGTGGCGGATCCGGGAGGAACGAGATGGGGAGGGCCGAGGCAGCTCCAGCCGCGCTCCCGTGCGACCCCCGCGGCGTCGCGGGGCCCGTCCGCACACAATTAAAGCGGGATTCCTCCCCCGCTGACGTCGGCGGCGCCGAGGCCCCTCCCGCGGCTGCATAAAAGGCGCGGGCTCCGCAGCGCAGGCGGCAGTGGGGGCCGAAGAGCGCAGCCGAGAAGACTGTGCAGCAGAGAAGCGCGGTGCCCAGAGCGCGGGCCGCCTGCGGAGCCACTGCCCCAGCCAGCCCGATCCCCACCGGAGCCAAGCGGGCCCGGTGCTCCAAGTGTCCGCAGCCATGCTGGCCGGCCGCGCCGTACGCACCTGTGCACTGCTCGCCCTCTGCCTCCTGGGCAGTCGGGCCCAGGATTTCGGGCCGACCCGCTTCATCTGCACTTCGGTGCCGGTGGACGCCGACATGTGTGCGGCGTCCGTGGCCGCGGGCGGCGCGGAGGAGCTTCGGAGCAACGTGCTGCAGCTCCGCGAGACCGTGCTGCAGCAGAAGGAGACCATCCTCAGCCAGAAGGAGACCATCAGGGAGCTGACCACCAAGCTCGGCCGCTGCGAGAGCCAGAGCACCCTGGACGTGGGTCCCGGCGAGGCCAGGTCGGGCGGCGGCCGCAAGCAACCTGGCTCGGGCAAGAACACGATGGGCGACCTGTCCCGGACGCCGGCCGCGGAGACGCTCAGCCAACTCGGGCAAACTTTGCAATCTCTCAAAACCCGACTGGAGAACCTCGAGGTCCGCGTGAGCTGCGTTTTCCCCTCCGCGTTGTGCGCCCTCCTGCCCTCGCCCACCCCATCCCGACCCGGTCCGGCACCCCCGCCCCCATTTCCTTGCCTCTTCGGCGCGTTGATGCCAGACCGGCGCCTCTCGAACCCTGCGGGGCACCGAGGGCTGCCACTCGCTGGAGCTCCCCTCCAGGCCGCCCCCGCAATCGCCCCAGGGACCGCGTCGCGGGCCTTCGCGCACGGTCCGGGCTGCACGCCTAACGGTGTGGTTTTCCCCTGCCCTTGTACCCCCGCAGCAGTACAGCCGCCTCAATTCTTCCAGCCAAACCAACAGCCTCAAGGATCTGCTGCAGAGCAAGATCGATGACCTGGAGCGGCAGGTGCTGTCTCGGGTGAACACTCTGGAGGAGGGGAAAGGGGGCCCCAAGAACGACACAGAGGAAAGGGCCAAGATCGAGAGCGCCTTGACCTCCCTACACCAGCGGATCAGCGAGCTGGAGAAAGGTAAGGGCTCAGGGGGCCATGCTGCAAGCTCTCGGCGGTCTCCAGAGACACTGCCTGCCTGGGTCCTGCTCCCTGCCCCGGCCTCTTGTCCCGACCCACTCTATAATCCCTCCCCAGTCAGGGCTTCCTGCCCAGTTCCTAGGCTGAAGATACCTCTCCAGGGACGCAGCAGAGCTTAAGAAGGGATTGTACAGTACAGTCAGGACACTCGCAGGATTTTTTTTTTCAAGTCTGATTTGTTTAATCTCCAGCAAGTTTGCACAGTAGCTGTTTCTGGTCCAAGCCTTCCTTCGTAATGAAAGCCTTGTTTCAGCTGGAATCTGTCACCAACAAAGACCAGGGCACCAGCCTTCTGGGGCCATCGGCTAGCATTCCTGCCAGTTGCCCAGTAGCCCTGGTGTTCTTTCAGGATTATGGGGTCCCTCTACCGTGAGCCCCCCTCAGTTGGTTTTCCTTTTCCCAGGGACCCATCTTGCATGCCCCCGCATTTGCCCTGGTCGTGAACTCAGGCTGGTCCTTAGCACCTGCCTGGGTGTGCTGATTGAGCTGTGGCTCTGAAGTCACAGAAATCAAACAAGGTTGTAAAAGGAGGAGGGGGTAACCCGGCTCAGAGCAGGGCCACGTGACCCTGCTCGGACTGCAAAGTGTGCAGGATGGATTTAAAACAGTGCCATCTTAAGGCGTGTTATGTAACTGAAAAACATCAAGGGAAAGAGGAACCTTAGAAGGGAAGGGTGGGAGATTCAGGGAAGGAAAACCCTCCAGAGAGATTCAGGTACTGACACCCCCCCACCCGAACGACCGACCGGACGGAACCTGAATCAGCCCGGGTCTGCGCTGCGATCAGCTCTGCTCAGCTGCTCAGTTGATTTGAGGGTGGTGCTGTTTCTGTCCTGTCCTGTTGCTTTCTAGAAGTGACTCTGAATTCGGGTACTGGGTTCTTCCTGGGACAGGGGTACACCCATGAGCTGGCAAAGCAGGTGCATTCCTTGGCTCTAAAAGGGTAATGGTGCACTGCTCAGTGGGACCTGTTTTCCTGAGAATCAGTCACGTCAGGGGGCCCAGGACCAGCCATAGGAAGTGTGGAGCGGAGGTGAGGGTTAGACTTTCCCAGAGGATGCTGGTTAGCAGTCATGAGGTGACCAGGCCTGGAGCCTAAATTTCCAGGAAGCTCATCAGAGGCTATGTGGCAACCTCAAAGCATCACCTTGGGGGCCCTGGTTCTAGGAAGGCTGGTCTCCCCTGCTGCCCTGCCTCTCAGTAGGTCCCAGGCAGCCTCCCTAGGGGAGCTGGAGGCTTGCAGCTCCCTCCGAAGGGTCCTTGCAGCTGCACACAGGACTGAGTGACTGACTGCAGCATCTCCTGACTTCACCGGAGGGGACAGGCTGTAGGGATGCTTGTCTCTGGTGGAGATGGAGAGAAAAGCCCAGTACAAGTCGAGAGGTTCTGAGCACCGTCACCATCTAAATCAGGTCGGCCCCCGCGGGGGCCGCTCAGAGGGGAGCTAGCCTGGTTCCTTCTGCAGCCACACCCTCTCAGTCGCTTGGCCCGTGTGCACTGAAGCAGGCCCCATTCCCTCCCCATACCTACACTGCAGCCCAGAAGCAGGCTTTTTCCCTACCTTGGCCTCCCCAGGGATGGCACCATGTGGCCACAAGAGCGGGCAAGGCCCAGAGTGCAGAGACCTTGGGTCAGCTTTTTTTTGCCAGCTGGCCCTGTGCCCCGTCTGCATCACGAGACTTGATGGGGACCAGACACGACTCATACCCTAAGCACTTGGTCAAGGTACAAGATGGCAGGGCTCACTTGTCCTCCCTAGGTCAGAAAGACAATCGCCCCGGAGACAAGTTTCAGCTGACATTCCCACTGCGGACCAACTACATGTATGCCAAGGTGAAGAAGAGCCTGCCGGAGATGTACGCCTTCACCGTGTGCATGTGGCTCAAGTCCAGCGCGGCGCCTGGAGTGGGCACACCCTTCTCTTACGCCGTGCCTGGGCAGGCCAACGAGCTGGTCCTCATCGAGTGGGGCAACAACCCCATGGAGATACTCATCAATGACAAGGTAATGCCACCACAGGACAAGGCTCACCCAGGACCCTGGGGTGTCCTCAGACCTGCGTGCCCACACCCTGCCAGAGCTTGTGGGACTGCGGGCCTTCTAGAACCCTGGGGTGTGGGGTGCTCACTGGGGCTGTGATTCTGAGAAGAAATGTCTGCCCGGCGAGACTGGGGGAGGTGGAAGCTGGATCAGATAGGAAACGGGCAGGGACGTCTTCACCTCCCCTCATAAAAGAGCTGAAAGAGCTGGAACATTCCAGAAAGGCCTTAGCTGGCAGAGGGGAGGGAAGGAGGGAGGGAGGGCAGAGGACCGTCCTGGGAATGTTCTAGTCCGTTCTGCTGGTATCCTGGCTCCTCCTCCACTGGCTGGTTGACCGGCTTGGGCTCTCCATTTTGGTGACTATAGATACCCTAGAGCATGAAATGCTTCTAGAGACTCTCGGGTTGTCCAGACCCGTCTCATTTTGCCCCTCCCTGGAAGAGGCCAGCTCCCTCCCACCCAGAAGAGGATAGTTCTCTCTCAGTTGAGCTTAGCTTGTACGCTGCTTTCCCGGCTAGTGGAACTAGCTGCCAGCCCTCAGCCCCTCCTCTGTGCCCTCAGCCCCTCCTCTGTGCCCTCAGCCCCTCCTCTGTGCCCTCAGCCCCTCCTCTGTGCCCTCAGCCCCTCCTCTGTGCCCTCAGCCCCTCCTCTGTGCTCTCAGCCCCCTCCTCTGTGCCCTCAGCCCCTCCTCTGTGCCCTCAGCCCCTCCTCTGTGCCCTCAGCCCCCTCCTCTGTGCCCTCAGCCCCCTCCTCTGTGCCCTCAGCCCCCTCCTCTGTGCTCTCAGCCCCCTCCTCTGTGCTCTCAGCCCCCCTCCTCTGTGCTCTCAGCCCTCAGCCCCTCCTCTGTGCCCTCAGCCCCTCCTCTGTGCCCTCAGCCCCTCCTCTGTGCCCTCAGCCCCCTCCTCTGTGCCCTCAGCCCCCTCCTCTGTGCTCTCAGCCCCCTCCTCTGTGCTCTCAGCCCCCTCCTCTGTGCCCTCAGCCCCTCCTCTGTGCCCTCAGCCCCTCCTCTGTGCCCTCAGCCCCTCCTCTGTGCTCTCAGCCCCTCCTCTGTGCCCTCAGCCCCTCCTCTGTGCCCTCAGCCCCTCCTCTGTGCCCTCAGCCCCTCCTCTGTGCCCTCAGCCCCTCCTCTGTGCTCTCAGCCCCTCCTCTGTGCCCTCAGCCCCTCCTCTGTGCTCTCAGCCCCCTCCTCTGTGCTCTGTCACCAGTAGTGTAAATGAGTGGCTCACACCTGGAGGCTCTTGGTCTTAAGCTCTTGTTTTTAACAAGCACCTTAGAATGCATTCCCTGGCCCTGTGGGGCCTGACTTGTCCTGTGTCCCCTGCCTAGGGTGGATGGGGGCATGTGACACTGCTGCTTCAGGTCAGCCTGTGACGTTTTCATGGCTCCACTCAGGTTTTCTACAGGGGTTGGCTGCAGGCAGTGTAGACCAGAGATCCTAGCTGCAGGGGTGGAAAGCGGGGACGGGACCCAGTGGGGAGACCTGAGGCTGCAGTAAACTTCACCACCGAGGACACTCACTCTGTCAGAGGCTCATGTTTCGGGGAGAAGGAGGTGGTTGTCTAGATGGGTCTCGAGGGCTCCTTGGCAAAGCTACTGTCTTCCAGTGGGATTCCATGGGTGGGGCTGGAAGATGCTAAGGACATCTGAAGGGCGGTGCTGTGAGGCTTCAGGCCTAGCCCACAGGAGCTGTGAACCGGAGTGAGGGCCATGGCGGTAGGACTTCAGAGCATCCTCAGCTCTGGGCGGCACCAGGCTATGGTGTCCTTAATGTGTGTCTGTCCTCCTCCCCAGGTGGCTAAGCTGCCCTTTGTAATCAACGATGGCAAGTGGCATCACATCTGCGTCACCTGGACCACCCGGGACGGGGTCTGGGAGGCCTATCAGGATGGTACCCAGGGCGGCAATGGAGAGAACCTGGCACCCTATCATCCCATCAAACCACAGGGTGTGCTGGTGCTGGGCCAGGAGCAGGTACTGGCCTGGGCAGAAGGCGAGGGTGTGTGTGTGTGTGTGTGTGTGTGTGTGTGTCCATGGGTGTGCTGGGAGCAAGCCACACCACAGTTCAGCAGGCCCAGGTCCCAGCACTCCTGGGAAACTGCAGCAGGCCTCTCTTTGGCATGGGAAGCCCAGTTCCACTTTTAGCAATGAATAATTTAGTTCCTGTGAAATGGTTCATCTCCCACTGGGCATGGGCTGGGAGGGAGATGAGGGGACAGGAAGTCATCTTCCATTCCTCTTCCGGCAGATAGGGTGTTTGAGAGGGGTCGGAGACACTGCCGCCTTGGCTGCTGATGGCTCTTGCCGACCCCCTACTCATTATTGCCCGGGGGACTGGCTGTGAAGGGTGGTATCTCAAGACCCCTGGAGGGATGATCCAGCCTGGGCTAGCACCAATCCCTTCCCTGGGCTCCTCTGAGGGAGCGACAGGTACAGGAAAGAAAAGAGCACCAAGGAAACAGGGTGAGGGAAGGGAGGAGACTCTGCTAGGGCGGGAGGCAGGGATAGCCAGGTTCCCCCCTCAGCAGCGGGTGGCTCAGCTAGGCCTCTCTGTCACCCGGCCAACCCCTTCTTTCCTCTCTCTCTCTCTCTCTCTCTCTCTCTCATCCCTAACTCTTCTCCAAAGGACACTCTAGGCGGAGGGTTTGATGCCACTCAAGCATTTGTGGGTGAGCTAGCCCATTTCAACATCTGGGACCGCAAGCTGACCCCCGGGGAGGTGTACAACCTGGCCACCTGCAGCAGCAAGGCCCTCTCTGGCAATGTCATCGCCTGGGCTGAGTCCCAGATCGAGATCTTTGGCGGAGCCACCAAGTGGACATTCGAGGCTTGCCGCCAGATCAACTGAAGGCCACGCCACGCCACGCCACGCCCACCCTGCTTGTGCGGTGACCCGTCGTCTCTCTTCCCCCTCCCCCCAGGAATGACTCAAGGCCATGGCCCCTGCACACACGCACACGCACACAGCCCGGTTTGTCCTCCTTGTGCACATGAAGCAGTCCTGGCTCTTCTTTGGCCCCAAGGACACCCCCTTTCTCCCTAGGGGACCAACTATTTCCCGGGCATGCCTAGCTAGAGCAGGCAGCATCAGCTTTGACAATGCAGAATTACATGAGAGAGAGAGAGAGAGAGAGTGTGTGTGTGTGTGTGTGTGTGTGTGTGTGTGTGTGTAGGGGAGGCTTTCTTCTAAAATGAGATAGTTTGTTCCCTTCTTTCTTTGTGATTTTGTAAGTTTCCTGGATGGGTCAGCTGCCTGTGTGCCTCAGGGCTGGTGCGGCTTCCTGGAACACCCATCTGTCCTTGTTTGCAGACCTCCTTGGGAGTGACATAGGTCTCTGTTGACATAAGTCAGCAATGGTCTGGGGGACCTTTCCACAGGAATCGTTATTTGGGATGATAAATGGATTCTCTGAAGTTTATAGGCTGGTTGTCCAGGGATGGCACCTCCTGCCAATCATCCCCTCCCACGCCCCCATCAGGCTGTCTGCTGTCTGCATCTGAGGGTAGAGTGGGTCCCTCAGCAGCTCTACCCCAGGACTGCTCCTCACCCTTGGCCTTCCTGCCTCCTTGTATCTATCAAGGGACCTGTTATTCCCTTTCAGCTTCCAAAGCTACTTCAGCCCAGTGGTTCTGAGAGGAGACTGCCCTTCCAGAGTCCCAGGCCACAGGGCCTGGTCACCCACCCTTCCTCCTCCCTCTGGCAATGAGAGACCAGAGGCTTCAAGTGGAGATCTCACGTGCTTGGTCTCAGCTCTAGAGAGTGCCGAGACCTGACCTCCCCCACTCCGTGGGAATGGTTTCCCACGGGAGTTTTCACAGCCATACTCCCTCCCCCCCAGCGCACCCAGGCCCAGGTGAGCTAGCTCAGACCCCTTAAGGGCCAGGGGTTTGGGAACCTCTCATGTGGAGCCCGCTGGCCAGGGTGGGGCCTGCCATCCACTCCTGCATTTCATGGGGCACAAGCCATGCGGCAGCCCCAACTTGCCACCGGCCTGTGACACTGAGCCTGTGGTTGTTCCTTATTGAAGGTAGCATGAGTACCCCCTTCTGGGCCTTCTGAGGGGGGACAAATGCGTGTGTGCACATGTGTCTGTTGAATGCTGAGGAGCTGTGTCCGGGTGGGGTGGACCCCTGCTTTGTTCCCCCATGTTGCGGGCACACATAGCCCAGTGACAGCTAGACTATGTGTCCAGTAGCCTGACTAGCAGAAGGCTGGCAAGTCTCTCTAGAAACCTACACACTGCCTGGCTCGTCTGCAGCTGCAGACGCTTACTTCCTCAACAGGAGCAGGTTTTCCACCTGCTGTTCCTTCCAGGGGCACCTGTCTCCTTCCACACAGGTCCATGTTGTGTCTGAATCTAGTGCATCCGTGTCTGTCCGTGTGGTGTCCGTGTCTGTTCTCGTGGGTGTCTGCACGGTTCCCGGTCACCGCTCTGTGGTGCATCCCTCTCTGGGGGGGTGCGGATCAGGCTGTGCCCCACTCGTCGTCGTCCAGCAGTGGCTTTTTCTTAGATAACTGTGCGTCTCAGCCCCCGTCGGGTTGTGGCATCCTTGGATCTGCGGGGATCTTTTGTGTTTGCATGTTCCTCAGGGTGGTGTGTTCCTTGCTCCCTTGGTCCGATGCGTGTCCCCCTGCCTGCATGGACTTCTCTGGTTCTGTGTTTGTGTGCTGAATGCCACCCAGTGTTCTGTGATCACCCATGTAGCTACTGAAAGATGGCTGGGTAAGCAAGCCGGGGGGTGTTGGGGAGGTGGAGAGAGAGATCAGCATTCCTCTCCCCTCCCCCTCCCCAGACATAGCAAGAAGCATCTCTAACATCTAGGTTGTGAACAAGCCTGAGTGGTACCCATGGTTGGGAGAGAGAACTCGACTTTCCAGACCAGACCGAGCCCTACCCTTACTTTAGCCTTCTGGGAGCCACCACCAGGCTAGGCCTAGAGCCGGCTGTGCCCGGTGTACTCCTGCCAACCCCTGCCACCAGCCCCAGCCCCTGCCAATGCGGACCCCAGACCACTTGCACCCAGACGGGTGGGGTGGGAGCTGTCCGTTCAGGACCACAAGCCATCCTCTGCCCTGGCTTAGAGGGTAGAGCATACCCCAATGCTTCTGCCTCTGCCCCTCATCTCTCATCTCCCCTCCCTCCTCCTCTCCCCTGCGGCCCCCACGGTGCCAGGGACAGACGCTGACATCTAGCTCTTGCCCTGCCCCTAACTGGAGTCTGTGCCAAGCCCTCCTCTCCGTCACTGTGTTCACACTTGGCACTTTGCTGGCCCCGAGAAAGGTAATGACAGCCGCAAATCTAATCCGCATACTTCCCATCGACTCCGTAATCTGATTGATGTTCCCTCTTGCACTGAATAATACATGCCTCTCTCAGGTAAGCCATTTTATAAAATAAGAGATAAAACGCACTGTCGAGCGCTTCTGCCCATGGTGCCCGACAGCACCCTGGGCATTAGGTAGAGCCGCCACGGAGGCTCCCGGGCCCCAGGGGCCGACGGTGCCCGACAGCACCCTGGGCATTAGGTAGAGCTGCCACGGAGGCTCCCGGGCCCCAGGGGCCGAGAGCTCACTTGAATCGTAAGCCTTCTTGCTTTTGATAACACAGTATTATTTCTCTTACTGTAGAAGAAAAAGTTTATTACCAAACAAGAGTATTTTTATGAAAGAGTAGGACAAACCTATAAATTATCTCAACCTATATCTCCCTTGAAAACACTTTCAGGCTCCACCAAAATGTAGGACTGAAAGCGAGTATTTTGGAAGAAAGAGATACATTTTTGTATGCTTTCTTTTCCTTTTGTAGACTCCCGACTTATTTTCTAAGAGTACAAAGATCACTTTGTCACCAGCCCTGGGACCTGAGACCAAGGGGTTGTCTTGTGGGCAGGGAGGGGGAAGGACAGGCTGGCCTGAGGTTCACAGTCATTCCAGTGAGCTCTGATGAGGGGCCACCAGATCTTGAAGGTGTTTTGGGGACCAGGAGGTTAAAGAGAAAGGCCTCTGACGGCAGGCTCTTCGTGTTGGTTACGTGAACGGTTACGTGGAAGGAGGCGAGCGAGAATTTGGATACCAGTTCTGGGCTTGGTAGAAGGAACTAGGGTCACTCTGGCTGACACGCGGCATCCTCAGTAACCGGAGCGTGGCTCGAAACGGTCATGATTTCATCCAAAACACACCGTGTAGACTTACTCAGCTAACAGTGGGGAATGTATTGCTTCTGTGCGCAGTGGACTTAACGTGCAATTTGTTCACAAAGGGAACAAGTCATTGAGGAGAAACAAGCCCAATACTTAGAGTCCCAATTTTGTCTTATTTGCCAAAAAAAAAAAAAGCAACCCCCCCCTAGAGTTGATATTGTTCCAATGTACATACTGTAAAATATGAAAGAATCGATGTATCTTACTTTTTCATTATTTGCTAACCAAAGCTGTACATTTTTCATACAATCCGCAGCCTTTTGAGTATCAAAGGGGTAGACCACACCCATCAGCCATTCTGGAAGTGCACTATTTATACTGGTATCCTTGCTTTTTTTTTTCCCATTTTCTTGCTGAGATGACATGAATTGTTAAGTTTATTTTTACACAGTAAAGAGTGAAGAAAGACTGTGGTCTCATTGGATTCTTTTCCCTCTGTGTGTGTGTGTGTGTGTGTGTGTGTGTGTGTGTTTGCAAGAACATATTCAGGTAAATGTGTGGGCATGCTAAGGTGTGTGTGTGTGTGTGTGTGTGTGTGTGTGTGTGTGTTTGCAAGAACATATTCAGGTAAATGAGTGCATGTGAAGGCCAGAGTTCAACACTGGTCAATCTCCTTCAGTTTCTCTCCACTTTTTTCTTTCTTAAGATTTATCCTTTCCAGCAATTGGGAGGTAGAGGCAGGCAGATTTCTGAGTTTGAGGCGAGCCTGTTCTACAGAGTGAGTTCCAGGACAGCCAGGGCTATACAGAGAAAGCCGGTCTCGGAAAAAAAGCAAAACCAAAACCAAACCAAACAACAACAAAAAATTTATCTTTATTTTACACATGGGTGTTATGCTTGCATGTATGAATGTGTGTGTGTGTGTGTGTGTGTGTGTGTGTGTATGTGTATGCCATTTGTGGGCCTTGTGTCAGCTGAAGCTAAGAGAATGCATCGGATCCCCTGGAACTGGAGTTACAGGTAACTTGTGAGCCCTCATAGTTGGTGCTGGGAGCCAAAGCCAGCCATCTGCAAACGCAGTCAGTGTTCTTAACTGCTGCGTTTCTCTCCAGACCCTCATCCCAACCCCCACCCAGTCCCACTGAAGCTGGAGACTGCCAGTTCGTCTAGACTAGATGGCCAATGAGCCCTGTGGGTCTGCCTGCCTCTGCCCCTGTCCCAGCTCTGGGGTTACAGCCGCTGGTTTTCTATGTGGGGATCTGGGATCTGAACTCAGGTCCCCTTGCTTGCACAGTGGGCCCTTTGCCCACTGAGCCATTGCCCCAGCCATCCGTGGACTGTTCCCTCTAAAACTTGCCAATGTTGTTAGCTAGGGCATGTTCAACATCTGTGGTCCCTCGCCCCGGTTGGGTACATGTAGGAACTCGGGGGCCTGGGATTGATTCCTACAAAAAATTATATCGGATCTCTTTTGCCATATCCCACTAATGGATGAATTCCACATGCCCTTCCTTTGAAGTTTCTGGGCCACTTTGTTCTCACACAAAATAAAAGATGTGGGTAACTGTGGCAGTCCTCGGTCTAGGGAAGACTGGGCATTGCTGACCAAGCTTGGCTCTGGGTGGGTGTAGAGCTTTGAACGAAATGGCCAGGGACCAAGTGTCCTGGCATTATGGATCCTAGAATACTTAAGAACCTGAGGCCAGGGGTCATAGAAGCCAAAAGTCTCCTGTTTGCTTAGCTGCCCCCTCCCCGACATGTGCACAGGTGCACATTGTGTTTGTAGGAGGGACTGGCTACTCTGGCTCCTTGGGGCATTTCCAGGGTTCCCTGCCAGTTCCTTTTGTTCCCTGGTACGGACACAGAAGCCATGGTTTGTTTCTGTCTACTGAGTAGAAGACTTGGAGGGAGAGAGTCTGGCCTCATTGCATAGCAGGCAGACAATTCTCCCTGGCACCCTCAAGCAGCTCCAGGCCACACACTACATCTCCATCACTAATGCCCTTTTTGTTTTTCTTTTCTTTTTTCTTTTCTTTTTTTTTTTTTTTTTTTTTTTTGGATTTGGTTTATTCGAGACAGGGTTTCTCTGTATAGCGCTGGCTGTCCTGGAACTCACTCTGTAGACCAGGTTGGCCTCGAACTCAGAAATCCGCCTGCCTCTGCCTCCCAGAGTGCTGGGATTACAGGCGTGTGCCACCACCGCCTGGCTTGTTTTTGTTTTCTGAGCTAGGGTTTCTTTGTGTAGCCCTGGCTGTCCTGGAACTCGGTCTGTAGACCAGGCTGGTCTTGAACTCACGGAGATCTGCCTGCCTCTGCCTCCCAACTAATGCCAGTGTTGTAAAGACTCATTCAAAACTACAAACAAGTGGTGGTGACACAGCCCTTTAACCACATCACTCTATTCACAGCCTTTAATTCCAGGCAGATCTGAGTTTGGGACCAGCCTGGTCTACAAAGCAGGAGAGCCAGGGCTACCAGTGCCAGAGAGACCCTGTCTTAAAAGACAAAAACAAAAAGCAAAATACAGGCATGATGGCACAGGCCTTAGGAGGCAGAGGCAGCCAAATATCTGAGTTCAAGGCCAACCTAGTCTACATAGGACTTTTAAGCCAGCCAGAGCTACATAGTGAGACCTTGTCTTGCAAAACAGCAAAAACCCCACAACCTAGAAAGAGTCTTACATAGTTGTCAAACCTGATCCTGGCACGCTGGCCAGTGACATCCAGGCCAGAAGAGTAAAAACATCCCAGGGGAGCAGTGAGCCTTGTAGCTGCACAGGCACTCGGGGCTCCAGAGCTGAGGGGGTCCCCGGAGTCGGCAGAATACACAAAACTGTTTCATCTCAGACACGTTTGGAGATGGAGGACTCACTACCCACTAGCAGATTGTGTAGCTTGACTTCCTTCCCAGGAGATGTAATCCCCATCTCCCCCTCCTCCTCCTAAGTCTCACCAACACAGTGTGGCAAGATTCCATTGAGTTTCACTCTGGGAGCCAATGAGTTTGGGGCCTTCCTTATGGAACATAGGTGAGGGGTTACTGTTGTGTGGGTGCTTGTCCTAAAGGTCACACTGGAACATCTACCCAGCAGGGATGATGATTTCCCATAGCCACATGAATGGAACCCTCCCCCTGGTCTTTTCTGGCCTACGTACTTGTCCTAGTTAGGGTTTTCCTGTTGTGAACAGACACCATGACCTAGGCAACTCTTATAACATTTAATTGGACCTGGCTTACAGGTTCAGTCCATTATCATCAAGGCGGGAACATGGCAGCATCCAGGCAGGCATGGTGCAGGAGGATCAGAGAGTTCTACATCTTCATCAGAAGGCTGCTAGCAGAATACTGGCTTCCAGGCAGCTCGGTTAGGGGTCTTAAAGCCCACGCCCACAGTGACACACCGACTCCAACAATGCCACACCTACTCCAACAAGTGCACACACCTCCAAAGGCCACACCTCCAAATAGTGCCACTCCCTTTGCCAAGCACATACAAACCATCACAATACTCTAGCCTTTCCCAAGGCTACCTTAATTAGGGCGGAGTTGTGTGCAACAGGTGGCAGAGAGCCAAGGGATACACAGGTGAGAGTCTTGTGACCCTCCAGTCCCTCTATGAGGGGCTGTAATAGTCACCAAGTCCTGCTGAGGTGATGTTTGCAAATGAGTACAAATCATGAGACACAGGGGCTTGGCTGGGAGGATAGTTCTGGACAACTGGGGTTTCCAAACAACTTGGGCCACTTCCTGTTTTTTCTTGTTTGTTTACACTGAGTTTCCACCTGTCCGCCCATGAGTTGAGGCACCTTCCTCGCCCAGTCTTCACTCTGTCCTCACCCAGGCTGCCTCATAAAATGGCTCCATGAAAGGCAGGCTGCCAAACTTTCTGGAACCCCTGGCTTTTCTTCTCACTCCTTTGGGAGGTGAAGGCCAGAGAGTCCTAGGGTGTGGGACCGTGAAAGGCAGCCTGGTTTTTGGTTGAGCTAGGTTTGAAACCCTGGTGACCCCACAGGTGACCCAACGGACGGTAGGCATTTTGCCACGCTCCTGGACATCAGGCCCCTAACATGGGGCAGCAGCTCTCCATAGGTCTGTGACCATCAGTCCCGTAAGGGTAACCCCCCAAGCCCCTTTACGGGTAGAAAATGTGAACACAGTCACAGTAGCCTCAAGACAGATCTCCATTTTAATGAGGTACCTAAAGGCCTGAAGGGCTTAGTCAATAAATTCCCCTTGCCAGACACTTCTCTCAGCAAAAGGTATTTAACCTCAGGCCCGCCCGCCCTGCGAAACTGGGGTGTAGTTTTACTCTTCACCTCTTCACCATGACAATAAATGCCTTAAAACCCTGGACTGTCTGTTTTCCTCGGGATCCGCCGTGGGGAGCAACGGTACAGGTCTTTCTTTGGCTAAAGACCCGGCTGATAATCTCCCCAGAAGGCCATGCTCCCAGTCATAGCCTCCACCAAACTGCCCACTGAGCAAGCCAAGGACTTTCCTCAATGCAGGACAAAGCCAGAGTGCTCCCCACTTTCCCCCTTCGGCCTGGGCTAGATCCAGTCAGCTGTGGACCCCACTCCATTCTCAGCTTTTCTGCAGCTCCCAGCAGTGCCTGGGTGCCCAAGAGTCTGAGAACCAGGCAGCCCCCGCCTCTTTGCAGGCCTGGGGACCTCAGACTCTGCTCTGCCAACCCCAGAGTGGTGTCCAGCGGTTTCACATAACCCAACACCTGCCTGGCCCCGGACTGGGGTAAGCACAGTCAAAGCTCCCGAGGAGTCCTGTCTCCCCAGCGCCCAGAGCCCGGAGAGGACACGGGACACACTATTAACCCACACTGAGGAGCGTCTAATCGAACTCCTGTGTCTTGGTTTCTTTTCTGTTGCTGTGATATAAATACTTTGATAAAAAGACTGGGGAGTATTTTAGCCCACAGTTCTAGGATGCAGCACTTAATTGCAGGTGCACACACCTCACTGTAGGTGCACACAGGGGCTCCTGCAGGTACACACAGGGCCTCAGTGCAGGTGCATTCAGGGGTTCACTGAAGGTGTGTACACAGGGACTCACTGCAGGTGACAATGGGGGCTCACTGCAGGTGCATGCAGGGCCTCACTGCAAGTGACAACAGGGGTTCATTGAAGGTGTGTACACAGGGCCTCACTGCAGGTGCACACAGGGGCTCACTGCAGGTGTGTACACAGGGGCTCTCTGCAGGTGCACACAGGGGTTCACTGCAGGTGCACACAGGGGCTCACTGTAGGTGTGTACACAGGGGCTCAGTGTAGGTGTGTACACAGGGGCTCTCTGCAGGTGCACACAGGGGCTCACTGCAGGTGCACACAGGGGCTCACTGCAGGTGCACACAGGGGCTCACTGCAGGTGCACACAGGGCCTCACTGCAGGTGCACACAGGGGCTCACTGCAGGTGTGCACAGGGCCTCACTGCAGGTGCATGCAGGGGTTCACTGCAGGTGTACACAGGGGCTCACTGCAGGTGCACATAGGGCCTCACTGCAGGTGCACACAGGGGCTCACTGCAAGTGTGCACACAGGGGCTCACTGCAGGTGCACACAGGGCCTCACTGCAGGTGCACACAGGGCCTCACTGCAGGTGCACACAGGGCCTCACTGCAGGTGTGTACACAGGGGCTCACTGCAGGTGTGTACACAGGGGCTCACTGTAGGTGTGTACACAGGGGCTCTCTGCAGGTGCACACAGGGGCTTACTGCAGGTGTGCACACAGGACCTCACTGCAGGTGTGCACACAGGGCCTCACTGCAGGTGCACACAGGGGCTCACTGCAGGTGTGCACAGGGCCTCACTGCAGGTGCATGCAGGGGTTCACTGCAGGTGTACACAGGGGCTCACTGCAGGTGCACATAGGGCCTCACTGCAGGTGCACACAGGGGCTCACTGCAAGTGTGCACACAGGGGCTCACTGCAGGTGCACACAGGGCCTCACTGCAGGTGCACACAGGGCCTCACTGCAGGTGTGCACACAGGGGCTCACTGCAGGTGTGCACAGGGGCTCACTGCAGGTGCACACAGGGGCTCACTGCAGGTGCACACAGGGCCTCACTGCAGGTGCACACAGGGCCTCACTGCAGGTGTGTACACAGGGGCTCACTGCAGGTGTGTACACAGGGGCTCACTGTAGGTGTGTACACAGGGGCTCTCTGCAGGTGCACACAGGGGCTTACTGCAGGTGTGCACACAGGACCTCACTGCAGGTGTGCACACAGGGCCTCACTGCAGGTGCACACAGGGGCTCACTGCAGGTGCACACAGGGGCTCACTGCAGGTGTGCACACAGGGCCTCACTGCAGGTGTGCACAGGGCCTCACTGCAGGTGTGTACACAGGGGCTCACTGCAGGTGTGTACACAGGGGCTCACTGTAGGTGTGTACACAGGGGCTCTCTGCAGGTGCACACAGGGGCTTACTGCAGGTGTGCACACAGGACCTCACTGCAGGTGCACACAGGGGCTCACTGCAGGTGCACACAGGGGCTCACTGCAGGTGCACACAGGGCCTCACTGCAGGTGTGCACACAGGGGCTCACTGCAGGTGTGCACACAGGGGCTCACTGCAGGTGCACACAGGGCCTCACTGCAGGTGCACACAGGGCCTCACTGCAGGTGCATGCAGGGCCTCACTGCAGGTGCACACAGGGGTTCACTGCAGGTGTGCACACAGGGCCTCACTGCAGGTGTGCACACAGGGCCTCACTGCAGGTGTGCACACAGGGGCTCACTGCAGGTGCACACAGGGCCTCACTGCAGGTGCATGCAGGGCCTCACTGCAGGTGACAACAGGGGATCACTGCAGGTGCACACAGGGGTTCACTGCAGGTGCACACAGGGGCTCACTGTAGGTGTGTACACAGGGGCTCACTGTAGGTGTGTACACAGAGGCTCTCTGCAAGTGCACACAGGGGCTCACTGCAGGTGCACACAGGGGCTCACTGCAGGTGCACACAGGGGCTCACTGCAGGTGTGCACAGGGCCTCACTGCAGGTGCATGCAGGGGTTCACTGCAGGTGTACACAGGGCCTCACTGCAGGTGCACACAGGGGCTCACTGCAGGTGCACATAGGGCCTCACTGCAGGTGCACACAGGGGCTCACTGCAAGTGTGCACACAGGGGCTCACTGCAGGTGCACACAGGGCCTCACTGCAGGTGCACACAGGGCCTCACTGCAGGTGTGCACACAGGGGCTCACTGCAGGTGCACACAGGGGCTCACTGCAGGTGCACACAGGGCCTCACTGCAGGTGCACACAGGGCCTCACTGCAGGTGTGTACACAGGGGCTCACTGCAGGTGTGTACACAGGGGTTCACTGTAGGTGTGTACACAGGGGCTCTCTGCAGGTGCACACAGGGGCTTACTGCAGGTGAGCACACAGGACCTCACTGCAGGTGTGCACACAGGGCCTCACTGCAGGTGCACACAGGGGCTCACTGCAGGTGCACACAGGGGCTCACTGCAGGTGTGCACACAGGGCCTCACTGCAGGTGTGCACACAGGGGCTCACTGCAGGTGTGCACACAGGGGCTCACTGCAGGTGCACATAGGGCCTCACTGCAGGTGCATGCAGGGCCTCACTGCAGGTGACAACAGGGGATCACTGCAGGTGCACACAGGGGTTCACTGCAGGTGCACACAGGGGCTCACTGTAGGTGTGTACACAGGGGCTCTCTGCAGGTGCACACAGGGGCTCACTGCAGGTGCACACAGGGGCTCACTGCAGGTGCACACAGGGGCTCACTGCAGGTGTGCACAGGGCCTCACTGCAGGTGCATGCAGGGGTTCACTGCAGGTGTACACAGGGCCTCACTGCAGGTGCACACAGGGGCTCACTGCAGGTGCACATAGGGCCTCACTGCAGGTGCACACAGGGGCTCACTGCAAGTGTGCACACAGGGGCTCACTGCAGGTGCACACAGGGCCTCACTGCAGGTGCACACAGGGCCTCACTGCAGGTGTGCACACAGGGGCTCACTGCAGGTGTGCACAGGGGCTCACTGCAGGTGCACACAGGGGCTCACTGCAGGTGCACACAGGGCCTCACTGCAGGTGTGTACACAGGGGCTCACTGCAGGTGTGTACACAGGGGCTCACTGCAGGTGTGTACACAGGGGCTCACTGTAGGTGTGTACACAGGGGCTCTCTGCAGGTGCACACAGGGGCTTACTGCAGGTGTGCACACAGGACCTCACTGCAGGTGTGCACACAGGGCCTCACTGCAGGTGTGCACACAGGGGCTCACTGCAGGTGCACACAGGGGCTCACTGCAGGTGTGCACACAGGGCCTCACTGCAGGTGTGCACACAGGGGCTCACTGCAGGTGTGCACACAGGGGCTCACTGCAGGTGCACGCAGGGGTTCACAGCAGGTGCACACAGGGGCTCACTGCAGGTGCATACAGGGGCTCACTGCAGGTGCACACAGGGCCTCACTGCAGGTGACAACAGGGGCTCACTGCAGGTGACAACAGGAGCTCACTGTAGGTGTGTACACAGGGGCTCACTACAGGTGTGTACACAGGGGCTCACTGCAAGTGTGCACACAGGGGCTCACTGCAGGTGACAACAGGGGCTCACTGCAAGTGTGCACACAGGGGCTCACTGCAGGTGCACGCAGGGGTTCACAGCAGGTGCACACAGGGGCTCACTGCAGGTGCATACAGGGGCTCACTGCAGGTGCACACAGGGCCTCACTGCAGGTGACAACAGGGGCTCACTGCAGGTGACAACAGGAGCTCACTGTAGGTGTGTACACAGGGGCTCACTGCAGGTGTGTACACAGGGGCTCACTGCAGGTGCACACAGGGGCTCACTGCAGGTGCACACAGGGGCTCACTGCAGGTGCACACAGGGGTTCACTGCAGGTGCACACCGGGGCTCACTGCAGGTGACAACAGGTGCTCACTGCAGGTGCACACAGCGGCTCACTGCAGGTGCACACAGGAGCAGGTGCTCCAGACAGCTGGTCATGTTGAATCCATAGTTGAGAAGTGAGAGCCGGCCCAACGGTTAAGAGCTGTGGCTGCTCTTGTAGAGGACCCTGGTTCAATTCCCAGCACCCACATGGTGACTCAAAACCATATATACCTCCAGTTACAGAACATCTTTATCTTCTTCTGGCCCCAGACAGCACTGTACACACAAAATATCTATACACATAAAAAAAATCTTAAAGAAGCAGGAAAAAATGAATGATTGTGAGCTAGGTAGCCTAGTTCCATCTTTGATGGAAGACTAGGTTTCCACAGGATGGGTTTTCCTACCTCAGTTTACCCAGATCCCTCACAGGCATGTCCAGAAGCCAACCTAACCCACACAACCCCTTGATGAGCCTCCTATTGCAGGTGATTCCAGATTTTGCCAGATGATTAACTCTACCCACAATATCCCTAACTGCAAGTAAGGTCCGGAGAGGCTGTGCAGGGTGTTCACAGTTGTATGGCTTTTAGTAGAACCAGGATTCCTGATTCCAAGCTCAGTGCTCTCTCCTGACCAGCTGGTGGGACTCACTTCACAGGGCTATGGAGCTTGGGTGAGGAGGTGTGTGCCAGGGGCCGACACAACAGGCACCCATAGGTGGGTTTCTCCCTTTCCCTGTTTTGCCACGCCATGGGCCCTGCTGGGATTGCTGTCATTAGGGCTGTCAGCTTTGGGGGTCTGTATACTGTCCTCCCTTACCCGTGAGCTCGACCCTCCCGGGACGCCGAAAACCCCCAGAAGCTATGGAAGTTGTTTCCAGTCAGGGGATGCTCACACTTGGGTGTGGCTTGAGCTGGGAGCTTTGGCCTTCAGTGTTGTGTTGTGTTGTGGAGAGATGGGAACATGAGGAGGTGGAGCCGAGAAGTCCTTAGGTCATTGGGCCAGCACCCCACGAAAGGACTGTGCTGTCCCCATCACTGTCTGGGTCCTATTTGGTGAAGTGATTCCTTCCTCTTGCACAGCTGCTATGAGGTCCTCCCAGGCATGACACACAAAGTCCCAAACTGTAATCAGAGTAAGTTTGCTCTTGTTGCTGGTGGTGGTGGTGGTGGTGGTGGTGGTGGTGGTGGTGGTGGTGGTGGTTTTGTTTTTGAGGTGGAGACAGGGTTTCACTGTGTTCTTTGGCTGGTTTGGAACTCTCTCTATAGCCCAGACCAGCCTGGAATAATCCTCCTCCTCCCCCCCTTCCTCCTCCTCCTCCTCCTCCTCCTCCTCCTCCTCCTCCTCCTCCTTCTAGATTTATTTATTCTATTTATATGAGTACACTGAAGTTGTCTTCAGACACACCAGAAGAGAGCATCGGGTCCCATTACAGATGGTTGTGAGCCACCATGTGGTTGCTAGGAATTGAACGCATGACCTCTGGAAGAGCAGTCAGTGCTCTTAACCACTGAGTCATCTCTCCAGCCCCAGCCGCTTCTGCGTCTTGAGCGCTGGGATTAAAAGCAAACACTCCCATGCCTGGCTAGCGTCTTGCCTTTGTAAGGTTATCCTACCTAGTTTGTAGTTCATCCTGTCAATGGAGGTGAGGCTTTGGCTCCAGTCTTCCAGGCTGGACTCTAAGATAACCTGGCTGCCGCCTTTGCACTCCCTCATCCTAAGGGAGCCTGTGGGGTCAGACATCTCCCTCAGGCTCTCCACTCCTGGCCAGCTCTTGGTGGTAGTTGGTGGTGGTGGTGGTGGTGGTGGTGGTGGTGGTGGTGGTGGTGGTGTGTGTCCTCCTTGTGTATAACGTAGGCCTCAGGACCTCAGTCTTTGGGTCTCATTTTTTCATCTCCTCTCTGGATCATCCCCTTGGGCAGCAGAAGAGGCTAGACCAAGACCTGGAGAGGTGGGGAGGGGTGACTGGAAGCAGCCTGCCACAGCTGGCAAGGTTAGCAGGAGTCTCTGCACACAGCCCCACTGCCCATGCAGCCCTACAGAGCTCAGGTAAGATGGCATGTGGAGGGCCTGGCCCTTGTCCTCAAGCCATAGCAGCCTGGTTGCAGGAGCCCCAGATTGCTTGCTGCCATGTCTCCTCCCACGAGGCACCTGAGTGGGCAGTCGAGCATGCATCACCGGGAGAGGACGTGCACACCTTTAGCCCTGCATGCTGGACTGTCCCCATACTGCATCCCATACTCTGGTGGTCCCTACAACCCTGGCTACTGCAAACACTGCCGACAGGAGCAGCTTGATCTCCTTTGCAGAGCCATCCACTCGGGCCCCTGGAAATGCCACCAACTCCATCCAAATTGACCACCGGTGCTGGTTTGTTTTGTTTTGTTTTGTCAGTTTGACACGAGCTAGAGTCAAATGCCCCGTCATTTTCTTGATTGCTGATTGACTGACTGATGTGTTAGAGCCAGCCGGCTGTGCACGGCGCCGCCACCTCCGAGCCAGAGGTTCTGGGTCTTCTGAGCAAGCACGGGTAGCATGATAGGAAGTGCAGTTCTTTCCCTTTCAATCCCTGCCTCCAGGCTCCTCCTTGGCTTCCCCTGGTGGGCAGTAACTGGGGAGCCAAGTTAACCCCTTCCTGCCCAGGTCACTTTTGATCACAGCAGCGGGCCACAGACTAGTCACCAGCACACGTTGCCTCCGATAGAAGGTCCAAGAAATGTTCCTAACAGGGAACTGTTTCAAGAGTCTTAGTCTAGAACACAGGCTGGCCCGGAAGTCACCATGGGGTGATCCTCCTGCCTCAGTTTATCAAGAACTTGGATTACAGGCATGAGACACCAGCCAAGCAGAATCTTATTTGATTTTTATTCTTTTCGAGAAGGGCTCACGGTGTAGCTCTGGTTGGCTTGTAGACCAGACTCGCCTATAACTCGCAAAGATCCCCCTGCCTCTGCCTCCCAAATGCTGGGAGTAAAGAAAGGCTGTGTCACCACGCCCAGCTGCAGGATTCTAAGGATCTGGAAATCCAAGAGGGATCTTTGCACCCGAGACTGGCCTGGTCACTCTGGGAAGTGGACCCCGAGCTCCTTCGCCTGCCCCTGACTTACGATGATGGGACAGGGCTGGGTGCTGTCCGTGGTCACTTGGCTGTCCTTGGAACTTAAGTCTCCTCAGGCCACTACACAGCCATGCTCTTCAGAGGACGCTTAGCAGGAGCCTGCCCAGTAGCCAGACTTTCCCATGTTGTACCTTTCCTGGGAGTCTTGTGGTCCCTCCCTAGCCCTCTGTCCAGACTCCTCCTTTCAGACCACATTAGTTAAGTTTTATGATTCCTAGTGGTAGGCCTAGAAGCGTCTCAGCTTCCACTCACACAGAAGTGCAAGATGGGCCCAGGGAAGGCCCAGGACCTGGGCAGCAAAGCCATTCATTGCGTCTAGAAAAATCACCTCTGTACCTGCTGTAAGCAGACACCCCAGCTAAGAGCCCAAGTGGGGCTCCAGGCAGAAAAGCAGCCGGGCTTGGAGGCTCAGCTCAGTACCTGGGCCAGATCCAGCGCGGAGCAAGTGGAAGCCACTTGCAGAGGCAGGGAGGGGGGGACAGAGTGCGTGTGCACACTCTGTGCCCATACGACAGTGCCAGGGAGGCCGTCTGTCCCCTGTTTGATTTCTGTGCTTCTCAATTCAGGCCAAGGTGGGGGGCCATCTGCTCAAGTGGGCACAAAGAAAACATTTTCGCTGTGCAGAGAATTGGCTTCGGGGGGAGCCTGATCTGAGCGCAGAACCAGCAGAGAACAGAGCTGGTGGGTGGGGCTGGGGCTGTGCCAAGCAAGCCAGCAAGCGGCGGCGCTGCCCAGGGCAGGGCAGGGGGCAGAAGAGATGAGTCAGAGAGATGTCCTCTCCAGGCGGCCTCCTGCATCAAGCCCCTTCCTAGGGGACTTTACATAGAGGGTATACGTAAGGGCTCTCTCTCTCTCTCTCTCTCTCTCTCTCTCTCTCTCTCTCTCTCTCTCTGTGTGTGTGTGTGTGTGTGTGTGTGTGTGCGCGCGCGCACATGCACTTACACACTTGTATGTGAGTGTGTCAGGATGCAGAGACCAGAGGAGAATGCTTACTGTTTTCTTCCTCCACAGCTCTCTGCGATCTGACTCACTCCCTTCAGACAAGCCTTTCACTGAAGCAGACATTTACCAAACTACCAAGCTCAGCCTGGCTCCACTCCCCTATTCCGGGGTCACTGGGACACACGGCCATACCCAGCTTTCACGTGGGTTCTGGGGATCGGATGCGTCCCTGTGCTTACGTAGCAAGCACGCTGACCCCCACAGCCATATCCCTAGCCCCTCCGTTTACACACAGCGCTACATGCCACTGGGTGCGTGGACGTCAGCTCTCTCCTTCAATCAAGTGCATCCAGGGGACCAACTTCAAGCTGTCAGTGCCTTTGCCGGATAAGCTATCTGGCAAGTCCCAGCCCCCTCCCTTCTGGGGCGAGTGTGGTGTTGAGGTGGGTATTACACCAGTGCGCTCTCGCTCTCGCTCTCTCTCTCTCTCTCTCTCTCTCTCTCTCTCTCTCTCTCTCTCTCTTTCTCTCTTTTTCTCTTTTTCTCTCTCTCTCTCTTTCTCATATATTGGTTGTGGTAAATAGATAACAGTAGCACGCAATGCTACGTACGCCGCAATGCTACATACACCGCGATGCTGAGCAGTCCTTGATGCTCCAGTCAGAGCGTGCGTGCGTGCGTGACTCCAAGCAGAGGCTTCCTACCCTTTAAGCAAAAGCTTCGGCATTCAACCTCAGCCCCGCCTCTCATAACTGCTGGTGTGTGTCTGATGCTGGGGAGGGAACTCAGGGCCTCCGCCATTCTAGCCCAAATGCTCTACCACTGAGCTACATCTCCAGCCCCATGGTCCAGACCTTCCTCTGTCTCCTAGAGTCTGTCTGCTGTAGACAGCTCACAAAAGTAGAGAGGTACAGGCACATGTCCTCTGAGGACTGACTTCCTCACTAATGGCTTCAGAGTTCCATGACGTTGCAGTACAGGCCAGGGTCGAATTCCACCGTGAGGCCAAACTGTGTTTATCACTTTGCCCCCACCCCCTATCTGTTGATGGATTCTGTGACTACTGAGAATGATGTAGATAAGTACAGGGGACAGGGATGGAGAGATGGATCAGTGGTTAGAGCACTGGCTGCTCTTACAGAGGACCTGGGTTCAATTCCCAGTACCTGCACTGCAGCTCACAGCTATCTCTAACTCCAGTTCCAGGACATCTGTCACCGTTTTCTAGTCTCTGCTGTCTCCTGCATGTTCATGGTACAGAAACTCACGAAAGCTCACACACATACACATGGCAAATAATTTTTTTCAAAACAGGGTTTCTCTGTATAACCCTGGCTGTCCTGGAACTTACTCTGTAGACAAGGCTGGCCTCGAATTCAGATATCTGCCTGCCTCTGCCTCCCAAGTGCTGGGATTAAAGGTGTGCGCCACCACCACCCAACTTTATTACTGTATTTGTCTCTATGTGTATCTGTGCACCATGTGCATGCCTGGTGCCTGTGAGGGCCAGAAGGGGGCGGTATAGCTCCTGGAACTGGAGTGAGAGATGGTTATGAACTACCATGTAGGTGCTGGGAATTGAACCCAGCTCTTCTGGAAGAGCAGCTATGCTCTTAACATCTGAGCCATCTCTCCATCCCAAGAACTCTTTAGAAATAGATTATTGGCAAACAAGTGCCCTTTGACTCTCTGCTTCTGATTCTGATGGCTACATTTTCAGAGGTAGGGTTACTGGGTCATGTGACAGCTCTATGTTTAGTTCTTGAGGGCTGACAAGCCTGGGATTACAGGTACCCCATACCCAGATTTCATGTGGGTTCTGGGGATTTGAACTTGGGTCCTTATGCTTACATAGCAAGGACTCCTACCCATAATCCCCAGCCCCTACCTACCCTTGAAAAATAAAAACCCCCTTTTATTACATTTGTTTTTGTGTGTATATTAACAGCGCATGCCACAGGGACAATGTGGAGGTTAACTTCTGCACCATGTGAGTCCTGGGATAAATCGGGTTGTGTCATGTGTTGCGGGGCATAAAGGACTCTGGCTCATGCACATCCTCACCGACACTCGTTAGTTACTTCAGCTATTATAGCCGTTCTACTGGGTACGAAGAGGCCCTTCCTGTGGGCCTGCTCACATTTCCCTAATGACCAGAGCCAGACAGACTCTTCATGTGCATTTTGGCCATTTGTATAGTTTCTTGGTGTACAAAGATGAAACCAAAAGTGATCGCGGTGACTCAGTGTGCCTGGCACCCCTAAAAACAATACAATAAATAAGCTCTCAAGTGACTTGTCTTTAACAAAAAGTTTTTATTTATAACACACACACACACACACACACACACACACAGGGGGGAGGGAGAGGGAGAGAGGGAGGGAGAGAGAGAGAGAGAGAGAGAGAGAGAGAGAGAGAGAGAGAGTCCAGTGACAAGAGCGTGGTTTCTTCCCTGGAGCTGGACGTGAGCTTCCTGATGGTGGTGCTGGGAACTGAACTCAGATCCTCTCGAAGAGCAGCGAGTGCTCTGAGGTGCTGAGCTTTCCCTACCCAGCATTTGTCCGGTTTTGAACTCAGTCTTTTGGCAAGACCGAGTTTGCCCTACAGGACAGAAAGGCATCCACCACCCTGAGCATGCTCCGTGGTCCTGTGGGCAGTCCCCACTCTTGCTCCGGTCGACTCGGAGTATTTTGAGGATGTCCTGCCTGTGTTTTCTCACATTGACCATGCTTTTGGGGTCATGTTCTAGAAATCCGTTGTCTGAGTAGACTCTGTGGTCCCCTGCCCCCCACCCCCACTCCTCTCCTTCCAGGGTAAGCCTCTCCCCAGCTGGGGTTGGCCAGCAGGGCCCGCCCACCCACGCTGTGCACTCTGTAGGCTGAGGCCCTACTGTTTGTTCTCAAAGAAGTCTTTCTGGCTTGAAGATTCTTGGCTCCTGGTTTTGCTCTTCAGAATCGGTTCTCTAAGAATCCCAGAATGTCAGCACAGATGCAGAAAGCAGGGAGAAAAACACCACAGAAATGCTTCTTGAAAATGAACTGGCTTCTTTGGCACGCGAGGGGAGCGGTGTAACTCCCGGGCCAGCCCGACTGTTGAGGAAAGCCCTGTGGTGGCTTCGCGGGCTCCCTTGCTTCCAGGGGTCCACACTGGGAGGAGAGGTGCTGGGAGGAGAGTGCAGACGTGATTGTTTAAATCATGGGGGGGACCGTAGCTTGCAAGACGCCCTGGGAGAGACTCGGCAAGGTAGAGGATTGGGTGGGAAAGCCTCACATGGCCAAGAAGGAAAACGAGACACAGCTGAAGTTGGGCTGCCGATGCCTGCCCCACGTTTTCATTTGGGAAGTGACATTACTCTACAACAGGGCACTCCTGCTGTCCAGAACAGCCACGTGATAGCGTAGCTAGGGTGTGGTGTGGCTTCTCCTTATAGGACATGGGACTTCCACTATGTGTTGACAAGTGTCTGCCTCACATTCATGTCTACTTAGAACCTGTGAATGGGGATGACAACAGGATTGAATGAAGAAGTTGCATGAAGTCGGGGTGAACCCTAAATCCACATGGCTGACATTTCTGTAAGATCAAGCCACGTGTCTTAGGGTTTTACTGCTGTGAACAGACACCATGACCAATGCAAGTCTTATAAAGACAACATTTAGTTGGGGCTGGCTTCCAGGTTCAGAGGTTCAGTCTATTATCATCAAGGCGGGGACATGGCAGCGTCCAGGCAGGCATGGTGCAGGAGGAGCTGAGGGTTCTGCATCTTCATCTGAAGGCTGCTAGTGAAAGACTGACTTCCAGGAAGCAAGGGTGAGGGTCTTAAGCCCACGCCCCCAGTGACACACTTCCTCCAACAAGGCCACGCCTTCTAATAGTACCACTCCCTGGGCCGAGCATAAGCAAACTATCACACCACGTATGGTGGCTTATGACTGTGGTCTCAGCCCTTGGGAGGAACCACACTCAATGCTGGCAGAGACAGGAATGAGAACCAGCCTGGCTGTCAGCAGCTGGTAAGCTTCAAGAACGGCATGGATAAATCCCATGGCCAAGCTACCCACTGACTTTGACCAGACAGACAGACAGATTTGGGCTCTCTAGCATTTTTGTCCTCCGTGGCTTTGTGGCCAGGCTGGTCACCTGACAGAGGAAAGGGGAGGCTGCAAGCTGTTGGTTCAAGACCACAACTGTGCTATCTCGTCTGTAGCCGCATAGGTGTCCAAGTCCTGTTGCAGAAGGAGTGGGGTTGCTGATAGAGAACATCTATCGGCTTGGGACAAACGAGAGGCACTGAAGTGCCACCTGGACTCTACAGTGGGAGGGTGGAGGCAGGGCGTGGAGAGGGAAGGAGGAGGATGGAGTCCAGGGAACACAGGACTCCACTGAAAGCAGGGACAGAATGAAGGGCAAGCCCTCAGGTGTGCATATCCATATGCAGACAGACAGACAGACAGACAGACAGACAGACAGACAGACACACACACACACACACACACACACACACACCCCTAAAAATAACAAAATAAATCTTATAAAAAATAAGAGTTCCAAACCAGGAGCTCCTTCCTGGGCTTCCCTATAGTGAGCCCCTGCTGGGTGCTCCCTTTTGGGTTCTGGTCTTAGGGCAAGCCGCGTTCCCCAGAGCACAGAGGCATGGCTGGCACAGACCTGTATTGTCTGACCTAGGAAGGGGAGGTAAGGGGAGAAGCTAGAAGCCGTCCGCCTGACCTGTGGGTGTCTTAGCTCACTTTTCTGTTGCTGTGAGAAACACCGAAACCAACCTGAAGATGGTTTGTTTCAAGTTCCCAGGGAGTCTGTTTGGAGGGAAGTCAGCGCAGGATCTGAAACAGGACGGAGACGGAGGCAGCGGCCATGAGGAGCTTGCTCCCGCCTTGCTCAGCTACCTTTCTCTTTTTCTTTTTTCCTCTTTGGTTTTTTTGAGACGGGGGTTTCCTCTGTGTAGCCTTGGCTGTCCTAAAACTCCCTCTGTAGACCAGGCTGGCCTCGAATTCACAGAGATCCTCCTGCCTCTGCCTCCCCAGTGCTGGGATTAAAAGTGTGCGCCACCACCTGGCACAGCTACCATTCTTCTATAACCCGGGGCCACCTGCCTAGGGAAGGCTTTGCCCACAGTAAGCTGGGGCTGCCAATCCATCAACAATGAGGGAGTGTGCTCACGGACATGGTGACAGGCCTAACTGCTATGGAGAGTCCCTCAACTGAGAATCGCTTTTTCCCAGGTGCTTCTTGATTAAGTCAGATTAACAATAAAAACTAGCACAGCCCAGCGGCAGCGGCGGCGGCGGCGGCGGCAGCGGCGGCGGCGGCTGCGCACGCCTTTAATCCCAGCACTTGGAAGGCAGAGGCAGGCAGATTTCTGAGTTCTAATGATCTACAGAGTGAGTTCCAGGACACCCAGGGCTACACAGAGAAACCCTGTCTCAAAAAATTCAAAAACAAACAAACAAACAAACAAACAAGCACACTGTAGCAGGGCTCCAGGATTCAGGTTCCACTGTCATGAAGTGGAAACCACACAGGTATGAGACAGAGCAATAGGGTGTGGCTAAGGGACAATGGGATGTGGCTAAGGGGCAATAAGTGTGGCTAAGGGGCAATGAGGTATGGTTATGAAGCAATGGGGTGTGGCTAAGGGGCAATGGGTGTGGCTAAAGGGCAATGGGTGTGGTTAAGGGGCAATGGGGTGTGGCTAAAGGGCAATGGGGTATGGCTAAGGGGCAATGGGGTGGAGCTGGGGCAATGGGTGTGGCTAAGGAGCAATGGGGTGTGGCTAAGAGGCAATGGGTATGGCTAAAGGACAATGGGATGTGGTTAAGGGGCAATGGGTGTGGCTACGGGGGCAATGGGTGTGACTACGGGCAGTGGGTGTGGTTAAGGGGCAGTGGGTGTGGCTACGGGGCAATGGGGTGGAGCTAAGGGGCAATGGAGTAGGTCAGAGCACATGGACCTCACAGAAGCCTGGTCACTAGCGACTGGCCTGGAGATAATGCTGTAGCTAGACAATGTCACTAGATGCTGACATCAGGCAAGCCCACTCAGATCTGTGAGAATCTCATCTGCACACAGAATGTGAGCACCTCCAAAGTGTTCGTGGGGTCACCACTGCTCCGCCATCTGCAGCTTCAGTCCTATCTTAATTCTCAGTAAAAATTAAGACTATTGATCCTGACCGGCTGGCTTCCTTGGAGTCTCCCAGGTCTGGTTTTTACAGGTCCTTCCTAGCTGCCTGCGGCTGAGCCTCCCAGTTCTCCCCTTGTGGCGTGCAGTCAGCCGTTTGTCTAGACTGCCGGGCTGTGGCAGGCTGGGGTGGACAGGATGGAAAGAACACCTGCATGTCCCCAACGGTATAGGAAGACACTGGACGGTTTTCGGCAGAGATGTGGGAAGTGATTTGGGAAGGAAACCTTCTGGGAGGCCGTACAGGCTCTGTCTGGGGGCGGAGGCATCTGGAAGCAGGTTTCCTGAGGCTGTGGGGTGGGGCATGTAAGAACCTCTGAAAGCCTGAACTGCTGTCTAGACCTCAGAGAAGAATGCAGAAGCTGGGCAGGGCTGCTGCCTCACTGGCTCCCGGCATCCAAGGACCCGAGGGGCCCCAGCAGAGGCGCAATACAGAGAAGCTGCTGACACCTGACGCCCTCTGAGCAGAGAGCCACCATGCTTTTAGTCTGTAGGACTCTGAGGAAAAACAAGACCACTCCAGACCTGAAAACACCAAATAGCTCTATTTTTCAGACCTGGATGGGGTCGGGGGAAACAAAAAGGCTGCCGGGATTGTCAGAAGCCATGTGCTGGAAGGAGACTCCCATACGTTACCTCTGACCTCCACATGGTTCCATAACATGAGCACACACACAGGAAATTAAAAAATAAAGGGTTGGGAAGACAGCTCAGAAGTTAAGAGCACTTGATGCTAAGTGTGGTTCCCAGCACCCATGACACCGTTCACAGCCACCTGTAATGTAACTCTCCGGCTGTGGGGGCTGTGATGCCTCTGGCCTCTGACGACACCAGCACTCATGTGCACAAACCCACATACAGACACATATACATTTACACATAAATCTTACAAAAAGTAAGAGTCCAGAGGCTGGAGAGATGGCTCAGCAGGTAAGAGCCCTGAATGCTCTTCCGAAGGTCATGAGTTCGAATCCCAGCACCCACATGGTGACTCACAACCATCTGTAAAGAGATGTGATGTCCTCTTCTGGTGTCTGAAGACAGCTACAGTGTACTTGCATTTAATAAATAAATAAGTCTTTAAAAAAGCACAAAAAGTAAGAGTCCAAAACCAGGAGCTCCTTCCAAGGTATCCCTATAGGTGAGACCCTGCGAGGTGCCCTAGGGCAACCTGTGTTCCCGAGAGCCCACCTGGAGGATACTGAACTAGTGAGATCTGTCCTTGCCTCAATCTGACTGCAATCCTCACAAGTGGAGCACCCCTGAAGGGGCCACCCAGGGCCCACAAGACGGATGTGCCAGCTACCTGTGAGCACTGGTCCACAGTGGGAGGAGCCTCCATTGGTCAGTAATCACCTCCTCTCGAGAGCACAGGATCCATGGGCGGAGGAGCACCGCACATCTGATAGGAATAATCACAGCCCATTGAGGTAAAAAGGCAGGCAGGCTGTCTCAGTCAGGGTTTCTACTCCTGCACAAACACCATGACCAAGAAGCAGGCTGGGGAGGAAAGGGTTTGTTCAGCTTACACTTCCACACTGCTGTTCATCACCAAAGGAAGTCAGGACTGGAACTCAAGCAGGTCAGGAAGCAGGACCTGATGCAGAGGCCACGGAGGGATGTTACTTACTGGCTTACTCGTTTCCTTCTTTCTTTCTTTTTTTTCTTTTTGGTTCGAGACAGGGTTTCTCTGTGTAGCCCTGGCTGTCCTCACACTCACTGTGTAGACTGGGCTGGCCTCGAACTCAAAGAGATCTGCCTTTGGCTCCTGAGTGCTGGGGTCAAAGGTGTGTATCACCACATCACTACACTGGGTTTTGCTTTTTTGTTGTTGTTGTTGTTGTTGTTGTTGTTTGGTTTTTTATGTTGTGTGTTTTTGTTTTGTTTTTGCTTTCTTGTACCACCTAGAACCACCTGCCCAGGGGCATGGCACCTCCCATAATGGGCTTGTACATTAATCAATAATAGATAAAATCGTCCCCACAGACTTGTTTACAGGTGATCTGACGGAGGCCATCCCTCAATTCAGGTTTCTTTTCACCAGATTACTCCAGGTTGCTTGAAGTTGACAAAAAATAAAAGTAACAAGACAAAACAATACAACCACAGTCAGAACACCATGGTTCAATTCCACACGGGTCAAGGGCTTTTATGTTTTCAACTGTTTCCTCAAGTTTTCTACACCGAACATGTTATTATGCAACTTAAACCCTATTTTAAACCAAATTCTCCACCCTACTGGGTGGCAAAAACTCTCCGTCCTGGGCATGTGCGCTGTCACTGCCCCTGGTGGGCCCTGGGACGCTGGGCCAGGCTCTGGGCACCCGGGGCAAGCTCACCGCCCCTTCTCTCTGCCGCAGGCGCTCGCTCGGCGGGCTGGAGCAGGTGCAGGTCGGGGCGCGGCTCTCAGGGCTGCTCTGAGGCAGAAGCGCACACGCGACAACAGGAGCATCAGAGCCACAGCTCGGGCTCGAACGTACGACGCCGCTACCTCTGAGAGCCGGTTGCCACGGCAACGCGGTCCGTTGTGCGGATCTCGGAGAGGCGGACCCCGCACGCTGAGAGCCGAGTGCTGGAGCAGAGGGGCGGGACTTCCTGTCTCGGCCTTCGACTGTGCTGCGCAGGCGCGTCTCACTCAGGCCGGGGCGGGGCCCTGGCCTCAGAAGGGGCGTGTCCGCTGGGCACAGACCAGACCCGTCTTGTTCCCCTCAGTGACAACTTGAGCCCCTACCATCCACTTGTGCTTTCTCTCCTCTCCGCTCCATCGTGCCTCAGAGCCGTAGGCTGCCTATCCCGTGACTCACTTTCGGGACTACCTGAAACCCCGCCTCCTTAGACCACCAATTTAACGCTGTGCACCCGTTCATTTCCCCTGCCACGGTTTTAATCTAGGTCTGCTCGCCATCCATCACAGTTGTTAATCTTGACTGTGAAGGCAGACCATGCACATGCTCAGTAAACGCAGACTTCCTCTTTCCTGGAAAGAGCCGAGGAGGAGGCTGCTCAAGGCAGAAGAGGCTGGATGAAAGGACTCTGCTCCCATTGTGTCAGGAGAGATGTCCCTTGAAGTTCTCTGGAAAGGAAAGCCAGCGCCTTGAAGGGCATTCCTGTAGGAGCACCCAGGCACCTCAAAGAGTCCTACCCTTCCGTCCTGGGTCAGGGTACCTCTGCCTAACGATGTCAGTTTATCCAGGCAGCCCCTCTCAGGAGAACACGCTAAGTTATGCTGGCTGGAGGAGACATGGCGTCACCTGGTCTGACACAGGCCAGATATATGCCAGCCACAGGAAGGAAGGGATGGGAACTGTTTCTGGGGCTGCAGGTCCCCTGGAGCCACTTCTGGGTTGCAGCTGGCACAGAGCACATTCTGTGAGGGGGGGTGTTCTGGGCTGTCACATATGCCTTAGTGTTCCAATGCTCTTCAGAGGCAAGAATGACTAAGATAACTCATAAAAGAAAGCTTTTATGAGAGCTTGCTTACAGTTTTAGAGGGCGAGTCCACGATCATCATGGTGGGGGACGAGGCCGCAGGCAGTTGGCATGGTGCAGGAGCTGCAGCTGAGAGCTTACGTCCTGATCCACAAACACGGGCAAAGAGAACAGGACTTGCACTGCTGCGGGCTTTTGAAACCTCAAAGCCCACCCACCATGGCACACCCCCTTCCTCAAGGCCACACCTCCTAATCCTTCCAAAACAGTTCACCAACTGGGAATCAAATATTCAAATACACGAGTCTGCTGGGGCCGCTCTCATCCCAACCATCGCATCTCTCGCTCCGCCTGGCTCTCAGTGGACTCTGGTTTATTTGACAAGCCTTTTTTTACAAAGGAGGACAAGTGTTCCTTGTCCAGGCCACACTGTTAGTAAGTGCAAGATCTGGCTTCAGGGCTGCTCGCTGTGTCTGGAGGATCACGTGACCAGGCGGGAAGCCAGACTAGCTTCTGGGACTGCCCAGAATTGCGGCCAAACATCCGGACAAACGGCTTCCCCGTGGGGCTAGGCGCTGTGAGGGAAGCTCTTTGCAGGCATGTGGCCTAGGCAGCCGGGGCAGCCATATGCTCACTGGGCTTGTGGGCACAGCGCGGGCCATGCTGGCAGCAGATGCTCCCAAAGGCATTTCTGTCAGGATCGTGCTTGGCTTTCTCCTGTCCACCTGCCCCTGCCTCCATCAGTCCTAGAATTTGAGGTCCTTGGGCTGTGTCATTACGAGGTACAGTGGACTCCTGTGTTCTGGCATGTGTTGTGGCCAGGAACAGACAGCTGGTAGGCTTCAGCTCCCACCGCCAGGACACCCGTGCGGCACCGTGGGGCTGGGTGGTAAGGAGAGCCAGCACCTGGGAAAGGTCACTCTCTGCAGTGGGCCCACCAAGTGGCGGAATATCCTCAACATGCCCCAGATGGCATCTTCTCTTGCTGTCGGTTTCCCAAGGGCCATTCCCACAGCCCTGCCCTGCCAGGGTTTCCTGTTCTCTGCGCTCTGTCTTAAGCCAAAGGAGGGAGGGGCTGGCACTGGTCAGCGCTGCGGATGTGGAGGAAGGGGCAGCCATTGCAGACTCCATGGCTGGCAAGGACACTGAGCCTGCTCTGCCAACCTCAGAGCCTCGGAGCTGGCAGAGGAATAAGCCGGAGATGCCTTCACATAGCCGGAGACAGGTCGGGGGGGAGGCCACGGTACTGACGAGGAGGCCCCAAGAAGCCAGTGAGGAAAAGCCAGCCCAGGACACAGGGTGATCTCTATCGAGAAGCGAGACATTCAGGGGCCTCAAAGCAGCTGGTGGAAGTTCGGATTAAAGATTTGGTTCTGGGGCGCCATCTGACTGGCCCGTGTTGCCATGAGAACAACCCTACGTTACCCCTAATATTCAGCCTAGTCCAGCTGGCCTCCTGGCCAGCTCAACCTCTTGCGGTCAGGATGTACCTTTCCCTGGAGTCATCTGTCCGTGTTGTCAGGAAATGGCTTAGGATCCAAGAAGAGCTTCCTCTTGGCTGTTCTCACGAGGCAGGATCTGACCGCATCTCTGAGGGAAGCTCATTAAGACACAGGACGATCCTAGGTGAGGCAACAGGATACTCTATGAGGAGGTAAAAATATTCTATCCTGCAGGAAAGAAAACTCCTAAAGCTCAGGAAGTCCCTGAAACTGGACAGATTCACTAGGCCTTGAGCACCAGCCCAGCAGCCCAGGAGACACAGACCCTTGAGTTGCCTGGAGGAGGCTCTGGCCAGCTGAGCTACCCGGAAAGGACACTCTCCAGCTGAGCTGCCTGCGGCTGTGCAGGGGACCCCAGGTCCCCAGCTTTGTGAGCTGTCACCGGTGCTGGGGTGGGCCTTAGTGTTTGGGTCATTTCTGCTCCTGTAAGTAACCCCTCGTCCACACTCCTGAAGGTAACCCCATAAATTCATTGGCTCACCAAGTTGGATGCTGGTGGTTTCCTTACTATGGTCTATCGATGGCTCCCTCCCTGGGGTGAGTAGATACTTGTTCAGTTTTCCCCAGGAAAAGGGTCACACAACACCGTTCCGTCCATAATTCCAAGTGTGCCAGTTAATTAGCTTTGGCTAGTTAGCAAATAACTCCAAAGTTTAAAATTTTAAATAGACTGGGATTTTGTTGTTGTTTTTTTTTTTTCTTGGTTTTTCAAGATAGGATTTCTCTGTGTGGCTATCCTGGAACTTGATCTGTAGACTACCCCGGCCTTGAACTCCTGCCTCTGGCTCTCGAGTGCTAAAGGCCTGTGCTAATCGTGGATTTCTTATCTCAGATCCCTGGGCTCACAGATTCCCTGCATCTTCAGCGACGCCTCCCTTATCTCCAAGGCTGTGACTTCCCAACGGCCTATGCACTTATTCTCACAAACGTCCTTACTACACCCCACTTCCAGATCATCCTGATATACAAGTCCTGAAAACAGTATTTACCATCTATTTACAGCCCTGGGTCAAGAGTCAAGGGTCACGAGTCAAGGTTCTTCCACCCTCTCCTTCCCGAAATTCCGTTCTCATATGTCATCCATGGTGACTGCCCAGAAACACCTTTGGCTGGAGCGTCATCTGGGTCTCCATCTTCACCCATTACCTACACTTGTACGTGCAGGGAAGGGCAAGGTCTGGGGGACGGTGGGGCCCGCCTGCACCAGGTGGCAGAACACAGCAGAAGCACCTGTATTAGAGTGGTCGCCCACTCTCTGGAGACTGGTGAAGGGTCTCATCAAGAGGGAGGAGGCATCCTGGGCTTCGGGTGCCCGGCACACAGACGGTATGGGGAAGACTGTGTTTGGAGCCCCGTCTCCCCATCTGGAAGGCCCTGGAAGCCTTGCTGAGCAGTCAGCTGGAGAGCGATGACTGTGTGCACAGCCCGCAGCACAGAGGAGCCAGGAAGCAGCTTTCCAGCAAGAGCCTCAGAGCGTTCTTGGAAGCAGGCTGAGTATAAATTATAAATAAACAAACGAGAACTCTGCAGCAGGGCGTGGGCTGGTGGGAAGAGGGAGAGACAGGAGGCAGGGAGCCACCTAGGAGCTAAGGTAAGGCCACTCCCTGGCCTGGCACCCAAAAGGGCTCTCTTCCCATCTCTGGACTTGGGCCTCTGCATACAGGTGACAGATCCGGGAAACCAGGGTTCCCGGGATCAGATATTAGTGTCTGACCCTTGCCATGCAGGAGAGGTACTATGCAGACCCCTACCTATAATGGGGCCCAGAGGCCCACTGCCTCACACAGCCTGAGGCACAGTCTCCTTAGACCAAAACAGGCCCCTGTGGACACTCATCCGTGTGGGAGGTGTCTTACCAAATGTTTGAAGGGGGAAAAAATTCCCACTTTCCTAGTTTTTTTTTTCCCTTTCTAATTTTGGATTATTTTTCTAGATGACTTCATTTCTAAGAAGGAGGTAGTACAGAGAAAGAGGACGGACAGAAGGAGTGAGGACTGAGCCCTTGAGAGGGCCTGGGGGTGGGGGCTAAGGCTGTGTGGGGGCAGAGTGACAACCTGGGATGGAAGGAGAGTCCCGTGCTCCCTGGCAGGGCGTGGAACCCAGTCTCGTGACCTACAATGTTCCCACTGCTATACTGATTCTGGGACCTGCTACTCAGCCGTGTTCCAATGAGGTCTCCCATACAGCTAGGCTGGGAGAGCAAGGAACTCAGGAGCTGGTCCCTGGGCAAGACCTCCCTCCTGCATGGGCAGAGCTGAGAGTCATGCCCAGGACACCCTTCAGTCTACACATTTCCACAAGCCAACAGAACTCACTTGGGCTGGCTTCACGGGAAAGGATCCATTGTAAGATATTAGAAGGGTCATTCATTCAGCCAAAGAGGCATAGAGGTGGCTTTGGAGATCACACAACCAACAGTCATGCTCCAAACATAATCTTCTACTAATGGGCATGGACCCAGCAGCCTACATCTGCTCTTCTGAAAGCCACGGTCCTCAGCTCTCTTGCTTTCGGAATGGTTACCTCTGAGAGGCAGGGAACTGGGGAGTGGGGCTTGGTCAACTGCTGGTACTGTAGCTGCAAGGGAGCCAGTGAACAAGAGATCTCCATCCCGCCTGAGAAAGGTGGGATCCCACACAGAGGAAGTGGTTGCCATTTCTTTCACCGGCAAAGGACTTTTCAGCCAAAATCCTTAGCAACTTTCTGGATGTGCGCAAGACTGCTAAGGTGGGCTGAGTTGGAGAGCTGGAGCAGGTATTTATACATTTACACGTCGGGAGGGCTATACCATGGGGACACGGGAAGGAACAAACACCCGACTGGCGGATTGTGGATTCAAACCTGCGCCTGTCTGCCTTGGCCATTGCTCTGTTCCACGCTCAGCTCCCCAGGCCACGGTGGCAGCTCTGGCCTGAGAGAAGAGAAGCTAAGGTGACGTGTGCCTGAGGAAATGATTCCTTCACATCTCTGGGGCCCAGAAAGTCCAGAATAAAGATGCCGGATGGAATACATCCTTCAGCTCGGGCCTTGCTTCAGCTTCTGGAGAGCTGGTGGCCATCAGCATCCTTTGACTCATGCTCATGAGTCTCACTGCAGCCCCTGCCATCCTTCCCAGGGCCCTGTGTTTCTCTCAAGTCTCTTTTCCCCATTTTGAGGCAGGGTCTCACCACATAGATGAGGCCAACTCTGAATTCACAGAGATCACCCACACCTGCGTCTGAGTGCTGAGATTAACACTGTGTGCACTACACCTGGCATCTTTTCTCCTTTTTGAGAAGATGGCAGCTACCTTGATGGCAAAAGATCTCACCTTCCTTCAATAGGCATGCGTGGGAACTTCCTCCCCGAATCCTTTGCAGCTACAGTGGCGATTGCTGACTCTGCCCCACCACTCGGCTTCCCACCTATCAGACCATAAGCAATGGGGCAGAGTGCCCTGGCTTTTAAGGACAGCAAATGTGGAACTCTGGGCCCATGTCCATGGATGGGAGACATGCATTTGAGGCATGTATGTTGGTGGCATCTGTGAACTCTTGTCTATATAAAGTCCCAGTCCTAGGCAGACACATCTTTCTGAGGCTGCCATTCAGCCCCTTGCATGAGACATGGGCACAGAGCAGGAGAGGAGGGAGGGGCTGAGAAGACCCTGCAGGTGGGGAGAAAGGTTTGGACTGGACAGAGCTGGCCCATTTCACTTTGGAACTGTCTCCCATGGTTATCTGAGCCCCATGTCAGTTTGTGGCTACCTAACTCTCCCATGAGGTGCCACAAAGGCACCGGTCACCAGGGCTCCAGCCCTTTCTGGCACCTTGAAACCTCGGACCCCTGTCTAGGAGTCAGAAGCCTTCCATCCCTCCTCCCAGCAGGCTGTTCTCCAAGGCCACAAGAGCATCAGCGAGTCCCTTGATACCCATTGCAAATCCCTTCTCCTCTTCAAGTCCCCTCCGGTTCAAGCCGATTCCTCTTCCCCAGGCGCAAATGCTCTCCTCGGTGAACCTTCCAGATTCAGGGCTGTAACTGCAATGTGATCTACACCTTGCTGTTCCTGCCTCACCTGTTGGCCGTCACCCTTAAAGGAGATGCCAACCCCACTTCAAGATAAGGGAAGGGAAGTCTGGCTCTCGAGCTCAAGCGCCCCATCCCTCCTCTGCTATCCCATCCACTCTGCTACGGGGGCTTAGTCCCAGGACACAAGCATCCCTGTCAGGACCACCTTGCCTGACCCCGGGCCTCCTAAGGACGGAGGAACCTCGGGGCCAGGCAACCTTCATTAGCCCTCCAGGGCAGCCATGGGCACTGACACCTCTCCAGGACACACCGTATTCTGTTTGCCCTTTGAAAGCTGGGACTCCGGGCCTTTCCTTTCCCAAGAGAGCCTTTGATCTCTAGATGCCCTAGATGCTCAAAGAGCATGTTAGATCCTCTTTGTTGTGTTTTTGTTGTTGTTGTTGTTGTTGTTGTTTGTTTTTTGAGACAGGGTTTCTCTGTGTGGTCCTGGCTGTCCTGGAACTCTCTCTGTAGACCAGGCTGGCCTCGAACTCAGAAATCCGCCTGCCTCTGCCTCCCAAGCGCTGGGGTTACAGGCGTGCGCCACCACGCCCGGCTTTAGATCCTTGCGTCACAGGGCAGCTGGGAGAGCTGGCTTTGGGTGGATGGATGGCCCAGGAACTATAGAATCTGGCCAAACTGATGGTGGGACTGAGGTGGGGCCTGGATTTTCTCTGTAGGTGACCAAGTCCCGAGTGCCCAGGAGACTAGACCCAGGGTTTGATCATTGTCCACCTCTAGCCGTCATGACCAGGAGAGCCACTCCTGATCACGCAGAGTCAGAGGCCAGTGCTGTGAGAGATAGCCTGCCTTGGCTCAGTGCCAGTATTACCCTTTGGGCGGGGAACCAAAACCCCCAAACGAACTAAAATCCAAAAAAACAAAAGGCAGCTGCCAGCAGAAGGGAGGCTGAGTAACAGCCGGGCTGAGTCATGGCAGGAGGAAGCATTCGGTACGAGCTGGAGAGTGTGTGGCCAGCGAGGAACAGCCACCTTAGGCCTGGCGGGAAGGGGAGACCCACATGCTGCCCTCTCTGGATGTCTGAGGTACCAGTCAGCATCTCTGTAGAACACAGTCTTCACAGGGCCACATGCTTGGGATGGCACGGGGCAGACCAGCTCCCCGCCCCCGCCTTGCATCGGGAAGCTCAGGCCCAGGCGCCACCCAGACCTCCTCAGCCTTGCCTCCGTCCAGTCTGAGGAGGCAACGGCTCTAAACCATCACAAGGCGGTTGTAGGAAGGAGGAGAGCCGCCACAAGCGCACAAGTTCGTCAGACCTGGGGCTCCTGAGGACTGCAAGGCTGCTGGCAGGGCCTTGCTCTTTCTACAGTTCCTGCTTTATGTCCCCGGAGGACTTGCCTCTCCATAACTTTCCAGGATGGATTCTGTTTCCTTGAGAAACGGGGTTCCTGGCTCTGCTCCTGTAAGTCCCGAGTGCGGCAGACTCGGCTTTGGGGATAGTCAGGATAGGAGTGTATCTCTGACCACAGCTAGTGTCCCCGCCATCGCCCTGTGGTTCCAGTGGCTCCGGGTGTGGCTAGGGACAGTTGGTAAAGGGCCCTGCCTGGCACGGTGACCTCAACTAACACAGCACAAAGACCAGCCTCAGGGAGCCTCGGGCGTGCCAGTGTGTCTTCACTGTACCGCCCCCTAACAGACAAGTGTCTGTGTGCTGGTGACACCCTCATCCTACTGAAGCTTCAAGTTTGGAGCTGGCAGATGTCTGAAGATGGTTTTCTGTCAGGAAAGAAAGGAGCTGCCCAAGACCACCCAGCCAGGTTTGGTGGGACAGGCTAGCCCTGCTCTGGAAGACACCCCACCTCTCCCCCGAGGCTGGACAAGGATGCCACAGACTCGTTGGCTTTACCCACTCCTAGCCCGTGTGGTCCCAGCCTCTCCGTCGGATGCGGTCCGCTCCTTGCCTCTCCCGCGGGTGCCTGCCTCTCCCGCCCCCGAGCTCCCTGCGGGAAGGGGTTCCTATGGCACCCCTACCCCCGCACACACTTAGCTCACTGGCAGCCATCTGCCCGGAGATGGTGGCAGCAGATGCCTCGATGCACAGCGGTGCCTGAGACACAGTCGGCCCAGTGCCCAGTCTACCTGAGCCTGTCCCACCAGGGCAGGCCCGGAGGCCAGGGACGTGCTTCCACAGCGAGGACAGGCTGGTCAGGACACTCAGACAGTCTGCCAGGGCTGGGGGCAGGAGTGTCTGCAGGGCTCCGGCCCCCTCCCAGAACAGCTTTGGGGAGGGGGGCTGATAGGCAGCACTCTGAAGCTCTTAACTCCCAGAGGCAGGCCCACGGCTTGGAGGAATCTCCCAAAGCAGGCCCACAGTGTGAGTGTGGCGGAGCGCTCCCTGTCTCCAGGCTTCTCCGTCTCCCCTGACTTTCTTATTTCACCAGTGGGGACGGGTGCCAGTGCAGGGTTGGGAGACTGTTCCAAACCTCCAGGGCCCCCAGCTCCTGGACCCACTGGCATTTCCAGGACACATATACCAAGTTGGTTTCCAGACCCCTGCTGGAAAAAAGAGTCCTTAGCCTCATCCCTGCCAGGAATGCCTCAAAGCCAAACCCACTTCTTCAGCCTCAGGAATAGGGTATCGGAAGGGAACCCCATGTGAGCCAGGACCTTTGTGGGCTACGGCACCTCCAGAGCACGGTGCTACAGTACACACCTGTAACTGGGAGCGGAGGCAGGAGTTCCCAGCCATGGGCTCCATTGGGTACATGGGACCCAATCCTGTACACAATGAAAAGATAAAAAAGACAGGACACGGGTTGAGCCTCTGGATTGATGACTCGTCATGATTACGAAAAGAACGTTCCTGAAAACCTGCTCTTCTGTGGGGCTGCAGACCTCTGGCACGCTCCCGTGGCCTGTAGCCCAGTGTTTGTTACTCAGTATAAGAGAGGAACATTTCTTGTGTAAGCCTGCCTGAGGGCAGTGGACGGACAGCCTGATTCCTCAGGACCCCACGGTAGAGACGCCAGTCCATCCGTCCTACCCGGCTCACCCTGCATCCTCCTCGCAGCGTCCCTGCAGGGCGAGTGTGCAGACACACAGGCGCATCGGCAGGCGCGCGCACGCCTCCAGGCCGCCTCTGCTCCCCTCGCATCTTGCATTTGTTTTGCTTCAGCAGGGCTCGAATGGGGACACGCTGCACTCTCTCAACTAGCAGCTCCCTCCAGCCCCCCACGGAGGTGCCATATGTCAGTGTCATGAATAGGCATGAGGCTTGGGGGCGGGGAAGTGGCAACTGCCAATCACTGGTTGCTGAGTGGACCAGGGAGTTGCCTGGGCAGTGCGGACAAAGCCACAGGGCGTGGTGGGTCAGGGTCTGGGCAGCTGTTCTGAGTGGGCACCCCCAGCACCCGGAGGGCCTTTCTCAAAGCACAGCCAGATCTCCAAAGGTACAGGCAGTAGTGGCCCAGAGACACCAGAGTCCTCCATCTTTGTGGCTTGTAGTGCCAGCTGAGGGGCTCATGCCCTTCATCCGGGATGACTATCTCCCACTCCCCAACACCTGCCTGGCCATCAGGAGGCAGGGCCAAGCCTGCACCTGCCAGAGCAAGGGAGGGACTCAAATTTAGCTACAGGTGCAGTGGGTCACATTTTTCCCCCGGGTCATGGATGGGAAAAGCAGCCCCAGAAAGACTCGGAGAGCACCCCAGAGCCTTGTAGGCTGCCAGAGCACAACTAGGACGCCCCTGGCAGCTGCAGCGTGTTGCCGACGGTCCCACGCGCCACGCCACGCGTGCTGCAGCCCGTCCTTAGGCAGTACCTGGGCTGCTCCCCGCTTCTCTGTCCGCGGCGCTGTCTTTCCGGGGTCCGTCCACCCCTTTATCTCACAGCTCTGCCGTTCGTTCCCTTTGCCTTGAGGATGTTGTCACCTCTTTGCGTCCTGCGGTCACATGTCAAGCAATGGACACTGGTTGTGGTGCAGTTATCCCTCCCCAGCCATGGTCTAACCCAGCCATTGGTCCCCTCAGCCGAGACCTTTCCAGGCACATGACCAGTGAGCGCGTCATGAACGAAGGTGCAGAGCCTGTGTCCGTCTGGGGTGGTGGGAGGCTCTGCCCACTCTGGGCCCCTACAGGCTCCTTCGCCTCATTTCCAGCCCTGCTGGAGGCTGAGTATGGATTGGATTGACTGCTCCAGGTTAATTGGCTCTCTCTCCCCTGCCAGCATGACGGATCCTGCATGACATTTCCCCAGATAGTTAATTGATAGCCAAGTAATTTGTCATGGAGACCTCGTTATATGCCAAGTGGGTCCCCTAAGCTGTTAGCGGCTGTGCCCCAGAAATAAGATTGGCAAGTTAATAATGGAGCCTTAATCACACTGTTCCTTGTCAGCGGAGGAAGAGGATGTCTAGGAGAGAGAGAGAATGGCGTTTTCCTAGGACCCCAGAGATCAAACCGCACGAAGTGCCGAGGACTTAGTCTCTTCGCCTCGGGTACCCGCCTTTGTGCCCTCACACAGGCGCCCACTTTTGGAACCCGCTTTGACCTTCTAGTGACAAGTCCTCCTTCTCCCAAGATGAGCTAAGACATACCCAGGTTCGCCGGGCTGGTGGTGGCGCACGCCTTTAATCTCAGCACTTGGGAGGCAGAGGCAGGCGGATTTCTGAGTTCAGGGCCAGCCTGGTCTACAGAGTGAGTTCCAGGACAGCCAGAGCTACACAGAGAAACCCTGTCTCGAAAAAAACAAAACAAAACAAAACAAAATACAAGCAAACAAACAAACAAACAAAAACAACAAAAAAAGACATATCCAGGTTCCAGGTTCTGGCTGGGTTTTGAAATATCACATGCTGCAGGACACATGATGTGGCTTAGGCTGACACCCCCCCCCCCCAGTGCTTGGTGCTCTGCTGAAGCCAGCAGGATAGAGGGTCTGGTTTGCCTGGGATCACCAAGAGGGGGAAGAAGTGTGTGTGTGTGTGTGTGTGTGTGTGTGTGTGTGTGTTGGGGGGGTGCTGCTGGAGCCAGCCTGCCCTGCCATGGGAGATGCCTGGTGGAGATCAAGAGAACCACATCTGGACCATGGCGTCAGTCCACAGAGGCTCAGCTCTGTCCCATGAGCCATCGGGCCCGGCTTCTGCTTTGCTTGGCTTCCATCAGAGGATATGACTGTAGCCAGGGTGGCTCTGCATGACTCCAGTCCCCTGCTCCTCCCTCTGGAGGAGTCAGAGGGAACAAGGATCACCTAGAGCCACGGTCCCCAACCTCCTTAACGCCTTAATACTGTTCCCCAAGTTACCGTGACTCCCAACCATAAAATTATTTTCGTTGCTACTTCATAACTGTAATTTTGCTACTGTTATGAGTCATAATGTAAATATGTGATATCCAGAATATCTGATATGCCACTCCTGTGAAGTGGTCATGTGACCCCGTCCCCCCGCCCCCCACTATGTTGTGAACCGCTCACCTAGAGGGAGCGGAGACCATAAGCATGGCCGCTCTGCCTGAGAGCCCTGAGGTATGCCAGCCAAGGCGGGCAACAGAGCTTCAGACGGAACAGTCCCCTGCCCTATCCCTGGGGCCCAGCCTTTGCTTCAGCCCCCCGGGACAGCAGCCCTTTGGATATGAACCATCTTGATAGGACCTCGGGGACCCAGGTGGGGAAGGGTTCTGCCTGCTCTCTGGCACTCTGGGAAGATGGAGGATCGCTATGAGGTGAGGCTTAGGTGAGATGTCAGAGATTTGACCCTGAAGGTGACCAGAGGACCCTGTTCCCTCCAGGACTCCCTTGCTTTCTGGCTGTCATGAAATTAATCCTGGCTTCTGACTAAGGCATGCCGCCTCTTTACAGGCTCCAAAGCTACTGGCACCCATGGCTAGGAGCCAAAACAAACCTTTCTTTTCTTTTCTCTTTTCTCTTTTATCTTCTCTTTTCTTCTCTTTTCAGTTTTTCGAGACAGGGTTTCTCTGTGTAGCCCTGGCTGTCCTGGAACTCACTCTGTAGACCAGGCTGGCCCTGAACTCAGAAATCTGCCTGCCTCTGCCTCCCAAGTGCTGGGATCAAAGGCGTGCACCACCACTGCCCGGCCTTTCTTTTCTTTAACACGATTCTCTCCAGTATGTTGTGACAGTTGTAAAAGCTGACCAACTAAGGTGGCCTTTCTCCACACAACTGACAGGGGAAATGACTGACGTTACAGGACACCACAAACACCTGAACTGATGTTTCTGTACCTTACCAACACAACTACCATCACGACAGGAACTATTTTGGTAGGTGTAGGTGGGGGCTAGGGGATCAGATTCATGCTAGGCAAGCACTCTACCACTGAGCCACACCCTAGCCTGCTGGTTCTCGAACTCTCATGGTACTTTTTAAAAAGAGCCTCATTTTAGATTCTCCAGCTGCAAGAAAGACCACCAGGAGCACTGGTTTCTGAGGTAGAAAGGATGGGCACACAGCTCGAAGGGTCTTGTGCAGCATTAAAACAGAAACTTTGGTGAGAGGGAGAATTGTATGGGGTGCAGACCTGAACCCCAAGGCCATGTTGAAAAATGCCCAAGTATAGGCTACCTCTGGTGACCTGTGGTGGCGCATCAGCAAAAGGCGGCTGAGACGGGTTGGTCTGGAGAAGAAGAATGCACGTGTACCACGTATCCATCAAAGACTCACTATGGCGTGTGGTTTCTGAGGGACGGGAGACTGGAAGCAGATGGGCTAGGGGCTCTCCCTCAGGGTCTCAAGAAGTTCCAGTGATGACAGCCAAGGCTGCTGTCAGCCAAAGTCTGGAAAGGTAGAACAGATATTTCCAAGATGGCGTCCTCAGAGCAGCTTGTGACATGGCAGCTGAAGATACCAGAGGGAGGGAGGGAAGGAGGAAGGGAGGGAGGGAGGGAGGAAGGAAAAGATGGAGGGAAAGAAGGGAGAAAAAGGGAGGGAGGGAGGGAGAGAAGAAGGGAAGGTGGGGAGGAAGAAAGAAGGGAGAGAAAAGGGATGGAGGGAGGGAGGGAGAGCCAGACACACATGCTGACACTGGGACTAGTCCCTGCTAGTTTGTTTGTTTGTTTGTTTGTTTCATCCTTCATGAATCACTAGTGACCCCAGTGCCAGGCAAGTAGACAAATTTAGGAGGGCAGCGTACTAGGCTTTCTTGGGGAATGTCTATGAGAGGTGCCAAGGAGCCAAGCTCACACATGGCCTCCCGATGCCAATGCTCATGAAGGCGATGCGTGCTGGAGAGCTCCACTGCCGTGGGGTGGTGGCGGCAGGGAGAATTAAGTCCTGGGTGCACAGAAGGGAAGCCAGCCCCTCCCTAGACAAGGCCGTTGATAAGCCTAGAGGAAACAAGAGGTCGCACAAGTAAGGTAAATGTAATTGTGATACCCTACTCAGCTGAGTGCTGTCTCAGTCAGGGTTTCTATATATCCTACTCAGCTGAGTGCTGTCTCAGTCAGGGTTTCTATATATCCTACTCAGGGTTTCTATTCCTGCACAAACATCATGACCAAGAAGCACGTTGGGGAGGAAAGGGTTTATCCAGCTTACACTTCCACACAGCTGTTCATCACCAAAGGAAGTCAGGACTGGAACTCAAGCAGGTCAGGAAGCAGGAGCTGATGCAGAGGCCATGGAGGGATGTTTCTTACTGGCTTGCTTCCCTTGGCTTGTTCAGCTTATAGAACCCAGAATACCAGCCCAGGGATGGCACTACCCACAATGGGCCCTCCTGCCTTGATCACTGAGAAAATGTCCCATAGCTGGATCTCATGGAGGCATTTCCTCACCCGCAGCTCCTTTCTCTGTGATAACTCCAGCCTGCGTCAGGTTGACGCACAAAAGCAGCCAGTACAAGTGTCCTCTGTGCAAGGGCATGTGTGGGAGTGCACGTGTGCACATGAGCACATGAGCAATGGCTGACACCAGAGAGCAGAGGGTGGACGGGCAGCAGCGAGAAGCCAGTCTGTAGTCTATATCTGCTGGGTGGGGAAGGAGCAATGTTTGGGATGGAAGGGGGGGGGGAGAAGCAATGCTGGCATGCTCACTGGCGGTAAATACCCAGCGACTGGAGGTAAATACCCAGCGACTGGCGGTAAATACCCAGCGACTGGAGGTAAATACCCAGTGACTGGCGGTAAATACCCAGCGACTGGCGGTAAATACCCAGTGACTGGCGGTAAATACCCAGCGACTGGAGGTAAATACCCAGCGACTGGCGGTAAATACCCAGCGACTGGCGGTAAATACCCAGCGACTGGAGGGTAAATACCCAGCGACTGGAGGGTAAATACCCAGCGACTGGCGGTAAATACCCAGCGACTGGCGGTAAATACCCAGCGACTGGCGGTAAATACCCAGCGACTGGCGGTAAATACCCAGCGACTGGAGGTAAATACCCAGCGACTGGCGGTAAATACCCAGCGACTGGCGGTAAATACCCAGCGACTGGAGGGTAAATACCCAGCGACTGGCGGTAAATACCCAGCGACTGGCGGTAAATACCCAGCGACTGGAGGGTAAATACCCAGCGACTGGAGGGTAAATACCCAGCGACTGGCGGTAAATACCCAGCGACTGGAGGGTAAATACCCAGCGACTGGAGGGTAAATACCCAGCGACTGGCGGTAAATACCCAGCGACTGGAGGGTAAATACCCAGCGACTGGAGGTAAATACCCAGCGACTAGAGGTAAATACCCAGTGACTGGAGGTACCCAGCGACTTGCGGTAAATACCCAGCGACTGGCGGTAAATACCCAGCGACTGGCGGTAAATACCCAGCGGCTGGAGGTAAATACCGAGCGGCTGGAGGTAAATACCCAGCGGCTGGAGAGGCGGTTCCTCGGGTAAGAGCTCAAGCACTTGCTATTCTTATAGAGTTCAGTTCCCAGCACTCCAGTCTGGCTCACAACAGTCTGTAACTCCAGTGAGGGCCTCTTCTTGCTCCTCAAGTACTACAGTTACATGCACGTAACACACACACACACACACACACACACACACACACACACATTGCTTTTGAAAGAATGAAGCAATCTTATGCTAAAATAGCAGTTTGCCTGTGAGAGGGAGCTCAGACAAGGAGGTACAGGCTTCTCACTACAAGCCTCACGCGACTGTCTGACTCCCAAACAACGCAGGCTTATGGCTGACTAGAAAACCACCATGAATGAGATTTAAAGGAGGAAAAGCAAAACCAGAGCTGGGATGTCATTCAGTTGAAGTGTTTGTCCAGCAGGCACAGAGCCTTGGGTTTGGTCCCCAGCACCGGCATGGTGGCACAGACCTGTGGCCCCACTGCTGGGAGGTGGAGAAGGAAGACCAGAGGTCTGAGGTCATCCAACTTCCACTGTGATAAGACCTTGTTCGAAACAAAGCAAGACAAGACAAAACCCCAACCTGAGCACAGACTGCATTCTCTCCATCAGGACCTGATCCAGGCGCCTCTGCCTAGAGTCCCGGCTCCTGCACGTTATCTTTCCATTTCCTAGGAACCCCTAAGGACCTGGTGCAGCGGGCGCCTGCCCCGTGTGGGGAATGGGAACCAGAGTCCTACTCCGTCACCACAGCCAGTGGTTCTGAGATTCTCCGCTTCTGCTTTTTTTTTTTTTTTTTTTTTTTTTTTTTTTTTTTTCCCGAGACAGGGTTTTTCTGTGTAGCCCTGGCTGTCCTGGAACTCACTCTGTAGACCAGGCTGGCCTCAAACTCAGAAATCCACCTGACTCTGCCTCCCAAAGTGCTGAGATTACAGGCGTGCGCCACCACCGCCCAGCTTCCGTCTCTGCTTTTAATTAATAATTTGGTGAGGGTGGTGCAGCAGGGATGCCGGGCTGGACTGCAGTTGGGGTGAGTGTGCCAGGTGGGTGAGCCTCTACCTTATCGTGCTCCTCACCTTTGATACCAGACCTTCGGCTGACAGGAAGCTTGGGGGTGTGTTCACCTAGTCTGCTGATTCTAGAGACACTTGACTCACTACTGAGGAGAGAGACACCCAGAGGCAGGGTGACTTGGCCCGGCACACTCAGCATTCAAGAACAGGGACCTGGGGCTGGAGCCCTGTACAGATGCCATCCCCAGGTCACAGCTCCAGACGTAGCCCTCCAAGGACTCTTCTGAGGAGCAGGGCAATGTACCCCAGTGTGACAAGGTAGGAACCGTTGGGGTTTAAGGAGCAGGTGGCTCTATTGAGGGGTTGAGTAAGGGCCATGAGTCCCCAGACTGACTGAGCTGCCTGGTAAGTAGAACCATGATGGCGCAGGCCTCTCTCCTCGGGGTTGGCCATGGCTAGATCACAGTAGGCCGCTCCAGCCCTGGCAGTCCGCCACCCTGGCTGCCGCATGAGCAGAAATGGGGATAGCCGGGGTCCTGAGTGACACGGAGGCTAGTTTAGTTCCAGGCTGCCCCGGAAGCCACCTTCTCCCAGCTGCCGGACAGGGGTGGGGATGCTGGAAAGGGGCACAGACACTACAGAGAAATATGAAAATCTATTTGGGTCTGACTTGAATTATTAAGAGGTTCAAGAGTATTCTTAGCTCTAGAGAGCTGTGGTCTGCTGAGATGGACATCACCGCGGCCCTATTTTTAAGGTTCTGCGGGGAGGAGCTGAGTCGCCACTGCACTTAGGGCCCCCTGCCCTCAAGCACTGGTGTCTGCTGGATGCCCCGCCCCACTCCTGCTCACACTCCGTGTTCTACCCACCCCGTTCCTTTGGTTCGCATCCCCCTGGCCCTTGCACCCTATGACCCCAAACCCCTGTAGCAGCTCAGCCAGGTAAAGTCTGGGCTGCCACGGCTCGTCACCTGGAGTAGGGGTTGGAGGGTTAGGGTCTCATACCATCGTCACTGATGTAGCAGGGTATCACAGCACTGGCCTGTCTCCTGAGCACGCAGTGGCCCTGCAGGATCCCCATGCACTAAACTCGAGCATGTTTGAGGCACAGAGCCACTCCGACCCTCAGCCCTGTCTCAGTTTCCCTGATAACTGCGTGCTGTCCCGAGCCCCCACACTTCTGTTCCGTCCCAAGGCCAAGCTAGAGCTCTCTGTACAGTGTCTGGAAGGGCCATGGCTAGCGGCTTGGGGACAGGCAGGGACGGCTGTGCCGCAGAGGTGGTAGATGCCTGCTCCTCTAAATTTGGGGATGCATATGGGTCCCCTGCAGGGAACCTGTGCTCCCACTGCTGCAGGTCACTCCAGGAGGCCACCATGGAAACCACTACCTGTGGCCCATGGCCAAGGCAAGAGACAGGGGTTGCCTGAGGCAGGACTCAAGCAGGGCTCTTTCTAGTGACCTCAGGGGTAGAAACAGAGAAGACAGTAATGTGTTACATTTAAGAGTAACTCCTAAAATCCAGAAGAACCTGAAATTCAACTACAAATGACCCAATCCCACACACGCCCCAACACAGGCAACGGGATAAATGACGTGAAGAGACATTTGTCCCAATACAGACAAACAGCCGGTGCCCAGAGGTGCTGCTGCTGGTCACCACTAGAAGGCAAGCCAGCTCACATCAGGTCCCCTCCTACTCACTGCTGGGAAGGTGGACACACGCCTTTGGGGTGGTGACAGGCTGGTGGGAGGGGCTGGGCTTCCTATAACATGAGGCATGGGTGCACTATAGGGCGGTCACAAAGGAGCTCTTGCTACAGGCTCTGTAGGACACACATGGGAGTTCAGGTCTGGACAAACCGAATGCAGGAGTGAAGTGGTGAGACATGGCGCCCACTGAAGGAGTCTGCAAACTACACACGCAAGGGAGCGGCGGGGCTGACAGGGTCGTGTGGGAAATGCCGGGTACTAGAAGCCAATAGCATAGGGCTGTCTTTGGGACAATGGAAATGCTTTGGGACAAGCGTGGTAATGGCTGCACAAGATGAATCCTTTTTGTGACAAAGATTCTCTGGTCTCAGGCTCTCAGCAGCCAGGCCCACACACTCCACTGTGCAACACTGGATTGTGAATATTCCAAAAGCCTGTTGAGTTGTATTTTAATGACTGAAGATTTTCTTTCAGAACGAATAGCATAAACGTTGTCTAGAAGCCCACTTTCAGGCTCTGGCCTGCGCCTCAGAATGTGGGGAAAAGGGCAGGGTCCTCGCAGCTCCTGGCTGTACTGGCGGCTGGAGAGCCGCTCTCCCTGGGGGCATGGCCACTCTGCCCAGGCTGAGGAGTCTGTGTGTTGGAAGGTGCCATGCTGAGCGGTATCAGGCCTGTTAGGAGCTGAACAGATGAGATGGGGTGGCCAGGCTGGGTCCCAGCCATGCTCTGGTGGCTCACAGGCATGGGAGGAGCTGCCTGCTCAAGTGAGGCCTGGACAGGGGACTCTGTAAGCAGTTTTCCTCCACGTCTGTGAGGGTGGCCTTAGGGACTGCCGGCCTTGGCCTCTGGGGCCCTTCACCTGAGGATGCTGTGCCGGCCTGCAAAGCCCTCAGCTACCCCTCCTGTGGGCCCTGGCTGCACGGGAGGCTGGCGGGCCTTCCCCCCACTGACAGCTAAGCTGTGCACGGGGCTTCAAGCCACTGTGGCTCAACTTCAGCCTCTTGTCCCCACCCCCATCCCCTAGCCCCCTCCACAACTCTGTCTTGACAGGGCTCGAGAAGGGAGAGATATGGAAGTTAGGAAGGCAGATGGTGGTGCCAGCTGCAGGCCCTCCAGCTCTGGCTTTCACAGGAATGCCAGGGAACATGAGGTGTAAGAGTGTGTGTGTGTGTGTGTGTACATGTGCACTTGCATGCAAAATGTTTGTGAGGGTCGGGGGAGGGACAGTGGGCGAACGTGGACACCACAGGGATTACCTTCCCACTCGGACACCCTGGTGGCCCTGGGCTCTTGCCCATGGAGGCTGGCCCACACACTAGCTGTGTGGCGGGGAGGCTGCCTCCTTCTGCCACACACCTCATTTACTGGGTGACAGAACCACATCTGTACTTCCTTATATCGGGAACTTGAAACCCCAGGGAGGGGGAGGAGCTGCCAGCTCCATCAGAGACTGCAGCAGCAGGCCTACCCCCACCCGGGGGTCTTGACAGTCACTACGGACCAACTTAGGAGGGACACTTGCAGCATAGCTGAGTCTAAATGGGTCTGGGTGTGTCCTTCCTCTGTCACCGCCCCTCAGCCCATCCTGACCACCCCCATGGGTCTCCAGAGGGTTTAGTAGCTAGCGTCACCACCATCTGCCACCTCTGCTCCAGGGAGTCTGGGGACTAGGGTGCGGGCAGGAGACATGTCACAGGCGTGCCATCTCTGTGTCCCAGCTCAGCTGCCACTCTGGTGAGCCTAGGATGTGTGTGTGTGTGTGTGTGTGTGTAGGGGGGGGAATAGAGTACTGCAGCCATGCTGTTGGCCTGCCTCAGCAGCCCCTTCAAGGCCACCTAGACAAGAAGCCACTGGGTGGCAGACAAGAAGCCAGAACAGACCTGCCTTCTTAGTGGGATGGGATTTTGACGCTCTCTCTGGTGAGAGGGTGGCAGGAAGAGGAGTGAGGAGCCGAGCCTGGGGCTTTCTCACCATGGGCCTCAATCGGCTTCCCATCTGGCACTCTGCGCAGCTGACTCCCCAACGCCCACTCCTAAGCCTGCTCCAGGATCGTGGCTTTCCCGCTGCAAGTCCCTCACGCTCAGGAGCAGGCAGGCCTAAGGACAGGCCTCTTGGGGCTGCAGCCTGACTATACCCATGAATGACAGTCTACTGTGGCTGGGATGGTGAAGTAAGAGTGACCCATGAGGACAAAGCCATGAAGCCAGGTCTGTATTTGGCAGAGGGGAAGGGCAGAGCTGCAGGTGCTGGCACAGGCTGCCAACCGCAGGGCCTCTGGGCACCTGAGGCCTGAAGTCCTTCATGTAGTCCCGGTGCTTCCTGGTCTGGAGCGTGGTCCTGCTGGGGCATGGTGACCACATTGACTAGCCAGTGATGGAGGAGGCTGGACTAAGCCCAGTCCTCCTGGAGTTTCAGTCACTGTTGCTTCCGGGGCGTGGTGCTCTTCCTGTGGCTGTGGGCGAGGTCCCCACTGTTCCTGGAGACCATCTTCTCAGGGTGGTGACTGTCCCCAGGCTGGAGAAGGAAGCCAGAGAGCTGAGTCCTCCTGATGCCCAGGACCTTCCAACTGCTGGTCCTCCTGGCAGAAGCCTGGCTCGGGGTCTTTCGGGTCTGCACTGGAGCCTTCAGGAGGCCTGCCGCGGTCTGCAGGGGCTCCTGGGCCTCCGTGGGCGCGTGCATTTGGCCTCTGCTCCTGGGCCTCCGTGGGCGCGTGCATTCGGCCTCTGCTCCTGGTAATGACACCAAAAAACAGGTAACATAAAAAGCCAGGGTGTGTCAGCAGTCCCCCTGACCTCCAGGGGTCTCTGGAGGACCTGACGAAGGGCCCAGCCCAGAGGGACAGGCGACAGCCTTCAACTGAACAGGTGTGCTCTGCCCTCGGCTGGCCACCCAGCTGCCCATTCCCTCCGTTCTCAAACAGCTCAGCGGGCCCAGGAACAGCCCCCAGCTACCAGGGGCATGGGCACCCCTAACTGCTCATACAAGGCAGTGCCTCTGTCTGTATCTGGGCACTGAGGTACCCCAGAGCAGGGACTGAAACTGACACTGCCATATGTACCACTTCTATTGCTGATGCCCTGTGCCTCAGTTTCCTCACCCGTGAAATGGGATCACAGTGCCTGTTTCTTGGCAAGACTTCCCTAAGGCCTGTTCTAGTAATACCACTTTGTGTAAAGAGTTCATGCCAGCCCTGTGTCCCTAGCTGAGATTGGGCTGACTGACAAGAGACTCACTCTACCTCAAGGCTCGAAGGACAGAACTCTTGTGATGGGAGACAGGCATGGGAGGGAATGGGATAAACAACGGAGCCATGCCTGACTCCAAAGCTCATGCCCTCTCTGGGGAGACCTGGTCTGGACCTCGGGACGGTTAAAGTGGACCAGGAAAGGCTCGGCAGCTGTACTGGGTGGTTCCTCATCAGCTAGGCACAAGCTAAAGTCATCTGACAGGAGGGAACCTTGATTGAGAAAATGCCTCCCTCCATAAGATCAGGCTGTAGCACGCCCGTAGAGCATGTAGACACGCCCGTAGAGCATGTTTTCAATTAGTGACTGATGGGGAGGGCACAGCGCAGTGTGGTGGGGCCATCCCTGGGCTGGTGGTCCTGGGTTCTATAAGAAAGCAGGCTGAGCAAATTACAAGGTGCAATCCAGTAAACAGCACCCTCCATGGCCTCTGCACCAGCCCCTGCCTCCAGGCTCCTGTGCTGCTTGAGTTCCTGTCCTGACTCCCTCCAGAGATGAACAGTGCCGGGGAAGTTTAAGACAAACCCTTTCCTACCCACTTTGCTTTTGCCTATGGTGTTTCCTCACAGCAACAGAAACCCTAACTAGGATAGCAACCATGTTTGGAGGTGGCCTTGGCCCAGCTGAGCCATAGGAGAGGGGTTTCTTGAGAGTTCCTACTATGTTTGAAGTCTAGTCTCTTCTGAGGGGCCCCTATGTCCCCTACCAGGCCTAGGCTCACACTGTGGCCCTAAGCTATAACTCTGCATCAAGGACAGGATGGGCTAGCCAGGCGGTGGTGGTGCACGCCTGTAATCCCAGCACTCTGGGAGGCAGAGGCAGGCGGATTTCTGAGTTCGAGGCCAGCCTGGTCTACAGAGTGAGTTCCAGGACAACCAGGGCTATACAAAAAAACCCTGTCTCCAAAAAACCAAAAAAAAAAAAAAAAAAAAAAAAAAAGGGCAGGATGGGCTCACACACAGCCTGAGGGTGTCCTTCCCACACTCACCTATCCTTTCTCTGTGCAGGAGACCCCCCAGGGTGTCCTAGAGTCCTCCGGATGTACTCCCGAGAGCGGATGTCGGCCTGAAGGATACACACAGCTGTAACCAGGCCCTGGGCACGTCTTCCCATCCCCAGCAGCCTGGAAGCACGTTCTGCCCTTTCAGGGGCAGCCCACACGGGCCCAGCATGTCCTTTGGGGCTATCAGCCCTACCAGTGTGTAGTTGACGGAGGTGCTGAGACCCTGGGGTGAAGGCGAATTAGGCCGCGGGCCCCAGCTCCAGAGTGCTTGCTTTCCCAGGCTGCTCAGCCCCTTCTCTGACTCACAGGCTGTCTGTTTTCTCTGGCTGTCCCTCTGATGGGTGTCAGCTGTGACACCTACCCATCTCCAGAAAGTTTGACAAGTTACCATAATAAAAAAGGGCTTGGGGACCACAGGTAGGGATCTAGAGTGGGACTCAGATCTGCCCTCCACCACCTCTAAGGGCTTGGCCTCAGGAAGCCCCTGATCCCAGCACAGATGGCTTTAGCTTAGTTTTGGGATCACAAGACTCACAGACAGCAACAGCTAATCCTGAAGACAACTCCTCTTCAGCTGAGGGAAGCAGGCCTTGGGCAGTGGTATGCCCCAGGCTGTACCAGAGCAGAGGAAGCAAGTCCCTAGAGACAGGCACCACCTTCTTGGAGAACTTTGGGAAGTGGGATTGTTGGGAGGGCACTCTGCTGAGGGGCCAGTAGAAAGAAGATAGGCCAAGAGCCACAGCCAGCCCCGCTGGGCAGTACAAGGCCTTGTTCCCTTCCTCCCTGACAGCCTGGGCTCCCAGGCAGGCTACTGTGTGCTTGCTCCGTGTGTGCCCAGGGTTTGGCAGGCTCTCTTGTGACAGGCGCTCTGGTTTCCAGTATTCCAGGTGCTTTGCCAGAGGCTGGCCCCGTACGTGCTAGGACAGAAAGCACTGTAATGCTGGGAAACACCATGCCTAAAAACAAGCAGGTCTGGGACTGCCCAGCACTGGGCTGCAAGTGCTAAGAGAGGGTATCCGTGGCTTTCTCTCATTAGACTGCCAAGATGGAAGGGGAAAGGCCTTCTGGGCCTAGGACACAACTCACAGGCTCGATACCACGGCCCCTGTATGGGGAGTAACACAGTAACACCCCAGATGAGGACTATGCTAAAGAGAGCCTTCCCTGGGGGGATGAGGAGGGCTCACTAACTCTCAGAGGAGCAGGGCTGAGCGTCACCAGAGGCACAGCTTGCTGCTGCCCCCTGGAGGCCATCCTGTGCATCTGCAGCTCTCCTGAGGGCTGAGCCTAGGCAGGCTGGGGCAGAGTCCAGCCTGTAGCCCCTCTGCTGCATGTCCTCCTTCACGCCTCCAAAGACCTCACAGCCTCCAGAAGGAATGGAGCTGTGGCCTGAAAGACTGTCTCACAGCTGACACAGACAGCAGCTGCTCTGCGCCCCTTGCTGGTAAGCCCTGGAATTACACGTCCTACTTCCCTGCTCCGGCCGAGCTGGCTCCTCGGAACCAGGCCTTGGGATAGTGCCTTTCCAGAGGCTGGACTGTCCTAGCCCCCTCTAAAGAGGGGCTTCTCCTGGGTCCTCAACCTAGGGGCCTTGTTTGGACAGGTGCCATCATGCGACAGGTGGTGCGGAAACGTGACTGGTGCATGCTGGGATCTCAGCTGCATGCTGCTTCCCTGTAGGGTGAGATGGCAGGCTCTCAGGGTGTGAGCCTCTGGGTCCCTCAACAGCAGCTTAGGCACAGGTGTCTGGCAGAGCCACGACCTGGGATCCCAATTGGTGTCTGTGGCACCAGCACAAGACTCCTCAGTGTAGCCACAGACCGACCCTGGGAGAGCCTCTGACCAAGGCTTGCGTCTCACCCACCCTGCCTTCAGACTCTCTCACCACAGGCCTGGGATCTGTCCTCAGATGCCTGCAGAGACCCACCCCGAGTGAGACTGCAATATGCCCAGGGAGTGGCACTATTAGGAGGTGTGGCCTTGTTGGAGTAGGTGTGTCACTGTGGGCGTGGGCTTTAGACCCTCACTCTAACTGCCTGGAAGCAGCTGCCTTTGGAACAAGAGGTAGAACTCTCAGCTCCTCCTCCAGCACCATGCCTGCCTGGATGCTGCCATGCTTCCCACCATGGTGATAACAGACTGAATCTCTGAACCTGTAAGCTCCCCCAGTGACATGATTGCTTTTATAAGACCTGCCTTGGTCATGGTGTCTCATCACAGCAATAAAAGACAAACTAAGACAGACTGGGTGGCAATGTCAGTGCCCCCCTGCGCTCCCCCCAGCCTCCATACCTGGCGTATAGGTTCTGGGATCCGGAACCTACAGCAGTGGTGGGTGAGGCGCACAGCGACCTCCAGGCTTATTCTGTGGCCCACAGAGACATAGAGGGGCTTGGTGCTGTGGTCATGGCTCTTCAGGGCCTGTGGAAGGAGAAGGCCACGTATGGCTGGGACAGCGTTCCTGTGGAGCCGGACCAGCCTCAGGACTGAGGAGTTCCCAGGGTGGAGGACTCCCCTGGGGTCGTTGGCCTCGGGCATCTCCAGGTGCATGGGGTGGGTGTAGCCAGAGGATGTGACACAGCATACCCGGGTTGGTTGCAGATGTGTAGGGAGCAGGGTCCAGCCTGCACAAAGTGCATGTGTGCATGAGCTGCCTTGAGCTGCCTTGTGGCATGGCCTCGTAGGCCCCGAGCCTGGACAGGCATAGCTTTCTGGCCACTCACCATTCCCAGGACAGTCCCAGAGTTGCCTATCAGAGGAAATGTGTCTCCCCCAGCCTGCAGAAGCACAATCTGGGAAACAGAGAAAAAACTGTAAAAATACCTTTTTAAAAACGTGTCTCACAGGAAGGCTAGGGCACACCTTTAGTCCTAGCACCAAGCAGGCAGAGGGCAGATCTCTGTGAGTTTGAGGCCAGGCATGACTACACAGTGAGACCTCCAGCTCACAAACTAACAGACAGACAGATCCCGGGCAAGCGTGCAGGCCCGCTGGACACGTCGTCCTCAGGAGCACCGTTCACCACTGAGACGTTGTCTCATTGGCCTGGAGGCCATCGAGAGGCCCTTATGCCTTTCTGACACAGGGGTGACAAGCACGGGCCACCATGCTCAGCACTTTTTCCATGGCTGATGAGAATCAGCCTCAAGTCTAGACTCAAGGCAGCACTTTACTGTCTGAACCATGCCCAACCCAGTGCCCCTCCTCAAGGGGCTGAAGGCAAGCTCGAGTCTTTAACAGATTGTTTTTAAGAACGGCGCATGTCTACATGTCTGTGGGCGATGTGCACGTGAGGGCAGGTGCTCAGAGAAGCCAGGGCATCAGATCGCTGGGAGCTGAGCTACACGTGGTTGTCAGCTACGCAACGCAGGTGCCGGGAGCCCAGTGTGGATCTGCAAGAGCAGGACGCCCTCTAACCCTCGAGCCATCTCCACCAGCAGACTTCATTTACAAGCCTACGCAGTGGGTGCAGGGTCAGGTGCCCTCCTACAGGCGGCCCCTCAGAGGCCACACTGAGTATACCAGTGACTGTGCTGAGGTCACTGCCGTGAGGTTCTGTCTATCCTGGTAAGTTTAGAAAAAGGGTTGTGGTGGCGCATGCCTGTAATCCCAGCACTTGGGAGGTAGAGGCAGGCGGATTTCTGAGTTTGAGGCCAGCCTGGTCTACAGAGTGAGTTCCAGGACAGCCAGGACTACACAGAGAAACCCTGTCTTGAAAAAACCAAACCAAAAAAAAAAAAAAAAAAAAAAAAAGAAAAAGGGTTGTGATTTGCCAAGGCCCCAAGAGGCAGAGGGCACAGAGGTGACACTGGGCACAGCAGTCCATGTCCAGGCTGAAGCTGCCACCTCCTGAATGCTTCCTCTCCAGCTAGGGTGTGGCACAAGTCAACTCACAGCCCTTTCCTTCTGGGTGGGGAGGCCAGCACAGCCACACACCAGGAGGCCAGCACAGCCACACACCAGGAGGCCAGCACAGCCACCCACCAGGAGGCCAGCACAGCCACACACCAGGAGGCCAGCACAGCCACCCACCAGGAGGCCCAGCACAGCCACACACCAGGAGGCCAGCACAGCCACCCACCAGGAGGCCCAGCACAGCCACCCACCAGGAGGCCAGCACAGCCACCCACCAGGAGGCCAGCACAGCCACACACCAGGAGGCCAGCACAGCCACCCACCAGGAGGCCGGCACAGCCACACACCAGGAGGCCAGCACAGCCACACACCAGGAGGCCAGCACAGCCACCCACCAGGAGGCCCAGCACAGCCACCCACCAGGAGGCCAGCACAGCCACCCACCAGGAGGCCAGCACAGCCACACACCAGGAGGCCAGCACAGCCACCCACCAGGAGGCCGGCACAGCCACACACCAAGAGGCCAGCACAGCCACCCACCAGGCTGCCATGAGTGGACCTGGGTCTATCTACTCTGCCAGCTCAACAGATAGCTCAATCTCTACACAGGATCCTGGGAGCTAGGAAAGAGACGGTCGTCTCTTGGAACTTGTCCTGTGGGATAAACATTAGGCCAATGGCTTCCCCCGGATGTGTATGACACATCCACAGTGGATCTGGGGTAGAAGATGGCGCAGTGGAGGTGGAGCGAGGGCCCCAGTCAGGACAGTAAGCAGGGACTGCAGGTGGCTGTGAGCACCAGGGAGGGAAGAAGGTGGCTAGCGTGAGATGGAGACCTGGAAAGCTTGTCCCCAGGGACTGGAGGGCGTGGCCCTACTGTACTGGCACAGAGGCAAGGAAATGGGAGACAGACACGGCGGAGGTGCGTAGGAAGCTTCTGAGAGCTGAGCCACTGCTCTGAACTGCCAGAGGCACTTGGAAGGCAGTGCCCAGGGGAAAGTGGGTCTGCTTCTGGGCAAGACAGCAGTGACGTGAGGAGTGCCAGCAGGCCAAGCTGGGTCTGAGGTGCCCCAAGAGGTGGCCAAGCCACGGGCCCCAGGGCTGTCACAGGGAGTCCCAAAGCCCCGCTCACCTTCTGCTTGTGCAGGGCACTGTTCTCCAGCCCATCCACCTGCAGGAGCTTCTTGGCCACCCCGATGCAGGGCAGCTCTGTAAGGACGCCGAGGTGGCATGCCACCCCGAAGCCTGCAGGGGAGCGAAGGGAGAGAGTAGGGTGGTGGCGGTGGGATGGGGAGCCACCACGATCTCTCATCTATACACACCGACTCTTGGGCTGAATTGAGTGCGCCGTGAACGGCCCTCTGTCCTGACAGCGCCAGTGTTCAGGAGGGGTGTGGTGGGGACCTCCCTCCTCGGGCAGCGCCAGTGTTCAGGAGGGTGTGGTGGGGACCTCCCTCCTCGGGCAGCGCCAGTGTTCAGGAGGGTGTGATGGGGGCCTCCCTCCTCGGGCAGCGCCAGTGTTCAGGAGGGTGTGGTGGGGACCTCCCTCCTCGGGCAGCATGGATGAACTAAGGCACACACATGCCCACGGCCCTTCACCGTCTTCCATCTGCTGCTGTCCCCGATGGTCTGGGCCTTCTGTCAGGGCACCTGGATTGCAGTGACTGGGAACACACATCCAGGAGTGGCCTGCTGGCCCAGAACTGCTCTTTGGATTAGCTTGTGTCTATCCTTTGGCTCTGGGTCCATGGTTTCTAGCCAGACTCCTCTCACTCCCGATGGCTATGAAGGCCAACAGCTCCTTCACGCCCCATGTGAGTCACTGTACTCTTCCTCAGGACACAGTGCCCTGGCATGACAGGGGCAAAGCCTGCCAGGTAGCTCAGGGCCAGTGTGGGAATGGAGGTAACCTGAGTTCAGTCCCGCAACCCTTTAATCATCGGGCCAGCCTAGAGGCGGTACTGGGGATGGTGTAGGGTAGGGTGCTGTGGGAGGTAAGTGGGTAGAGGTGGGGTGCAAGGAGGGCCTCCTCTGGGTGGAAAACGGCCTGCTCTCCACGGCACCCATCTGACTCCTCTAGGAGAATTACCTCGTTGGTGAAGCACCCCGTTTCCATCCACAAGAAGGACCTACAGAGCCACAGGGGAGCCGGTCAGCTGGGCCGTCCTGGGGCAGCGAGAAGGGGGGACGGCAACGGGGACCTGGGTTTTGAAAACCTTGTCCCCTTCCCTCTATGGGTGGCAGGGGCCTGAGAGGACCTTCCCTCCCTAAGCACAAGCAGAGGGTCCTCCTCACCTTAGGGGACACCTACCTGGGGCATGAGGTCTGGCTCCTTCTCTTGCAGCTGCTGTACCAACTCCACCAGGAAAGGCACTTCTCGGAAGGCCAGGAAGCCTGACACGTAGGGGGTCTTCAGGCCAACTATGCGGCTGTCCTCATACAGCACCTGAGCAAGGCCGCAGGTGAGGGGCAGATGTTGGCGCAGCCACCTGCTCCATTTCACTCCTCTGCCTCCCACCCATGGCTTCCACCTGTGGCCAGGACGAGCCCAGGGTCTGAGAGGGAGGGTGAAACGGTTCGCCTGCAAGCGGGTGCTGGAGCAGCAACTTAAATTCCATCTTACAGGTCCTTGCATAGGATCTGGTGTGGGCGAGAGCCCCCAAGACCTAGTGTACCGTGTACGGGGAACCCTTAGGGCCGGTGTGTGTGTATCGGGAGCAGCATCAGCCCTGAATCTCATCTCTTTCAGGGGCTCGGCTTGGGTGACGGCTGGCCTCAGGCTGACCTGCTCCTTGTACTCCTGGCTCATTCCCTGTCAATGTGAGCTGAGGGACACCGAAGGCTCGAAGTGTACCTTGGGTGAGTATGCTGTGAACCCGGCAGTACTGAAAGCACCTCAGAAGAACCACGGGGACAGGCCAGGCAGGTAGCAAGAACTGAGCCCCAAAGAACGGGGAGACTCGGCAGAGCTCAGGACGGTGGGCCTTGCACATTCTGTGAGGAGGCGTGGAGACATTAGGGGACCAGATGGCTTTCAGGAGGAGCTGGGGACAACCCAGGGCCTTTCTTAGGTCTTCTCTAGAAGAAAGACTAGTTTTCAAACTAAAAGCACCTTATCATCTGAAGATGGCCAGCTTCTCAACTGAGCACTAAGGGACTCTGCACACAGCACAGGGTAGTGACTGGGCCTCCATCAGCATCACCGGCCTGCAGTGCAGACCCACTCCTGCGTTCTTCAGAACCCTCCCCCACCCAGGCTCTTGATGAGAGCTTCCAGACCACAATTCCCAAGGGGCCCTGAGGCTGGCTCTGTACCTAAGTGTGCCTAGAGAACTGGCTATGGGTGCTGGGGCTTGGCCTCCTAACACTTTCATGAAAGAGTCAGGAGGAAACTTCTCAAAACTGCAATGACTCCAAGTGAGGTGTTCACTCAGAGTCTGACTCAAGACAGCAAAGGATGGAGACCACTACAGAGAAGCACAGCGGATCCAAATGCAGGGCTGTTGACCCAGGTCCAACTGACACACACCTGCAACACAGCCCCTGCCCCTAAGGCGCGGCACCACTGAGAACAGCTGGTGGCAAGACTGTAAGAGCCAGAGGAGCATGACTGCTGTGAGACTGTGGCGCCTAGGAATGTCAGAAGCTGCAGCCGTGAGTTCCCACCAGCATGGCTGCCTTAATGACCTGCAGGTGGATGACACTGACAGACATGCTGACAGGGACAGGGGAGAGCTCAGAAGGCCTCAGTTCTAGACAAAGAACCACAGGCCACTGAGGAATGCTGGGAGCACGAGAGACAATCTGCCCTGGGGAAGAGCACCTCTTTGGTTAAGCAATGGCCAACCCTGAAGTCACACACATACAAGTAACATTCCGCAGAGAGCAGTGAGGCGGTAAACGGGAGAGTTTGCAGGGCGTGAAGGGAGAGGGGAAGACTTGTAATCATACTGCAATACCAAAAAATAATTAAAGAAAATGCTTACAGTGTCTTAAGTTCAACTTACACAGATGTGCGTGGATGGACCCACATGAACTTACTGTACTGGGTGAACTGTGATTGCTGGATGACTGTGTCTAGTTCTGTAGGTACGTTAGGTGTGAGGTGCAGAGATGGGTCCTGCTGACAGCATCACTAGGGGCCGCCAGCAAACAAAGCAGCGTAGTTACGGTGGCCTTCAGAGAGAGCCAACAGGAAGCAGCCGACAGTAGGAGAGCTGGGAAGACTCCTTCCTTCTAGGACAGCACTCACAAGGAAAACTCAGAGAACTCTCTTCTTCCCATGGGAAAGGAAGCACTGGGCACACACAGGTGGCCAGCTATGGGAGGAGCTAGCCCACAGGCCGCCATGGGTCAAGGATAGCGTGGAAAGACTTCCTGACCGTCTAAAGGTAGACCACTAATTCTCCAAGTGGGGTTAGTACAGGGGAAACTGCTGTGGGAGATGGCTTCCCCAGTAAACGGCTGGGGCTCTGGACTGGTATTTAACAGCTTTACTGTGACTCACTTTATATTTTACAAAACTCAAGAGAGTGTAACTGGTGAGTTCTGGTGTTTCTAGCATTATGATCTAGCTTTACATATTTTGTTTATTGTACGAGTGTTTTTGTCTGCATGTCTGTAACACACCATATGTGTGGTGTCCATGGAGGCCAGGAGAGCCATGGGATTCCCCAGAACTAAGTTACAGAAGGTGGTGAGATGCCATGTGGGGCTGAGCACTGAACAGCAAGCGATCTCTACAGCTGAGCGCTCTCTCTAGGCCCCAACGCTAATTTCAGAACATCTCTTCCATCTCACCAATTAGCCTAGTCCTAAATACCAGTTATGCCCTCTCTGAACATGCTCAGCTTTAGTGTGATGACTGTGGTTTCTTAAGAGGGGCTGGAGAGATAGGTCAATGGTTAAGCGTGCTGGCTGCCCTTCCACAGGGCCTGGGTTCAATTCCCAGCACCCACAGAGAGGCTGACAGCCACAACTGTCCATAACTCTTGTCTCAGAAAATCAAACATCCTCTTCTGGTCTCCATGGACATCAGGCATGTGCACAGTGCACAGACGTACATGTACACAAAGTACACATAAAGTAAATTTTAAAAGTCACTTAAGAGACATGCTGGGTATGTCTGCAAGAACATTTTCAGAGAGGTTCAGCCCAAGAGCAAAGATCCACCCTGAGGTGGGCGGCTCCATGCGCTGGGGTCCAGGACTAAATTCAAGGAGAGAGCACTAGGCACTGGCGTTCCATTTTCTCTGCTTTCTGGTCTGCTGGGCCGTGAGCAAGCAAGCAGCCTCACACACCTGTAACCAAGCCTTCCCTGACACACCCTCAAACCACGAGCAAAGTCAATCCTTGCATGGCTTCTGTCATGTGCGAGTAGCTAATGTGCTTCGGCAGCCACGGCTCCACACCCTTCAGGGGCCTGTCTATCCACTGTGAGTCTCAACACACTCCCAGGTGAGACCCTGCAAACTGGAAACCAATGGGCCACCCTCTCCAGAGCTCTTTCCTGACTTAAAGACCACAGGAAGCAAATGCTAACTGAACGAGTAGGCACAGCTGTTCTGATCGGTGCCAGGCTACAACACAACTGTGCCAGACCACCTCCCTCAAGACCTCAGTGACAGGGAGAGATGGATGGCTGCCCGGGAGGTTCACATGGGTGACATGTTATGACAGCAGGCACACTAAACTCAACAGGGTTGAAAGCCACAAGCCAGGGTGTTTGAGGTCACACAGGGGAAAAGCTAGAAGATGGCATTCTGTTTTTTTGGTTTTTTTTTTTTTTTTTTTTTTTTTTTTTTTTTTTAAGACAAGGTTTCTCTGTGTAGCAGTGGCTGTCCTGGAACTCACTATGTAGACCAGGCTGGCCTTGAACTCAGACATCTGCCTGCCTCTGCCTCTCGAGTGCCGGAATTAAAGGTGTGGTGTTAAGGGGCTGGAGAGATGGCTCATTGGTTAAGAGCACTGACTATTCTTCCGAAGGTCCTGAGTTCAAATCCCAGCTTCCGAAGGTTCTGAGTTCAAATCCCAGCAACCAAATGGTGGCTCACAACCATCCATAATGAGATCTGATGCCCTTTTCTGGAGTGTCTGAAGACAGCTACAGTGTGCTCACATATAATAAATAAATAAACCTTAAAAAAAGGGGTTGGCATTAATACCATCATATTCTAGTTACCTTTCTGTTGCTGGGATACATTCAGTTAGTTAGCAACTTGGGGAGAAAAGGGTTCACGTCAACTGACACCTTCAAGTCTGTCTGCCACTAAGTCAGTAGGACTCAAGCAGGAACTGAGGGGAAACCATGGAGTGACAGTACTCACTGAGCGAGCACTCTTACACAGTCCAGGCCTACCTGCCTAGGGACACTGATTCCCAGAAGGAGCTGGGACTCTCTTCTCGATAGTCAATTAAGATAGTCTCTCACAGACACGGCCATAAGTCAATCTGAGGCCATTCTTCTACTGACTCTCCCCCGCCTTTCAAGGTGACACCAGACTGTGTCAAGATAACAACAGAAACTGACTAGGACAATCTTTCTCAGTAGGTCAGAAGGAAACAGAGGAGCAAGGGTAGTGTGGGGTGCAGTAGACCCAGGGTGTCCACATGAGCCACTGGTGCCGCTGCCTCTTCCCTTACCCACTACATATCATAGAGAATATCCAGGGACCCATAAGAACATGAGCCCTACTTCCTACCACACGCCTACCTCTGCGTATAGAGGCCTTTTGCATGTGTTAAACTGGAACTTAAAGTGGCCTTCTGGGCAAGGCACAAAGCCATAGAGGCAGGAAGAATGCGCTGCGTCTAGAGTAGGGGGGCTGGGAAACGCTAAAGCTGGGGTGCAGCCAGGACTTCCTGAGTGGCTGACTAGAGGAGCCACAGGCAGACTGTTCATGCTTGCACATTATCTATTTAGAGAGGACCTCAGTGTCTAACATACACAAGGGCAAGTGATGACTCCTGGTGTCAGGATTTACACTCTGGAGAGAGAGAGAGACAGGTCTAGTCCATTTTGGTATGACAAAGGAGAGGGTCAGAGTTGCTATGGTCTTTAAATTCATATGCTGACATTTTAACATACAAGGTGATTGTATGAAGAAGTGGGTAGCATTTGTGAGGGCACAGGAAGTGTAACAGGCCCCCAGATCTTAGCACAGCTGGCCCCAGGAAGACAACGTCATTTAGGTTGCAAAACTCAGCAAGTGAATAGCACAAGATGCCAAAACAAAAACAAAGGCCTAATTCATCCATGTCCATACAGTTTTAGGAAAGTTTCAAAGTGAACTAACCTTGCTTTTTGACTTCTGTAGCTCCACTTCTGCCTGTTCTTGTCAACTGAAGTGTATCAACCCAGAACATGGCTTTGTGCTTAAAAGCTCATGCTGAGAAAGGCTCAGTGCTACATGGAATCCCAAACATCCAGTGTAGAGTCAGCCAGCTACTACTTTCTATTGGCTTAAACCCATGTCTGAGCACTCTTCTCTGGTGACTACCCCACAACAGGAGAACCCAGGGAAGGGCTTGTCTGTATCTGAAAGTCTCACCCGAACCTCACAATCTCATCCTACTACCTGACCTTGAACCTGATTTTTCACAACTGTTGAGAAATACTCATGTATAAGTGACCCAGCCAGAGGCAGTTTGTTCTACCTGGCCACAGAGACTGGAAAAGGATGCAGAGAGACAACTCTGGTCTTGTGGGATGAAGGAGGCTCACTAGAGTAAGTAATGTCTAACCTGGGCTCTTCAGGAAGTAGGAACCAGACAGGTGAGGTGGGCCCCCCCCCCCCCCCGAGGAGAGAGGCGTGCCCACAAAGAAAGGCCATCAGACCCAGCTGAAGGGTCTGAAGCTCTGAAGAAGAGTGTTCAGGAAGTGCTGAGGTGGTGGGGAAGTGGTGGATGGTGGCCCATCAGGCTCGCACCAAGCAGAGAGCAGAGCCCGAGAGGCTTCTAAGTCACACTAAGAGTAGGAACTTTATTACCAAAGACCACGGGAAGGGCATGGAGGAGTTTTGCTGTTTTAAGACAGGGTCTCATGTAGCCCAGGCTGGGGTTGAGCTTTGCTCCTGCCGCCGTGCTCAAGTGCCACGAGTACAGGGGTGTGTGCCACCATGCCAAGCATGGGTCTGCGACTGGATCACACCTGCTTCTTAAGAAAACGGCCCTCTTATCCATGGAGGCAAAGAACAACACTTGAGGCAGGGGGGGCCTGTGAAGAAACAGGTATGTAGCCCATAGAAGGGGTGACTGTGGCACACATGCAAAGGGCGGGGCGAGTCCCTGAAGAGGTAGAAGACATGGAACTGGGAGGAAGTCTGGGGAATACTGGGCAGGGGAGAATATAAACAAAGGATGATAATAGTAATAAACACATATGAAAAAATTTTTTTTGTTTTTTAAGACAGGGTTTCTCTGTGTAGCCCTGTCTGTCCTGGAACTCACTTTATAGACCAGGCTGGCTTTGAACTCTCAGAGATCCACCTGTCTCTGCCTTCCAATTGCTGTGATTAAAGGTGTGTGCAACCATGCCTGGCTGAAAAACATTTTTTTAAAAAAATTTTAGTTCAAAAAATTAAAAATAACTTTTAAAATGGCACTGGTGTGAGACAAGCTGGAAAGCAGGAGGTCCGGGAGGGCGGAGACTCTGTGCTTGTGAAGCCTGTGGCGTGTGCTGCGTGACACTGAGGTGAGCAACCCAAAATGACAGCCGAGAGTGGCAGCACCTCCACGCCAGCCTCCCCAGCAGCCTGAGAGATGGCACCTCAGCAAAAGCTGGCTGCCACCAGGAAGGACTTCCCACCCATGGACACTAATACAGGGCAAAGGGGGTGAAAAAACCCCACCAATCCCTGAACAGGAAAACCCACCAATGCCTGAGCCCACGCCAAGCTCAGACTTGAAATCCCATAATTCCTCACTCTGGAAACCTGTGCTCTGAGAAGCTCTGCCCCCTCGAAATCCTATAAAAGCCCTGCCCCCTTTTTTTTTTCAGCACCCTGCTGTCCGTGCTTGAGAGCAGAGGGCTGCCATCCCTGGATGAGTCCCTCCTCCTCCTCCTGGATTCTTCCCTCCAATACATCTCTTTCATAAGATTCCCTGCCTGGTGTAACTCTCCTGTCAGAGAAGAAAAAAGCAAGGAAGAGAAGTGGGGAGGAGCGGGGCTGAGGCTCCTGAGCTCCTCAGCTCAGCTGGGTATACCTTCCCCGGAACCTGCAAGGCCTCTGAGGCTTCCTCTCAGAGCTGTGTGGCTCCTGGGCTCCCGTGTCTCAGGGTGCCCTTCCATCAGGACACTGTCACACCTCAGAGCGATGTGGTTCCTGGGTCCCTGTGTCTCATGATGCCTTTCCACTGGGACACTTTTTCCCTCAGAACTTTAAGGTCCCTGGGCTTCCCTCCCATCTGATCAGAAACACAACAACCAGACCTGGAATTGCCTGTTGATCCTTTATAAACTACCTTTAATTCACCATTTGTGTAGATATATGCAGACTTGTGGAAGTCTGCGGGAGTTTATGTGCACCACATGCATGCCTGTGCTGACATTCCCTCAGCTCTTTGCTTTTGTTTGTTTGTTTGTTTGTTTTCGAGACAGGGTTTCTCTGTGTAGCCCTGGCTGTCCTGAAACTCACTTTGTAGACCAGGCTGGCCTCGAACTCAGAAATCCGCCTGCCTCTGCCTCCCAAGTGCTGGGATTAAAGGTGTGCGCCACCGCCGCCTGGCAGCTCTTTGCTTTTAAAAAATTCCCTTCAAAGACATTCCAATCCCCTGCCTAGCATGTTCGAAGCCCTGAATCGGCTTCCTAAGCTCCTCCCACCCCACCCCCCGCAAAAAAAAAAAAAAGAGAGAGAGAGAGAGAGAGAGAGAGAGAGAGAGAGAGAGAATACTAAAATCACGGAGGGAAGTATTAAAAAAAAAAAAAAAGGTAAATTTTACAAAACTGTACCCCGGCTGGGCCTATGATCGAACTACACCGGGCTCAACATCCCACCAGGGTTACCTTGAGCTCGGGGTAGCTCAGCACTACCAGGGAAGCGCAGGCCCGGACACTGTCCCCTTTCACGAAGGACACGTCCACTCCCCCGACCTTCTGCAGGCCCGAGAAGCTGGGGTCCCGCTGCCAGGCCTCCGTGTCCCGCTGCACCACGCGCGCCTTCAGCCGGGCTTGTTCCCTAATAGGACACGAACATCAAACGGGCTCAGTTCCCATGGGGAGTGCGCGACCCTCGGGGCGTCCTTCCACCCAGCCAACCCTCTCTCCTTTTCGCCCATCAAGCCGCTATGAGAAAGAAAAGCGCTCGGCGAAGGGGACTCCCCGGTACCGGAAACGAGGACCACGCCCACAACGACCGGCAGCAACTTCCGGCAGCTGGCGGCCGGATCAGGCCCGTGCTGCAGCACTAAGGTTCAGTTCCCCAGCCTCCACAGGGGCTTTGAGGTCGAAAGGTCACTGGAGAAGGCCATCCCCTTGGCTAACGCACGACCCCGACCGCATTACCCTTTCCAGAGCGACAGGGTTTCCTCTGGCGGCCATTCTGCGGCCGTGTGTGCCATGGTTAGGGCCTCGACGCTTTGACGACGTCACTTCCGGAGCGCCCGCGCCCAGCCGTTAGCCTACGCCGCCGGCGCTTACCTTCGCTTCAGCTGATGTCGCCGCCACCAGGGGCCGCTGTCTCCGCAATGCTGGGCGTCGAGCGCTGGCTTCTTCCCGCGCGACTCTCTTGGACGCCGGCGTCCCCGGTCCTGTAGGTGGGTTGGCGTTCGGGTTTTGGAAATGCAAGCCCCGCTCTGCGCCTTACCTGGCGCCTCCAGCTCTCTCAGGCAGCCTCGGCCCTACTCTGAAAAGATTGGCCAGCAGCGGCATGCCTCGCATGCACTGAGCCTTTGGAGGCCACACGGTTCCACTAACCGTGGAATCGCTGTCCAGAATCGCAGAATGCAGATTCTGTAGCTCTGAGGCCAGGTTCGGGTCCGCACATCGACACATTGAGTATGGGCACGTGCACTCTAAACTTGAGACAGCTTTGCAACATAGATCCTTCAGTTGTACCGATTGTGAGGAATCCTCAGTCCGAAATAACAACTCGAAAACCAGTGAAGTCGAGGGTCCTAGGTGTGGTGGTGCACGCCATTGAGGCAGGTGGATCCCTGAATACGAGGGACGCCCGGTTTACAGTAATTGAGTTCTAAGACAAGCAGGGCTACACGGAGAAACCCCATTTCGGAAAAAAAAAACAAAAAACAAACAAACAAACAAAAAAAAACCAAAAACCAAAACAAAATAAAGGATCCTGCAGACCAGGGTGTGTGTGTTAAGGTTCTCTAGAGGAAGAGAGCTGATAAAAAATACATAAAGGGGATCTAGAGCTTGCCTTCCAGAATGAGAGCAAGCAGACACAGACAGAAGCTTCCTTCTTCCACGTCTTTTTATATAGGCTGCCTCCAGAAGGTGTGCCCCTAGATTCAGGGCGGGTGTCTAGACCCTTAGGTTTTAGTTCATTCCAGATATAGTCAAGTCCACAAAAAAGATTAGCCACTACAGGGTGTCAACCCAAAACAATGCAAAATTGGCTATGTCCAACGATTTGGTGCAGAACTGTAGTTTTTATATACTTGAGCATATTTGTCCCATTAGTAGTTTCCCACTGGGTGGGTATTAATGCAAAACAATCTTTCTGTTTCTAGTATAGGTCTCTTCCCCTAAATGCCCACCGTCTGTTTAGGACCCAGGGCCTTACCTAATGTGTACCCCTCCCTCTCCATGATAGGAACTCAGCAGACTGTAGTTTGTTTTCTTAGAGATTTATTTTATTTTTATTCTTGTCTGTAATGAGTGCAGGTGTCCAGGGAGACCAGAAGAGTTAGGTTCCCTGGGGCTGGAATTTCAGGAGCCTGTGAGCCTCTTGACATAGGTGCTAGAAATTGAACTTGGGCCCTCTGAAACAGCAGCACATATTTGGCAACTACTGAACCAGCTCTCCAGGTCTAGGTTGTAGGCTTTTGTGTATTTTTTCCTTAAGACAAAAGAGTTTAGGTAAGCAGGTACCAGCTGGAAGGACTGGGGGTTACAACCTCTTGCTTTTTTTATGATCTAGTAAACTTATGTGTGTCTAAGGTACCTTCTTTGGTATTAGAAATAGGTGGTTCATATTTTATTTCTCTTCCTTCTGAGCTCTAGTAAACCCTGACATTGAGTTCAGAAAAAGAAGACAGGAGAGTATGTACAACCGTGTTGTGCGGCTGTGAGGGAAAATTATAAATATGGCAAGTGTACTCTGAACTGGAGGTGGGAATGGCCTGTGTGAGACTTAGTAGACCTGAAAGTTGTCCCGCAGCTCCCTGAAGGACTTTGGCACTTAATGGTTACTGTGGGGTGGATTGTCACTTTCTTCAGTGGGAGGGCCACTGTATACACACACACACACACACACACACACACACACACACGACACAGGGAAATAGGATCTTTTTTGGGATACATGGTTTCAGTAGGGGAAGAAGGCAATGAGCAAGGTAATGGGGATAAAACTGACTAGAATTCATTATCATCCATGCAAAAGGCAAGCGGAAAGCATATGAATGTGGGAACAAAGAGGGAACAAAGGTATAAGTGTCCCAAGGTGGGAGTGCAGTGTGTGAGTATGTGAGTGTGTGAGCATGTGAGTGTGAGCGTGAGTGTGTGAGCATGGTTAGTGTGTGAGCATGTGAGTGTGTGAGCATGTGGGTGTGTGAGCATGTGGGTGTGAGAGCATGGTGAGTGTGTGAGCGTGTGAGTGTTGTGAGCATGGTGAGTGTGTGAGCATGGTGAGTGTGAACGTGAGTGTGTGAGCATGGTGAGTGTGAACGTGAGTGTGTGAGTGTGGTGAATGAGTGGTTACAGCATCAGCTAAGGTTGAGGTAGCAGCTGGCTTACAGTCTAGGAGAATTCAGAGAAGTGTATAGCTACGTCAGGTATCTGAATATACATTTCAAGAAGAAAGTATGAAGGAGTAGATTAGAGCTTGTGTTTTGGCTTCCTGTAACACAGCCGACAGGACCTGAAAGCCAGCAGGTTTTCAGCTGAGTCTTTCCACAGCTCACTCTATACCAGCCTCTGTGCTATTGCTTATCTGCCCTGTGTTGCTTTACCACAGATTGGCAAGGCATTTTGCCGAGGAAGAAACTTCATTTTAAAGAGGTCACATGGCTGGCCTGTTGTCACCAAGCCAGCAGACAGGAGAGGCAACACCCGTACTCAGGTAGGCCGGCCTGGCTTTGTTAGAGAGTGGTCGGGGTCTGGTGTTTGGGAGCCATTCGTACCAATGGAGATGGGCAGAAGAAGTTGAGGATTCTGAGAAAGCTATGGCTGAGGTGTTGATTGAAAGGAGCACTGACACTGATGTGTGGGTGTGGGAGGGGAAGCCCCGCAGGAAGAGCGCCAGACAGCTCTGAAGCATTCTGGGTGTGCCGTGCCAGAGTGCTAGAGGTGAGAGTTGTCAGCGCTGCTCTGAGGAGAAAGGCGCTTTCCTCACGCTCCTTCCAGTTGCATGGAGACTGAATGCTTGTGCTGAGGTTCATGTAGCTGACTAAGGAGCAGAGCCTCTGGCTTCCTCCTGGGGCAGCAGTCACCTCTCCAGGCTCCAGGCTCAGTTGGTTCTGTAGCCTGCCATTCAACATTATCCATCTGCTGTGGAGATATTTGACCCTAACTGAAACACTGGCTCTGAGAGGCAGAGAGGCTCAGAAGTAACTTACTAGGCATGAAAGCCCATTATTCCCAAGACTTATCGACTGTCTCTAAGGTTATATAAGCAGTAAGAAATGGTTGAGGGAGAGACTTGAGATGTCAGGAGCCCAGGGAGCCCCAGGGTGCAGTTTTGCTAACTTGTTACCCCAGCAGGGCTGAGCATTTCAGCCTCTGTGTCACCTGTGCCCCATACCTGACTAAGCTAGACTTGTCTGGAGTCACTTCTGGGTCTGTTTTGTCGACTTACTGTTTGGGGGTAAATAGATGTTTGCTCCCGTCTCTCCAGGTGGTCACACAGCAGCACCACATGACAGATGATCCTGCTCAGACCTGGTGCACTTGGGGCGCCAGACGTGGGTCCCTGTGTGTCCTGGCTGAGCCCTCTGAGCCACTGCTTTCTTCGTGGTGACGGTCCATCACTAGGACTTTGTTAGCTGCAGTAGCTCATGGCTGTTCCAGCTAACAAATAGCAATCTTACAACGTTAGGAAAGGCATGGCATCTGAATCAGTGCTTCGCTTCCCTGCCTCTATTTCCTATTCCTAAGGGGTCTTCCTTATCCACAGCCCAGTTCACTGAAGTCGGCTCGTCTTCATTTGCTGGTAGATAATTTCAGTGAGGCTCCTTCTGGCAGAAGACTCTGAGCAGAGCTGGCGCTATCATAAACTTAATAATAGTCTCGCGCCACCCCATGTGCTAATCTAGAGTGAACCCTGCCACAGAAAACCAAAACCATTCCACAAAGCTTGTGTGTCAGATGTAAGCTCTGCCCTCAAAGGATTTAAAAAATTTAAATCCATTATTTAATGAAAGAAACTCTGTGTGTGTGTGTGTGTGTGTGTGTGTGTGTATGTGTATGTATTTGTGCACGGACATGCAAGTGCTTGGAGAAACCAGTTCTTTTCTTCTACCACATGGGCCTCAGGGATTGACCTCAAGTTGTCAGGCTTGGCAGCAAGTGCCCCTGGTCACCGAGCCACCTCCCCAGCCAAGTAGGACTCTGAGCTGTGAAGTCCAAGTTTATTAAAATAGGTATGGCAGACAGTGCAGTTTGCTTTGCCAGCGCTGGATCCGTGCATCTCGTACAGATACAGTGGGTAATACTACACAGACAGTTACAACTTTAAAAGCATAGCATACAAAATAAAACATCTTAATTAAAAATTCTTCATGACAGAAAAGAAATGCCTAGTCCAAAGCCAGAAAGGGCCTACAACAGGAACTGTGGGGCTGAGCCGCTCCCCGATGGATCACAGGAGTTCCAAGGCCAAGATGGCAAGTTCTCTAAGCCCTGTACCCCACACCTGGGCTGCAGACATCCAAGGACAGGTACTCTCACAGTTCAGAATGAAAGGACACCATTGCTGGCAGGCAGAGTCCATGGGTGCTCACAGTATGCGGCCCTCCCTAGAGTTCAAGTTTATTGAGTCTGTGAAGGAAATGACTTCCAACTTGTAAACATGGCTGTTCTTACACCACTGAGGATGGTGGTGAGTTGCCAGGAGTAGGGTTAGTCCAGAGGGATGGAGGGAACAGACGGTGATTACAGTGAGGTGGGAGGGAGGAGGGGGAGGGGGTGGGGGTGAGGGTGGGGGGCTCTTTTTCTGCTTCCTCTTTAACTGGTTTGTACTCAGCCTTGGCCGAGATTCAAAGAAAGAGCCAGATATGTGTGCTCAGGGAAGCTAAGATCACATTGCATGCTTATTGGACAGCTACACAATCAGTAACTCTCCACAGTACTTCCTAGTATCTGTCTTTTCTAACAGTGCTAGGAACTGGACTTTAGAGCACCATAGACAGGGGCTCTGCCATGTTCCCAGCTCCCAAATACCCCTGATCAGAGCTGACACTTATACACCTTTATCTGGAATCTCAAGACATGAGACCTGGAGAGTGCTTTGCCATCTGTGGACTGTTTTATTGTTTGTCTGTTCCTATCCCACCTGCAGTGCTGGGGAGAGAACACAGGGCTTTGCTATGGAAGGCAAGCTCTCCACCACCCGCTCTAGTTCTGGCCCTCCAGTGTACGCATCCCCCTTCACTCTGTCCAGTTCTCAGAGAGTGTTTGGCAGTGAGTCATGGTGGGTTCACACAGTAACTCTTGTTCATGAGGCCTTACAGCTCTTATCAGCACCTCGGATTAGTGTGGCAATTTTCATACATCTTACAAAAAAAGAGAGATGTGTATACTACTTAGAAATTAAGGGACTGGAAGAAAGAATAAACTGCAATTCTTCTAGATGTAAGTAATAGAATAAAAAAAAAAAATCAACTACCCTGAGTTTCTTCTCTCTATGCAGCAGAGTGGTGGCCACGGTATATGAGGTAAGAGGCTGGCAGTCTTAATAAGGATCAGTATTGAGTGTAACCTTACTGTAGTTCTCTTGTTTCCTCTGGAATGTTCAGGAGGCAGTTGATTGACAATCTCCTTTCATCATACTTAAGGAAATTTTGAAATAGGCACATGTTCCAAAAACAGCTTGGCTTTCAAAGGCTATCACATTGAAGGGTAGGTGTAGGCCTTGAGTCCAGTCTGCGCCCACACTTTCCTTCACACAGAAGCCACAGCCCATTCTGGGAACTGTGGAGGGAGGCTAGGAAGCCCTCTTTGCGGCTGGGTTTGAAGGCCGAGCTGCTCTACCTTGATTGTCGGTCCCATTTCCGTGTGGCAGCTGTTTTCCACACTGAGACGCAGCTGGACATGAGTATTTCTTCTGGGAACTGGGACTCCACTTCTGGAAGGACGCCGCTGTCTTTAGTCTCCATGTAACTTACTAGAGTGTCCTTGAGGCTGGGAAATCAAGAAATGAGAAAGAGCGTTTCCGTCACATCCCAGCCCAGCCAGTGGTCATGCTTTCTGGTTCAAGAGGACCAAGATGCTTGCCCAGGCTAGACATCTGAGAATCTTAGTCAGTCAGCCAGGGCTGAGCTCCTGTGCTGGTCTGGGAGCCCAGGCCCAAGGGCTGTTGTTTTCTGTTTTTGTTTTTTCAAGACAGGGTTTCTCTGTGTAGCCCTGAGTGTCCTGGAACTCACTCAGGTAGACTGCCCTGGTCTTGAACTCACAGAGATCTGCTTGCCTCTGCCTCCCTAGTGCTGGGATTAAAGGTATGCACCACCACCGCCTGGCTTCAAAGGGCTGTTTCTATAAACTGGACATGATAAAGCAGACTTTATTTTTCCCTGTCGATGCTTTATAAGAAATATTATCAGATTTTACTTATTAAAACTGAAAGCTTGAGAACACTTGTAAGAGCTTTTCAAATTGTTAAGAGATAAATAGCCAGGGCTGGAGAGATGACTTGGGAGTTACAAACACTGGCTACTCTTCCCAGAGCCTGGGAATGATTCTCGGCACCTGCTTGGTGACTCACTCCATCTCTATAGCTCCAGGTCCAGGGGATCAGATCCCTTATCTTACCTCGCCCAGGAATCAGACATTAAAGTGTTGACAGATATATGCAGGCAGAACACACAATACATATAATAAAAATTTAAATTAAGATAAGCAGCCCTCCCCGAAATAAACAAAAACTATCAAGAGGCAATCCAGTGTGTCATACACCACAGCTGATGGGTGTGAAATGCGCCCAGCCACTAAGAGCCTCCAGAGTAGGGGTGTACAGATAAAAAGGACATGCTGCTGTTGGACTGCGCGACTGACATACTTGTGTGCCTTTACACACTGGTGTGGCTTTCGCTATCAACTTCATTTGCAAAAATGTGAATGTGTATTTACACAATAAGTTTACTTGTTATGAAGAGAATATGAGTTTTGTTGTTTTCATGTGGCCCAGAGATTGGCCTCAAACTTGCTGTGTAGCTGATGATGACCTGCTTCCTAAACTCCTGAGTGCCGGGATTATAGGCATGTGTTACCATACCTCATTTATGCAGATCTGAGGAATGAACTCAGGGCTCATTGTATGTAAGGCACACATTCTACCAGTGAGCTATATCCCCAGTCTTCCTTCCTGATTGCTTGCCTTTTTTTGTGTGTGTATGGTATGTTACATGTGTCCACATGCTTGTCCATATGTGTCCAGAGCCCTAAGGGTGACATTTTATGTATTACTCTATCACCTTGCATGTTACTTCTTTGAGACAGGTTCTTACTGGACCCTGGAACTTGCTTTTGTTTTTGTCAGCTGGCCAGTGAGTTCCCCGAATCTGCCTGTTGGCCCCATTATATACCCAGAGCTGAGGTTATAGGCATGTGGAGCCACACTCGGGTTTTGATGTGGGTGCCTGGGATCTGTCCCTACACACACTCTTACCTACTGGGCCATTTCCCTAACCTCTGACGTGTTTTTATTTTAATCACAAGGGATTAATCAAATAGAAAACACAAACCAAAAAACACACCTTTAATCCAGGCAATGTCAGAGGGCAGAGGGGCAGAGGAGCCGAGAGGCAGAGAGGCAGAGGCAGATCTCTGAGTTTGAGGCTAGTCTGATCTACACAGTGAGTTCCAGGACAGCCAGAGCTACATGGACAAATTCTGTCTTGAAAACCAAAGCAAATCAAATCTACAAAGTACCAAAGGCATGGAAAGTTAACACAAAAAGGGTCTTGGACTGTAAGGCAGGACTATCGTCAAGCCTAGGGGAAGCCTCCAGTAACAGAACAGCGGCATACCTCCATCTGGGGTTGAAGCTGTCCTCAGTCTGCGGGCCCCTGAGTTTCAGCACAATCATCTCATGGAGCTCCAGGAGGAAGGTGTCTAGGCCTGCCTCATTCAGGAACGCGCTGAGGAGTCTTGTGTGCTGTGGACTGAGGGCCTCTTTGTACTTTACATCAATTTCCCGAAATAACTCCTGAAATGAAGGATGGGCAAGTGATACATTAAGACCTGGGAAGAGTGCCACCGCCACCTTCACAGTGGAGAACGGAGGTGAGACTCACTTTCTTCAGTCGCAGCCGCTGTTCTGACTTATGTGCAGATAGGAACTGCCAGAGGGCAATGATGTGTCTCAGCTGACATCTGTGTAAGGCCTGAAAGAGGAGCAGGGTCACCCATGTGCACTGCAGACTCTAAATGCCACCTCATAGGCACAGTCCCCCCCCTTCTGTCTTGAGCTCATTCTATTTCCCTTGTCATGAGACACTTATCCACAAGTTCAACCGACCTATGTCTGTCTCTTCATGACATCACACATTGTACAGATCCGCAGTGCTCACAGACAGTGGGCCCTGCCCAGATGACATCATGGAGCATGTGTCAGTCTACTGACCCAAGTATACTGCGTCCAGGGCAGACTGATTGTGTGAGGACTGTTCTTGATTCCTCCTACATTGATGCATAGTTAGGAAGCAGGCAGGAGCTTTTGGCAAGGGTCATGCCGATTTCCCATGCAACACTTTCCAACAGGACTCCCCTCCCTCTTTTGAGACATGGTCTTACTCAGAAGCCTAGTATGGCATGGAACTTACTGTGTAGTCCAGGTTGGCCTGGGAGTTGCAATCTCCCTGCCTCTTCTTCCTGAGTACTGGGAGTACTGGTATACCACCAGGCTTGGCACTAGTGCTTACCTTTAAGACCTGAGCTGTTGGATCACACATCTGTAGTACTTGTTGGATGTACACATTCAAATCCATGCCAGGATTCCCACCAGCTGTGCTCAGGAAACCCAGAGTGACTTCTATGATAGACAGGGCTTCACAGGTGTCACTGTAGGACTGTAACTGTCCACTGATGGCACTGATGGCTGAGTTAGGGAGTGGGTTCTGGGGAAATGTAAGGTTGGGGTTATGATTGGGCTTGTTTCTCACCAACTGAGAAGAGGTTAGCTTTGTCACTGCTGAAGCCTGAGCTGGGACAGGCTCTCCAGAAGGCACTAGCCTGATGCTTGGTATGCACTAAGTGCAGACAGCACTCCAGACGCCACAGAAATAGACACAAACTAATAGAACCTCAAACCAACACTATGAGGAGACGCAGCCATTCATCTTCCTCTCAGAATTGCTAGGAAAGAGCAAGGCCACAGCAAGTTCTTTGGCTGTTTAGCCTCAGCACACACACCTGTGATATAGTACCAAGAAACCAGCCCCACACGATGTCAGTGCATTTAGACTCAGCCAAACATTTTGGTGATCTGCTGTTCTGCTTTCTTTTGTGGAAAGCACTGGACTAATAGGAGTCTCAGGGCTCTTATGAAAACACTGAGATGCTAGTGTTCACAGTAGATGTGATGGGGCTGGAGCTATATCTTTAGTAGATAGAGCCTCCCAGCAGGAGACAAGGGCCATCAAGAGCACCTGTGCCATTTTGTTCCTGATGTCCGTGAAGAGATGCTCGTAGTTCCAGTCCCGTCTGTATACCAGGGTGGGTATTCCCTAAAGTGAGAGAGAAAGTTTTAGAGATGAAATCCACAGTGGCTATTTTCACTAGATGGCAAACACATCTTCCCTCAGAGACTCAGTAGCAGCACCCAGCTACTCAAGGCATTCCAGGTAAAGCTTGCAGGGTTGCCCCAGGATGTCTATGCTGAAGACACCATCTTTGGAAACAATGACACAACAATGAAGCCTTGCTACAATGGATTCAGAGATCCTGCCATATAGAATACGGCAGCACACTGAGTGTGCAAGGGGCACCAGGAGGAGCAGGTGGAGGAGGATAGCTCATTCACAAGGGAGTCACTTCAGGAGACAGCGGGACTGTCAGAGTGAATCAGAAAGAGCTCTGGGCTCCATCCAAGTCACAGCCTAACTGTAAGCTCTATGATGAATTTACGGATGTACATAGAAATGAATAAACCTACATGTCGTATATTTGGCTGGACTGGAAGGATCCCCAGCAGTGCAGGTGAAGGAACAGAATGTGGCTCTGCCACTGTGTTCAATAGGTGGCAGAGATCCTATGTGTGAGGGCGGACAATTGAGTTAAGGTAACTGGAATCCTGAGCCGGAGCCACAGGCTTCTGTGCCAAGGGAAGGGAGGCAATGGGATGCCATGCCAGGCGTCCAGCACAGAGGACCCAGGAGCACTGTGTCAGATGGCTAAAATGACAGGTATGCCATGGCAGTTAAAGGTGCAGACACAGAGCTGATAACGCTGGTCCCCCCGGGAATGGAGTGCTGAGGAACAGGGCAACAGTGGCAGAGTTCCTTGGTCGCGCCATTAACAACGGCAGAAAAACAAAATGCCAAGTCTCCTAGAGACTGGAGGTGCAGAAGGTGGCACCAAATGGCTTTAGATAACCACAGCCAAGAGACTAATGGAGTTGTGGCCATGCATGCTTTGAGTGGGAAGGAGATGATACAGATGAGACTGTGGGTGGTGCAATGTACTCTGGTGTCCCCCAAAATGTACCCGAATGGTACCTTATTTTGACATAACTAAGCACATTAGCTAGTGACAGACTCAGCTTACCTTGAGGGTCAGCCTGGGCTTGCCCTGGAGGAAGCGGCTGCTGATCTGCCGCTGGATCTTCTCTAGATCAAATTCTTGTGACGCTTCCTCACCTTGCCGCACTTGGTACTGGCAGTTGGAGAGGATCAGTGGAGTCAGGTCCCGCTCCACCTCATAACTGATCACATGCAGCTCAGCGACCTCAGAGGTGTCTACAGAATAGCTGAGAGACAAGACACATGCTGGATGTGGAGAGCAGACACGGGGACATTCCTGGCTCACTTAGCCTGTGTGGTCTGAACAGGTCAAAGCTGCTAGTCTATGGGCCACTCTGGAAAAAATGGCTACGGGGGTGGGGGTGGGGGGCTCTGCCAGGAGCCATTCTCACATAGATCTCAAAACCCCCTCCTTTCAGCCATTTCTAACCTGCTTCTTCTAGCCTGCTTTTAGAAGGAAAAGTACTAGCTTAAAGATTAGCCAAGTAGCTAGATGGTCAGTACATGTAGAGCCCACCTGAGTGGGCTAGAACAAACAAAGCTCATTGGTGGTTAGGTTACCATAGCAACTCCTTTCCACTTTACCTCATGATCAATTTCTAGTGCCAAGTTCCTACAGCATCCGCCAACTTTCCCTGAGATTCTGAGAGACAATTCTGAGAAACTGTTCCTGAGAAATGATGCTAGCCCCCTGAGATTGTTCCCCGAATACAATGACTTTCCCCCTTTCACCCCTCCCCACACCTGCTTGCTTCCCTTTAAAAAGCCTTGTATAAAAAATAAAATTTGACAGCCTGATCAGAATACTGTCTGGCTGTCCATCTCTTGTGTCTCTTGTCCTTCTCCTTCCCCTAGGTGGTCCGGGGACCCTGTTGACTGTCCTGTGGGTCAGGACAGGGCTCTGCCATAGAAAGAGCAGAAGGTGGCAGAGGCTGGGGCCTAGGGATGGGCAAACAGCACACTCGTGGCTTGGACACCCACCTGTTGTCTTCATTGGAGTACTTTTGCACTGCGTAGACCATATTATTGTGTAGGCTAATCAAGTAGCTGACTAAAGCAGTTCCACAGAGGCCTAGGCCCTGTCGCCGTGGAAGGATGACCTCAAATTCAGCATCCAGATCCAAGTCAGAACGGCAGTAATCTTTTGGTAGCTTGATCTCACCTAGAAATGACAAGATCATTCCTTAGCAGACAGCTAGGCTGCGCCATGCAGTCTTAGCTACAGCATCAAGGTGAGGGGAAGAAGAGGCACACAGACGTGGTCAGCCCATCACACAGAGCGCCGAGCCTAGTTAAGGTCTTGCCTTTAACCAGACAAGTGTTCAGTGACCCCAGCTCTCTCTTGAAACCCAGTTTTTGGATTCAAGAAGATGAAGACTCTCAGGCCACCATACTTCTCCCAGACCGTCTGTGCTGGCTGGTCTTATGTCAACTTGACACAAGCTACAGTCACCACAGACGAGGCAGCCTTAAGTGAGAAGATACCTTCATAAGAGCTGGCTGTAGGCCAGCCTATGGGGGCATTTTCTGAATTAAGGACTTGTAAGGGAGGGACATGCAGTTGTGGGTGGGGCATTCCCTGTGCTGGTGGTCCGGGCTCTATAAGAGCAGACCATGGGGAACAAGCCAGGAAGCAGTTACCTTCCCCCGACTCCCACCCCCCATCATCATGGCCTCTGCATCAGCTCCTGCCTCCAGGTTCCCATTTTGTTTGAGTTCCTGTCCTGACCTCTTTTGATGAAAGAGGAAAAAATAAGCCACAAAAATCTTTTCCTCCCCAACGTTGCCTATGATGTTTCATCACAGTAATATTAACCCTAACTAAGACAGCCTCCATCTGAGGACACCTGGAGAGCTTGCACAGTGCTGGGTGTGACAGGCACCACTGGGCTTCAGAGCACTGTGTGCACAACACATCCTGTTGTGACACTGCTGGAAGGAGGAGGACACTTACCATTGGTCTCCAGCGACCGCCTCAGTGCATTCCACGTGGAAAGAAAGACAGTGATTCGATCATGTAACAGTTTTCTCAGCCCATCTGTTGAGCAAAGCATTTCAGAACTGTGACAACAATGCAGCCAAGTTTTCATGCTGAACACAACACTAGGGGCCAATGACATGCTCTTGAGCCCTCATCCCGTTATCTGTTGAACACAATGGTCATGACTTCTTTGTAGAGCCTGAGTAGAGTCATACCTGAATGGTGACTGTGAATGAAGCCTCTGATGGAACTGTATTCAACTTTCGAGACATTCTGGAACTGTTTGACTAGGTCTCTTTGCAGGGCCAAGATCTCAGGCAAGAATTTCACCAGCCTTAGTTCTGGTTCCTGCAGAAAGGACGGTGGGTTAGTAGTGATGCCTCCAGTTATCTGAGACGTGCTAGCCACAATGTATATTTTGTGAGTGCTTAGGAGATTGATACGGCTGCCTTAATCTGCTCAGTGTTCCATTTTATATGGTGACATACCATAGAATTTACAAACAGTTAAAGGGCCACTTCATTCTCTCTCTAAGTACCCACAAATGGCTTTCAGTGTTAAACTGTTCTACACTCTGCCCTGACACCCAGAACCAAGCCTATGCACCAAAATCCAATGGTGAGAGCTGCCTTGAGGATTAAATCTTTTTTTTTTTTTTTTAAACATGTAAAGGACATTTTATTAGTACTGACAGTACTTATAACAGATTTTTTTTTCCCTTAAAATGCTTAATACCATCCCGGTGCCCAGGATAAGGTGGGCTTCCTTCCATTTGGTTTTACCAGGACCCCTGAGCTCTTCAAGAGGCATTATTATTCTTCCCATGTTTTAATTTAATGTGCGTGTGCAGGGCCATATGAAGAAGTCAGGAAACAACCTGCGGGATTTACTTCTCCCCACCATCTGCATTCTGGGGACCTATGGAGAGAGAGGCTGCCTAGGCGGGGAGTCCTGGGTTCTTCCCTGGTGGCTGGAGATGCTGCGGCCTGGTCCATACTCCTATACGACGGGTTTTGATAAGAAGAGACAGTCCATAGTTTCAAAGCTTTATTATAGAAAAGTAGAAAGAGAAAAACAGAGAAGTAAAGAGAGAAAGAAAAGATAGAGAGATGAGAGTTGACCATGACCCAGTGGAAAGAAGGGAAAGAATGGGGGGGGGGAGCAAGAGCAAGGGCAAGAGAGAGAAGCAAGAGAGCGAGGATTAAATCTTTCTCATCAGTACAAACATCGACGCAGGAGGGATCAAACCCCTAAATGTAAGACCCAAAACTGCCAGAAGAACTGTGCTGGGGTGAAGAGTCACTTCTGGACAGGAAGCCAAAGCACCAACGACAAATGAGATGACAAGTGACCTGAAACCTTATGTCCAACGACGAGGACAGTCAGCAGGGGCAGACGAGAATGACAGAGTAGAAGTTAAGCTTGCCATCTGTCCAGAGCATGTAAAAAACTCAAAAACTTAACAGTAGCCAAACAATCCCATTAACAGTGGGTAAATGAACTGAATAGATACTTCTCAAGAAATACAGATGACCAACAAGTATATGGAGAAATATCCAGTATCATTAGTTATCAGGGAAAAACCCATCAGTGACGTACTGAAATACTATCTCACCCCAGGCAGAAGGCCAGTGGGGAAAAAAAACAGTGTCAAATGCTGGCCAGGATATGGAGAAAAAGGAGTAACATTTCTAATTGAGTATAAATTAGAACAGCATTATGTCAGAGTAGGTAGGGTCCTCCAAAAATTAAATGTTAATTACCAAACAGTCCAGCCTTTCTTCTGGTTAATCACTCAGTGGACCATAGATAACATGTGCACGCCCATGCTTTCTGTGACTTCAGGCTAATAGCTAGGAGTTTCAACCTAGATGCCCATCAGCAGATGAAAGGCAAAGTGTGTGCAGTATGTACCACAAAGGAAGACATATAACCACTGAGCTTAAGATGTACAGACTCCTGCCGTCAGAAGGAAAATGGCTGTAGCTGACTGAGAGTTCACTAATCTATTTGAAAGATTTATTTACCCTATGTATAGAAGTACTCTGCGCATGATTGTCTACATGCCAGCAGAGGGCATCAAGTCACATCATAGGTGGTTGTGAGCCACTCTGTAGGTGCTGGGAATTGAACTCAGGTCCTCTGGCAGAGCAGCCAGTGCTCTTAGCCACTGAGTCATCTCTCCAGCCCCAAGAAGTCACTTTAGTAAGTGAAATAGGTCACATATAGGAAGATAAGTACAGAACACTCATATGTAGGAGTTAAAAGAGGTTGACCTAGAGGTGGGATAGTAGCCACTGTTGTAGTCCACTGTTCTCCAGCGGCTGTCTCAGGGTGTTCCGTGTGGACAGAGAGACGGTGATTTGATCATCGTTAAAGGTTTCTCAGCTCATTAGTTAAGTGGCAGATGGAGGGAAGAGGTAGAAAGGAAGGTTGGGTTTCATCGGTGCACTCTATGTGCATGTGTAAGAAATGTCACAATGAACACTATTAAAGTGTATAATTACTAAAAGATAAAGAAGTGGTCTCTTGTGCTTGTGTGACTGACTGAGTGTGTGAGAAGCTGATGGAAGCAAAGAGACATCAGTGGTCAATGTTCCAAAGCCTTAGACCGAGAGAAGTCACAGCACTGACGAGGCAGTTACTTCTGTGAACACCTGACACTGGTGCTCAGTAGCATTAATGCTCACTGTGGCCAGGGCTCAGTGGGTGACAGAAACTGGGTTCCTCTGTCTGACAGGATTGCTGCACCTCAGAGCTTCCTAACCGACTTCCACCTCACACTCCCAGCTTCAGTCAGTGCCTAGATGATTTAAAAGCTGAAAGTTTTCACATTTGGATAGTGGTTGGTGTCACTGCAGGCACTGCAGATGGCCTGTACCTTTTCTGTTGTTGCTAAGCGGCCCTCAGTTCTCTTCAGATGACTACTGACCAACCCATGTGTTCTTTTACCTGTGACTACACTTCAAAAGGCAAAGGCCTCCTTGAGTTTCCTGCTACCAATATTCTCTTAAAACCGCAGCACTAGTAGCTACTCAGAGCTTTGGCCCTACCCTAGGAGTCACTGTTCTGAACACAGGTTCAAGGCTTCCTGGTTCTTTGTGAGGTCACCCAGGAGTCGCTTGTACCTTCTGTAGGAAGTGCCAGAGGACAGGCACAGTTTCTCTGCCATTTTTCTGTTCCACGATGTGCTGCAGGTACTCCACTGTGATCTTCTTCCTGCAGCTCCAAATCTTCGAGCAATGAACTACGCTTTTTTGAGGCAAGTGGAGCAGGAAGGTTGCTGGGTCCCCATATATGATTTTGGTCACAGGGTTGGACCTGATGCGCTCATCTTGGCTGATAAGAGTATTTATAGTTGGCAAGGTTTTGTCAAGGTGCTGGATGAAGAGAATGAAACAGAATTCTAGGATTGAGACATTGCTGCACATGGGCCATGGCTGCCCTCCGGCCTTGCCTGTTGCACTGCTGCTTTGTTATAACTTAACAGTTCCAAAGCCGGGCGTGGTGGCGCACACCTGTAATCCCAGCACTTGGGAGGCAGAGGCAGGCGGATTTCTGAGTTCGAGGCCAGCCTGGTCTACAGAGTGAGTTCCAGGACAGCCAGGACTACACAGAGAAACCCTGTCTCAAAAAAAAAAAAAAAAAAAAACAGTTCCCTGTAGGGTTTGGCCTCCCTGAATGCACAGGACTCAGACACCCGCCTTCCTCATTGCTTTCCTTCCATCTTCCTACTTTATGCTTTGTTCCCCTCAGCAGTGTTCTCTGACGGAGGAGTACTTCACCTGTGACAGCTGTGCATCCTGTGGCTCTCTTTTGTAGGGGAGTATATCTGCTTCATACTCGCACATCTAACTCTCTAAAGCAAGCTGTAGGTTGAGGGCAGTGAAACCTGAGACTCAGGGGAGTATCCTACAGTCCTTCCCCAGGGATGATGGACAAAGATTACTCAGCAGATGGATGGGAGACCCCTACTCCTATTGTAGACAGAAGTGCCAAGCAGTGTCACAGCTTACCTTCAGTTCACGTAGAAGAAGACTTTCAAAATGCTTCTCCCAGTCGTTTCTGCATCCTTTGGTTGGCAATTCTGTATCAAAATTTAACACCCCTACAAACAAAACAAGAATGTGTGGGTTGCTCTAGAGTAAGAATGCTAGCATCTTACAGTACTTACTGGTACAGAGAGTAAGTGCCAACAGACAGTTCATTACGGAGGTGGTATCTAAGTACCCTAAGCATGCTAACAGCCCCAGATGCAGTCATCTGCTGCTATTGCCTTTGAGATGATTTCTTAGCTTCAGACAATTCCTCTGATTCCATTGCTGTCATCATGAAGCAATTCAGAACAAAACTACTAACAACAGAACTTAAAATCACAAGCCCAGAGGCAGGGGAGAGAGAGGTGCCCAGTGCTCTACCATCAGCCACTCCAGCTCCTAACCACAGACCAACACCTATGAACGTGGTGTGGATACTACGATAGTGGCAGCCTTCTAGAACATCCTCATTTGTGTGAAATCACACCAGAACAACAGGCTTTCAATGAAATGAGGTTTTCTTGAATAGCAGATTCCTGTAATGCAGAAGGCCCCAGAAGAGCAGGCTCTGGTTGTAGGCAGCCCCTTTCCGGTTGTTGTTATCTTAGAAGGTTGGGGTGGTGGGCAACAGCACTGACTTTGCAAGCCTGACAACCTGACTCTATCTGCAGCCCCACAGACACCTGGGGTGGTGGCTTGCACCTGTCATTTCTACACTGCAAGAGGGCGGCGATGACTGGAGAATCTGAAGCTCACAGGCCAGCTATCCTTGAATATGCAGAGCAACAGCAGCAACAAGAGAGACTTCTCTCAACTAGGTGGAAGGAGGGAACCAACTCCCAAAAGTCCTCCAGCCTCCACACATGCACCCCACCTTATAAAATACACTCGATACCATTGTTTTTCCATTGATTTCCATTAAAAGATCATTGCAGGACTTTCCTTTCCACAGCTGTACAGAAAGATTTGCCTATCATGTTCAAGGCCCCATGCATTAATTCTAGCACCATAAAAATCAAAGTTTTTTTGTTTTTATTTGCAGTTAAGAAAAAGTCATTCTTTTTTTCTTTTCTTTTCCTTTTTTTTCTTTTCTTCTCATTTGGTTTTTTTGAGTCAGGATTTCTCTGTGTACCCCTGGCTGTCCTGGAACTCAGAAATCCTCCTGCCTCTGCCTCCCAGGTGCTGGAATTACAGGCGTGTACTACCATGCCCGGCTAGAAAAAGTCATTCTTGCCTCCCGAGTGCTGGGATTACAGGCGTGCGCCACCACCACCCGGCTGAAAAAGTCACAATGCCATCTTCATGGCTTTAAGGACGTTTCAGTGGTTAAGAACACTCCAAGAGTAGTAGCTAGAGGTCCTGAGTTCAATTCCCAGCAGCTACATGGTGTCTTGTAATGGGATCTGATTCTCTCTTCTGGTGTGCATGAAGACAGAATACACATACACATAAAATAAATTAATAAATCTTTTTAAAAAACTAATAACATCTTCAGTTATGATTTATCAAATCATCATGCATACCCTTTCTTAGTAGATTTAAATGCCTAGAACACAACTGTCTGCTCAATGAGCAGTGCTTGCTTTTTCTCAAAGAAATTGTGTACACAGAAACAGCCCATGGCCAACTAGGAGAATTTGTGTGCATGGAAATGGTCCATTGTCAACTAGAAGACTGGTCTACAACCAAGGAATTTTTAGTAAAAATCAGAAGCAAGGCTAATGACTGGTTCTTGGGTGTGATTCTTGCTTGGCATGTCTCCAACACAATAGTTTTGCACTTGTGTGCAAACATGTACCAAAGGTCGAAGATCCTTGTTAGGCGCAGGGTGGTCTGAGAACAGAGCGGCTTCTCCAGGCTGCAGTAGGAGTTCAGGCTTCCATTTCTCCCATCCCCTCTCTGATTTAAAAGATTTTCCTGTGAAGCCCAGGCTATCGGAGAGCTCAGGTTACTCCTGCCTCAGCTCCCCAGGTACTAGATTACAGTTATCAAGTCTGTGGTCCTCACTCGCGCAGGAGTCCTGGGATGGCACTCCTTAGCCTCGCTTATCTCTCTCCCCTTTGCTTACTCTTGTGCTGCTCCTTGAGCAAGCTGCTCAGGACGAGGTGGACCACGTGCGTGGTCTCGTCTGCACTCTTGCCCAGCACCTTGGTTAGCTGTCCCAGGTCTCTCTGGATGTGCTGCTGTAGGAAGTCTTGTGGGTCCTGGACCTGAGGCTTAATGATATTCATCAGGGCCTGGGAGTAATGAAACAAAACATTAAAAATATCTCATATATGGTGGAGATGGTGAGCCTAGCAGAGGCCAGGAAGAGGAAGACACCAGCATCAAATCAGAGGATGACTTCTAAGCATGGCGTAGCAACAGAGGTGGGAGAAGGAACAGGCCCACGCTGCCTGTGGGGTTATCTGAGACATCAACCTTGAACTTTTTGTCCTCTTAGCTAGTATATATATATGGTAGAGATGCAGCATGGATGGCCTTAGCTTCTCTATGCTGCTCTCTGAAAATAAACTATTCCATCGGATCCTTACACGTTGTGTACAGGTGACACCACCGAGTCCCTCTTTAAAAAAATTTATTTATTTATTTTATATATGTGAGTACATTGTTGCTGTCCACAGACTCACCAGAAGAGGGCGTCAGATCCCATTACAGATGGTTGTGAGCCACCATGTGATTGCTTGGAATTGAACTCAGGACCTTTGGAAGAGCAGTCAGTGCTCTTAACCACTGAGCCATCTCTCCAGCCTGACATCGAGTCTCATAATGCAAAAAACTAGTTGGTATCAGTTAAAAAGAAAACCGGGCTTTGTATCCTTCCATGGTAGAACTCTTATCTCAAGAGCACCATGAAAAATAGTAATAAAGAGAGAAATGGATTTTACACAATCTGAAAAGTACTTCATCCCATTTCGTGCCATGGTGGAAAAGGTTAGGCTTCTAGGATCTGGCAGCCTAGGCACCCTCAGCGTCCTCCTAACCCACAGGCACTGCAACATTAGGCTCATGACATAAGGGCTGACAGGGAACAATAGCAAGCTCTTCTCTAGCAGCTCAAGAGAACTCTTGAGTATCAGCTGATTACAAATACCTGTGGATTCTGGGTCGCTCCCACAAACATGGCCAAGTGAGTGAGAAGGCGGGTGAGAATAAAGACCACTGGGGACTGCCCTCGGTCAGATGCCTCTGCTGCACCACTGGACCGTGGGTTCCCCAACACGTGGCCAGTCTGCGTTCTGTCCTCAGTGTTTCTGGAAAGAAAGAGAAGAGACTAGGTGAAGATTGGAAGAAGCTTATCTTCTAAGCGCTAGGGTGATGTCTCAGACCCTCAGGAGCATAGAGGTAGGGTTCCATGCTCCAAGGAAACAACATTAAAAGTCGTCGTCGTTGTCGTCGTCGTCGTCCCCCTCTTTTTCCTCCCTCCTCCATCTTGGCCTGTGATGCCCGACTATACATCTTTTCAGACCTCCCTTCTGGCTGGCTGACAGGAAATGGCTGCTGCTGACTCCCAAGGAGGCATCAGGAAGAGGCGTGCGTCCGTCCCTGGGCAGCTAGAGTTTGGAACATTTTGCAGCCATGTTGTATTTTCCATATTCTTCTCATTTCCCCAATAATTGGGATCCAAGGTCTGGTAGAACATTTTGCATCATATATAGTAGGCGGGAGATACAGTGTGTACATTCAGTTGCAAAAATACTGCATTCAACTTGGAAGCATCTTCAACTACACCAGAAGTACTAGAACACACTGTGCTGTAGACAGGAGGCCCCACCAATCAGTCATAAGGAGTAAGGAGCTCCATTGTGTCAGAACTGTGGGGTCAGACTTACCTGTCTAGACTGACTTACGGCACTCATCTGTGACAGGCCTTGTAGACAGTCTAGATGACTGTGAGCACATGGGAACAGGAGTGGCATTCTGTCTAATTTCTGTATCATATTATATAACAGGCAGTTTTTACTAAGGATTTCACGATGTCCTGGTGTCTTAGAACCTACCCCTCACACAAACCAAGGTTTGGCAATATTTGGCAAGCTTGATTGTGTGTCATTTATTTTCCTTATACTTTGAAAAACAAAAACAAGCTAAGTGTGGTGGTATGCCCCTGAAATCCTAGCACTCAGGAGGCTGGGGCAGGTCTGGGCCACATAGCAAGTACCAGGACAGCCACAGATATAGTATGAGATCCTACGCATAAAAACAAAAAACAAGCCAGGCGTGGTGGCGCACACCTGTAATCCCAGCACTTGGGAGGCAGAGGCAGGCAGATTTCTGAGTTCGAGGCCAGCCTGGTCTACAGAGTGAGTTCCAGGACAGCCAGGACTACACAGAAAAACCCTGTCTCAAAAAAGCCAAAAAAAACAAAACAAAACAAAACAAAAAACAAAAAACAAACAAAACCCCCAGACTGCGGCAGTTGGGAAGATGAGAGAGAACTAAGGCTGGTGGTTTACAAGTTTAAGTCAGGCGGCATGTGCTGAGGTGGGCAAGCGCTGGCTCAGTGTGTTGAACCTGACTTTCCTCCCAAGTCAGAGCATCTGCTTATGGAGAAATATTTGTACAAGGAGTAAGCCTGACCCACAGAACATGTCAGTATCGGTTACTGCTAATGTGCCAGCCATGTTGCATTCCAGTGACAGCACCTTACGATTTCCCAGTGACAGGGACTTTGGCACTGATGCCATACATGACACAGATCCAGAAGGGCAATTGTGTCTGTGACACAAGTTAGTGACAGTTTAGGAAAAAAAAGAGTAGAAGTAGTCCTGAAGCCCAGGACTGCTGACTAGCAGGGAAGAAGCAGCTCATGTACCTGATAACATGGAAGCCCTCACGCGGCTTGTGATCACGGCCTCCGATCGGAAGATGACAGTCCGGACAGGTGCTCTCTTGCATGGGCTGGCCACACTAGAGTGAACACAATGTTGTTTTATGCACGAGAGCTGTTGTGTAACAACCCTGCACTGCCATAGAAAGGGATGGTTCCTTCGTGTGCATATAACTCTGGGGAAAGGGTGGACAATCTAAGTATGGTAACAGTGGTGCAAACCTTTACAAAAAGTAGACATAAAACTGAGTTTGGATCCCAAATTGATTGACACAGTATAGGAAAAACTGAAGCACAGTTTTTCTTTCTCACACCCACCTCTTTATTCCTCTCTTGTATCTGGACACTAATCTTAGGGCTTTACAACCTAACGTCTCAAAAAGCAGCAGGCCGGGCGGTGGTGGCGCACACCTTTAATCCCAGCACTTGGGAGGCAGAGGCAGGCAGATTTCTGAGTTCGAGGCCAGCCTGGTCTACAGAGTGAGTTCCAGGACAGCCAGGACTACACAAAGAAACCCTGTCTTGAAAAACCAACAAAACAAAACAAAATAAAACAGCAGCAGTATGCACTTTCAGCCTTATATATTTTTTTAAAAATATACAATGGTGATTTTAAAAAAAAATCCAACCATAACATTTATTATTTGCAAAGGCCCCTTTAAAAAAGTTAGATGGTATAGCTCTGTTCTGTGTGACACATAGCCCACAGCACACCAAAGCAGTCACAGACGCCCAAAGCCTGAGCCAGCCTGGGGAAGAATGCTTTTCTGCCTTGTTCCATGGACAAGGAAGTACATTAGTCTCAGAAAAGGTGAGGTTTTTGCCTCAGTCCTTCCCTCCAGAACTCGTCCTCAATGAACGATGTGTTACTGCAGCCAGTGCCTGGGTGGAGAGAGCCTGGGTATTCTAGGATGGCGACTCCCTTCTTTCTCCACGGGCCAACTATGGGATCTCTGCCTGTTCTGCAGTGTTGCCGACGCCTGCTGTGTGGTCTGAGGATGCAGTTATCCCAACCAGCAGCCGACTGGGGTTCATGGCCCTGTGGCAATGTCTGGAGACATTCTAGCTCATCCCATTTTGGGTAGCTTTAGCCACTCAAATCTCTATCTCTTGTGCAGAGGCGACACATGCTGCTAACTGTTCTGAAAAGCGTGGACCAGGCTTGGAGAACACCTGTGGTACTGCATGGGGCAACCCTGGGCTAGAAGCCTTTGGGACAGGTTGGTACTTGTTTGGATACCCTGAATGGTCCTCAGAACAAGTCTGTGTTTTACTACAAGGTCAAGGTTTCATCCTCCCGCCCACTTCTTCTCTGCACCAGGGGAACACACAGTTTGAACCTCCACCTAACCAAACTCTATCCCAAACACCAAAACTCACCTCTCCTACAGTGCACGGATGGCCCCTGGGACAAGCTGTTAAAAGAACAGGACACATTGGCTAGTTACGGTTCAGATGACCCACTGGGGCCTAGACTCTGCCCTCGTTTATCCTGACCAAGTATGACCCAGCCTCAGCACCCCCCTAGAAATTTGATCTGATAAATTGTGAGGAAGTATGTGATACATCCTTAGTGTGGAAGAAGGATGTACTCAGTGAAAATGTCTGAGCATAGTTTTAGAAAGCAAAGATAGCCGGGTGGTGGTAGCACACACCTTTAATTCCAGCACTTGGGAGGCAGAGGCAGGCAGATTTCTGAGTTCGAGGCCAGCCTGGTCTACAGAGTGAATTCCAGGACAGCTGGAACTACACAGAAAAACCAAAAACCAAAAAAAAAAAAAAAAAGCAAAGATAAATCAGCAAGGTAGATAGTGTTTTCCACCTTTCTTTGGATTTATTATTGCTATCTGACAAAATTTAAAAATATTTTTAAAAGATTATTTACTCAAAGCAATAGCAAAAGTCACACGAAGCCATGGGCTACATGATTTTGCCTTTCAGTTCTGTACTTCAGCCTAATCTTTGTTTGGAGTTCAGTGTGGTTCAGAGTCCCCTCTTTTCTCAGATGCATGCTCTAGAGTGCACAAGTGCATTGCAAAGGGCTTCCTCTGGACCCAGACATAAGAGAGTTAGGACCGGCATCAGCAGAGCATGGGTCCCAGAAGCCACCAAAGGCAACTGTGAACCCCAAGCATAGCCCAAGGTCTGTGCTAGACTCAGAAGAGCATCATGCCGACACTTACTGTACCAATGGAGGTTTTCCAGGCCCGTCCACTTCCTGGCCTGGACTAGCAGGTCTTCAGGCATTGTTGGAAGAAAAGCATTCTGAAAGCCCAGAAGCAGGATATCCGTACATCAGAACAAAGCAAGCAGGGCATTGACTTTGCAGCCTCAGAACTATTTGCCAGAGATGCCTATGATGGCTAATCTTGGCTGTCAATCTGATTGGATCTGGAGTCAGCTAAGATAAACTGTGGGCACACCTAGGAGGGATCCCTTAATCAGGTTCTATGAAGTGAAAAGACCCACCCTAGTTCCTATATATCTAAGGGGGTCCCAGGAGAGGTTTTGCCATATGCTCCTTTGCCTTCCCTTCCATCTGGCAAGTTCATCTGTTGTTTGTACATTACTATTGAGTTCATCTTCCTGCTGCTCCTGCTGCCATCCATCCCTGACGTGAGAGAGTCTCCAGGAACACTCTGGGGGCCTAAGCAGCTATGGGATTCTCAGCTCCTGCGGTGAGACAGCCATTGTAGAGTTACCCAGACTGTATCACACACAGCTAACTGACAAATACAAATCCCCTCTCAATATGTATTCATGCCATTGGTTTTGCTCCTTTAGAGAGAAGCCTGACTAACACAGTTTGTAGGAGGCTGTGGGAGGCAGGCCAAGTTTTCACCCCCACTGTGGGCAGACAGACTAAAATCAAGAAGACAGATGGGTTTTATCAGTTCCCAAGTCAGCAGGTTTGTTTGTTGTCCACGGAGACAAAGCCCCGAAGATACAGAGGGAAAACAGAAGTGATCTTACCGCCATCTTGACGGGATTGAAGGCCAAGTTCCTCAGGGGCTCCAAAACTTTGTTTTGTCCACAGAGAAGTATGGTTGCCACATGGATGGCCATTTCATTCACCGTTCCTTGCAGGCTGCTGTTAGCAGACCTGGTCCTCAGCAGGGGCAGAGTGTTATCCACTAGCGATTTTGCAAAGCATCTGATGTTAGGAGCAGAGAGGATCTTGCTTTCCTTAATGAATTTGTTCACAGCCTCCAATTGCTGATGAGAAAAATATTTTAAATATTAACATGTTTCAAAACATTCTAAGGCTGGACTGAGCACTTGGGAGCTAGAGATAGGAGACTCAAGAGTTCAAGTTAAAGACTACCCCAGACTCCGTGATACCCTGAAAACAAAGAAACACCACACCCTGAACTCCAACACGGTGTGGTAATGCACACCTGTAATCCCAGAACTCGAGGCAGAGGGAAGAGCATCATGAGTAAGGCCAGTCAGGGCTACACATGCACAACAAGACCTTGTCTCAAAAACAGAAAAACAGATATGCTGTAAGGATGTGCTGTGGTCGGTACTACCCAGCATGCACACAAGTATCCCACCCATACTTTAGGAAAAGAAAATGCAATAGAATTTCATGGTTTATGCTTTAGTAGTTCAGATAGATCTTCCCTCTAGTAAGGTTTCTACCTCTATCAGAGGTAGAAAATTACCAGCATGAATTGTGTTTCTGATGTTGATGAGATGAGACTACAGACACAGCCCTGCTGGGTAGGGCTGCTCACCTTTGGGTCTGGATGGAAGCTGCCATTGCGGGGACGGTACAAAGCAGTCACCTCTGTGTACAAGGCCAGCAATAGGTAGGCTGTCTGCTGGGCTTTGGGACTTCTGCAGGCCTGCAGAGGCAAAGACAGCAAGTAAGATTTAAAGGATATGTGGTGCTGATCAGGCCCTAACACTGAACTACATGACTGAGGAGTGGGGAAGCATCTTCTGGCCACACTCTGGGAATCTGTGGTTCATGGCTAGACAGCCTGCAGCTGTCCTCTCAATGACTACTTCCCTACTATCAGAAATATTTCCTAAGCAGAGACAGAGTTCCCGTTTCCTGCTTCCCAGAACAAGGACAAGGATTCAAATGGGAAGAGAATGGGAGCAGTTTCCAGGTCAGACTTCTAAAAACCTTGACATCATCAATCAGGAGCGTGAGTAAGCAAATATACAAAGGACTTATGTGTTGTGGTGCCTTCTTCAGGTCTGAGTGAGGTTGGAGAAGTCCGTTACAGACACTGGCTAACTCCAGTGTCACTGCGTCTGTCCCAGCCACCAGTTTCCTGTGAAGGCAGGAGGCCACGGACGCCTGATTTCTAGTACAGTGTCACTTTAGAGAGCTCCTCATTTGCTCGCTCCATCATTTGATGTGCAGAAGGGAAGATGCACGCTCCAGGCAGTGCCTCCTGGGAGCATAGGGAAGCCCAGACCCATCTTACCATCAGAGCATTCCCAATGTCTAGGTTCTTGCACTCGAGCACAGCTTTGGCCATTGCATCGCGGACAGCCTTGTATTCCTCACCATGGACGAGGTATCGGTCCATCTGACTTGGGTGTTCCTTCTGCAATTCCAGCAGTATAGGGGTTAATCACAGTGGCAATAATGAGAGACACTTTGCAAAGAACTCTAGACACGCAAAGGTACAAGATTGTCCTCTGAGATGTGTAAGGACTTCCAAGACAGGGCCTGCTGGGAGTTATCTATCTCTTCTGAGGACTGGAAGCCTGGAAAGGGCCTGTACTGATTTTGTAGCTACTTGCTTTCTCCACTCACAGCACTTGACTGAGGCCAAGTGACATAAAATTTGTCACCTCCAAGTCCCAGTGGTGATTATTTGATGATAATAATGAAGGAAATAGAAAAAGGAGTTTTAGTGTCATTTGATAATCCTAGGACAGGAAGAAGTGAGTTCTGAGTACCAGAAAAGGTGCTACAGTGACGCCTAAAGCCACACTTCTCCCAGCCATTGCTCTGACTTCTGTCTTCTGCTCTCTTCCTCCTGCCAGAGGTAGAATGGACTCAAGTGCTGAGGGCAAACGTTTACTTACCTTACCGTATCCATCTCAGTGAGAAAGCAAACCTAAATAACTTCAAACAAATATACCACAACCTCACCTCACACACACACACACACACACACACACACACACACACACACCGAGAGCCATAAAACAGATGCTAAGGGCCCATTTCCCATATGGCTTTGGGTGAACACAGGTGGGCAGAGCTGAGCCTCCAGCCCAAGTCTAGCCGCAGGTTGCTGCAAGCAGGACTGTGGGAAGCATGCCCTTTGTGCCCAAGACCCTGTTCCTCACCTGCTGTGCAATGACATCCCTGGGAAACACCCATTGGTATGGATGGCCCTGCCTGGAGAAGCTCTGCATGAATTCCATCCCACGTTGGCTTGAGAGTTTCCTCACCAGGTACACTCTGTGCCAGTCATTGTTGACGCGTGCGCAGAACTGCTCAATGTGCTTTAGGAAGCCCCGCTTCTCTTCAGCCAGTTCTGTGAGTGTGGAGAAGGCAGGTGAGGGACAGTGACAGACAGAGTCAGCTAGAAGCCTTCAGCCTGTTCTCTGTAATCCCACCATGAAAGAAGACAGGAAACAAGACAAGGATGAGGACAGCCTTGTCCTAAGATCAGGTTTCCTACAGTTCCCAGACTTCTGAATTAGAGGATCTCCACAGAGGAGACTTGCCTGAGCCTTCCTGAAGCTCTGAGAGGAAGTCAGCAGCCAAGTCAAGGCACAGGCGGACTCGGGCCACCTCCTGCAGGTACTCCACTGAAGCCGTGCACACAGGCTCCTGGCCTTGCAGTCCTGGGGAATATGTCCTAAGGAAATGGCCTTCTTCTCGGAGAACCTGTTGGTGATTTCTGTAACCGGCACTTGTCTTCTGGTGTACTGAGTCCTGAGGAATGAGGGCATAGAGACTAGGGCATTAGTTCACACCAGCAAGCCCCTGCCTTTGAAAATTGCCACTCCTTGATTGTGTAGCGTCATGGGAACGGCAAAAGCATTGAAAGCTGCAATGTGTATTTTTTTTTGAAGCATAGAAAACTAGCATCCCTTTCTATTCACGGGCAAGGGGAGTTTTACAAACAAACTTACGAGGAAAAATGTGTAATTAATGTAAGGATGAAAGAACGTGCCCATAGTGATGACCTGAGGATAACCACTGCCCATTCTGTGCCACACTCTAGACCTGGGAGGTTTTGTTTTTTGTGGTAAGTGGCATTACAAGTATGCACCACTGGGGAACTGTGCTGTGCAGAACAATGACAGCCTGGACATCATCAAATGCTGTCATTTCACAGTGGCCCCTGAGGGATAGATAGTACTGAAACAGCATCAGGCAACTCATGGCTGTATGCCAACCACAGAGGGGAGCCACACAGCTCTGAAACTCGGTTCCCCCACATGCACACACACAGGACAGAGTATCTCTATTGTACTACAGTGGCATCCTGGAGTTTTTCAGAAATGCTTTCATTGTATGAACTCATGGTTCAGTTCCCAAAAGAAATGCAGAACGACCCTCATACCTCCAGGCAGTTGATAAAGAGCAGGTACAGTTCTGTTTTGTCTTCTGTCAGGAATGCTTTCTTCTCTAACTGAGTCAAATAGTTCTGGATGTAGTCCTTTACTTCATGGAAGCTGTGGAAAGAGACAGGGTGCCCCTGCCTGTGTCAGTCCATGGGCTGTTCCCCCAGCGCTAGGTCTAACCCAGGGCCTTGTATGTGTGGGGCAAGTACTCTGCCAGGCGGCAACCCCAGCACCTAAATGTTTGACACGCGATTGGTCATTTGGAACATCTTTGCACTGTTGATACATTTTTATTATAGAATGTACTGGAAAAAGAAATACCCCATATAGAATCATTAATATCACCGTGGGTCTCCTCAAAAAATTCTGTCTTACAAAGTGGGATCAATTTGTTGTCTAAAATTCAAATTCTTACTTAAATATTTAAACTGTATCATAGGTAGCAACCACCATCGTGTTTAGCTGTGCCAGGATCACTCTGTCTTTAGGACGGTGCCAGCAGGCTGCAGCTGTCCTTCCAGGCATGACAGCACAACCTGAAACAAGCAGCTGGTTCCTAACTCAGGACAACTCCATGTGACTGTGAGGTGACTACTGGGTTCTGCTGTGCAGCTGGTGCGTCCCCACAGAATAGAAGCAAGTCGCCCCCTTAAGGGGTGTGGCTTAGGAGAGCTGGCAGGTCACACACCTTAAGGGGCATGGCTTAGCAAGGGAAATGAGTGAAATTTGCATTGTCTGTGTACATAGTGGGGAAGGAAACCAGGACTGTGACTCCAGAGTGTCCCCAGCACCAGAAGGAATGCCACTGCAGATACTCAAAAGGCTGAGGGTGCCTTGTTAGGCTTCTAGGGAGAGTCTGAGGTTTGGAACCACATGGACACTCGGAGAGCTGCAGGTCTAGCTCAGTACATCTGCCCGGGAGAACAGGGTGCATTCTACTCCTCTGACCTGACAGACACACCCCACATTCCAAAAAACACAGAACCACAGGCCACCAGAGCACAGAAGATTCTGGACAGCAAGTCACTTCCAGATGTGTCACAAGGCAGGTACCAGGGGCTGGGGCCAGAACCACACCATGATTTCTTGATAACTATCACTTGCTACTGGGCCACACTCATAGGCCCATGAGGGAAACTATAAGCAGACAAGCCTCAGGTAAACTGGGTTTGCTTACATAGGAAGCTTCTCCAGACCACAGATGAGCTCCCAGCTCATAGAGGAGGAAGGCGCAACCCTGCCATTAACCTACTTCCTGGTGACTAGGAACACTGAGTTTCTTTGGACAAGTTTGATCTTTGGTGTCAGGATAGTTTCTTCTTGTTTCTTTGAACAAGACTATATAATAAACAACCAACAACCCACAGCCCACCCTCTCAGGGCCTGAGCATTTAAATCCCTCCAAAGAGCCCCCAGAATTCCAACTGTCAGACAGTTGCAGAAACTATCTGCAGCTGGCAGAAAACCCCCGCCCCTCCCCGAGCACGAGGCAAATCATGGTCAGCTGCTGCGGACAGTCTGAAGCAGCCCCACATCCCACCCCTGGGGTTAAAATGAAAACATATTTCCATACTATTTCTGTATTTTTAAAGGAACCAAAATTCTCACTACAGACCTGTATTTGAGAAGCAGTTTTAACACCACGGAGCGGATGACAGGAGTCTTGTCTACAACGTCATCAAATGGAGACAGAGACTTTGTGTGTTCACAATGTTCTGCAGTCAGACAGAGAAGGGGATTATAGTTCGAATCATGGTAGAAAGCTGAGCCCAAACTCTGGCTTTTACCTTTATGGGGAGGAGGGAACTCACTTTGGGGAGCATCTCTCAGCAGCTCCTTTTGTACGAAGAGCAAGGACAACAGTGTATCAATCACGCTCTTCTCAGGGGGGGTGTTATCCTTGAAGCACATGGTAGAGACTAGGTCCACAAAGAAGCTGTTGCACATGTGCCGGAACTGGGCGTGCTTCTCAATGGCTTCCCTTAGGAGGAAGGGGAGCTCGTGACAAAAGAATTGTAGAATGTGTTCCCCATACTCCAGATAGAGAGAAGGGATATTCGGATAGTATTTTGGTTTAAATATCAAGGTTTGTATGACCCTGAACTCTACACTTCTACACCAGCCTCCCAATTGCGAGGATTAAAACTAGGCTGTGAGCCGGACGTGGTGGCGCACGACTGTAATCCCAGCACTTGGGACACAGAGGCAGGCGGATTTCTGAGTTCGAGGACAGCCTGGTCTACAGAGTGAGTTCCAGGTCAGCCAGGACTACGCTGTGTTTTTTGTTTTGTTCTGTTTTTTTCCATTTTGATTTTGAATCAACAACTGAGATGAACTTAATGATCAGAACTGGTCTTCAGACTACAACAGTGTCAGGACTGCTTTGGGACACTTTCATTGTCTGGAACATTGGATGTCCTAGAGCATAGGCAATAAAATGGGACAGAGTCAGCGCTCCTGAGGCTCACAGAGCTGAGGCTCTGCTCCTCCATCTCCTTTCAGATCCGCCTTCATGCTCAGGCAGAGACGAAGGCTGTGTTCACACAGGAGGATCTGGGAGACAGCCCATCAGCACTGCCCTTCACCTGTATCTCAGCATGAGCGTGTGTGGGACCATGAGGAGGGTTCCTAGACCTCACTGGTCAGCCAGGCAGGGATGAGCTGCAGGGCTACTGTACTTCCCGTTCCAAAATGTGAGGTAGTGATGAGGGAAGATACCTGATGGTGACGTGTAAACACATAGGCTTGCACTTACATACACATGAACACACACACACATGAACACACACATATACATACAAAGAAGGCAATGATGGGCAGGGGATGGGTGAGTGGCAGGCCACATGCTGAGTCTCAGTTCCACCTCCAGCACCACTCCAGCCCTCCCCACTAAGAGATGCTAAGCTGCACCTACATGTTTGGTTTTCTTCCAAGGACTTTGTAACTTTCTGGTTTGTCTCCTAAGTTTGCTGTCTCTATGTTGGTGCCTGTCTTATTTGGGAAAGGGATTATGAGGCAGATGTCCAGGAAGTCTTGATTCTGGTATTACTACGGAAGTTCTCTGAAACCAGCCCTTAGACCCAAGGAACACAGACCAAAGAGCTGGCATCTCCAAGGACCATGTTGGAAAAAGAGAGAGGAAGCTTTCTGAAGAGAAGGGTGTTTACCTGTGGTCCTGGGACACGGTTGGTGAGAACGTGTCTGGCAAGTCAGTTAAGCAATAGGGGCACATCATTTGTCCCGGGATGAGCCAGGTTTTAATGCAAACTAGACAGTACACATGATCACAGGGCAGACAGACAGGTTCCTGTGCATCTCCCTGGCAGATTAAACATGGCTGAATACCAAACCTAGAACGGAAGAAAGTGATCAATTCCAGAGCAAAAATGCTGGCTACAAAAAGCAGTTCCTCCCACCCCATATCCAGGTAATCTCAGTCTTCAACTACACATTTCACCTGCTGAACGTCTTGCTGGCCTTGTCCTTGCAGTCACAGAGTGTGGTCATTACAGCCACAAATGGCCTGTTGGTCTTGAGGTCAGAGTCCTCTTCAAGACACTAAGGGAGAAGGACCGTGGTGAGTAGTAGTAAGTGCAGGTGCGAAGTCCTCAGTGTCGGCGTGACCCAGCATCCACTGTCTCAGTGGCCGCTGACACGCAGTCCTGACTACAAAGGAGCAGCACAAGGCTCTCTGGATGCTTGCTTAGGAAGTTCCCACACTTTCCGGCTGGAACAGTAAAGAACACTGGCTGCTCTTCCAGAGGATTCTGGTTTGATTCCCATGACCCACTTGGCAGCTCCCAGGGGATCTGATACTCTGGCCTCCCTGGACGCCAGGCATACAACACCCATGCAAGTTCCAGGAAGCCTGATTTACATAGTGAGTCCCAGGATAGCCAGAGCTACACAATGTGACCTTATCTCAAAAAAAAAAAAAAAAAAAATTCCTGCATTTAAATGTCCTTTTAAAAACAAACATTTTAAGTAGCTGCAGTGAATAAATAAATGGAATAAAAATAATTGGAAAAAGTAAAAATTTTAAATTACAATATCTTTTTTATCTGTGTAAACACACGTTATCAAGCTAAGTGAAAAACACTTTTGAGTCTATGTTAGCTATTTTCTGAATCTTTTAACAGTGCTTGTTGGAAGATGCTGGGGGCCTCGTGACTGTTAACCTGCTCAGGGTCAGGCTCAAAGATGAAAGGTCGCATTTGCAAACACACAACACAGCCTTCCTTTCCACCTTAGTGGGAGATGAGACCTGAGGCCCTTCATCTCTCTGCAAACTCCTTCTGACACTTCCAGCCAGGTAGAGGGAACCAGCCTCATAGCAAAGATGAGATTGAAGACAATACAATACACTCAATATCCCATAGGCTGTGGTTCCTAAGATTACCAGGTGGAAGGTATCAATTAAAGATGACGAGACAAGATGGAGGAACCCTGTACACGTGGCTTCTGGGAGCTGGTTGGAGGCGGCTAAGGCCCACTCTGTTACTAAACTGAGAAACGAGCTTGTGCATGGTCGGGCACTCTGCTGCTCATGAGAACCTGGCTTCCACCAGCACCTTAACAGCGGCATGGAGCCTAGACTTGTGTTTCTCTGATGCCAATGGCCGTCCCAATTGGCTTCCCTACGGAATGTTCCCACAGGATGAGGACAGTGTAGGGAGAAAGTGTAGGGTGTTGTACAGAGTGGCTGTGGTTGTATGAGAACAGTGTCCTGTAATGTCACTCACTTTATCAAAGGCATGGAGGGGCAGAAGCATAGTGGTTGCCTGTTCCCTTGCCCTTCCTCATGGCTGATGCTATGACCATGAGGATGGCATTTTCTCCCCCAAGCTGAGCCACTGGGTCATTTTATGGTCACTCCAGAGGCTAAGGGTGCTAATTTTCTCATCCTTCCAAGGAAGTCACAGTTAACTGGTTAACTGCATACCTGTTCCTGCAACTGGATGCTCACTGTGACCCTGGCTTGGCACTGTCAGAGGAGATGGTCAGAGAGCCACCGTCAAGGATGCAGTGGTCTCTTATGACCTCACTGCCCTTTGCACAGCTATGTAAGCTTGCTAGAGAACTAAGCAATAATCCACCAACCGAGGAAACTGGCGGGAGGGGGGGGTGTCTCAGGTCTACTGCCCAGAGGCGAGCAGCCCAGTGCTTACTTTGTCTAGTGAGAAGACACACGAGGTCACCAGCGGACTCAGCTCAGGAATCTGGCTCTCAGTCCCCAGAAGAACGTGCTCCACAAAGAGGGCAGTGGAGAAAATGCGATTCCACAGGGCTCTGTCAGAGAGGGGTGTTACCCAGTGAGTTCTGACAGGGGGAGCTACGGGAGAATAGGGACTGTGCCCTGACCTTGACAGCCCGCTCCTTCCCCACAGGCCATACCTGCCCCTGGGCTCCCTTCTACATGGAAGCAGCATGTCCACTTCCTACCACTCCCAGGACCATTCTCTTCCTGGGAATACCCAGCACTTGAGAGAGGGTCCACCATTACACAGGAGAATGAGGATAATGTCACTCCTGTCCCAGAAAGGCCCACCTTCCTCAGTTATGGTGTAGGGTTTGGCAGGTTCCATGGGCAAGCACAGGCCAAGTGCAGAGAGGCAGGCTCCTGCTGCTCACCTGACCTCCTGGACGACACATCTGGTCATGCACCCACTGTCTCGCAAGTACCCTTCTGAACAGACAAGCTCCAGGGGCGTGGACAGATTCTTCACGAGCTGTAACCAAACCTTGGGGCTTGGCTTCAGGATGTCTTCCTTGAGCATTTCAGCACAGGCCATTGCTGCAAATGCATCCAGTGTCTGCGACAAGGAGAACTGGCTTGTGACAAAGCAGGATGCGCTTCTCTACCACCACACCCTACACCCCAAGTCCCAGCGCGTTCTGGGGTCCAGGCTTGAAACCTACTCCTCCATTGCTTTGCAGATATGCCCATAAAGAATCTATTTAGGACATGGCTCTGTAAGCCCTCTGCTCCCAGGATGGAATCCTCTCACTGAGGGGAGGCGCATGTGGCCTTCCCTAAAAGAACACATACCATTTCACACCCAGCCAAGTTGTGCTTCTCTGCAGCTTGACTGAGGCTGCTCAGAACCTGGGGCTGGATGGTCAGAATCCTGGAGAAGTTCTGTAGCCGGGTCTTGAAGTGCTGATAGGCAAGGTGCACCCAGGGCAAGGAGAGCCCTGCTTCAGGCGCTCCTGAAGCCACTTGGAGCTCACCGAGGCAGGACGACAGCGCCATGTGCAGAAACTGGAGACAAAAGAATTTTAGTACATAACTGTACGTGATGGAGACATGATTTCCTGTGCAAAATCATAAATATTCAAAGGTGTAGAAAAGAAAATTGGAAAATCCCCTGGTTGCTTTTTGGTGGAACTTTATGGGCACTTTCCCCACTGGCGCCCTAAACTGGTGTGTTGCCGAGTTCTGTGTCAACTTGACACAAGCTAGAATCATCTGAGAGGAGAGGCCTCATTTGGGAAAATGCCTGCATAAGAGCCAGCCGTAGGACAGTTCTTCATTAGTGATTGATGGGGAGGGCCCAGCCCACTGTGGGCAGTGTCACCCCTGGGCTGGTGCTCCTCAGTGCTGTATAAAAGCAGGCAGAACAAGCCAGTAAGTGGCACCAGTCCGTGGCCTCTGCATCAGCTCCTGCCTCCAGGACCCTGCACTGTTTGAGCTCCTGTTCTGACTTCCTTCAGTGAGTGAGATGGAGACAGAAGCCAAGGAAGCCTCCCCCGCTACTGCATTCTGGCCTGTGGTTGCTGCAGCAATAGGACCTTAACTAAGACAACTGGGGTCATTTTGTTCCTAAATTTTTTACTCAGTCTTATATTTTAAACACCCCTCCAACACTAGTCAACTCAGATAACATTGTTTTCATGGTTGGCAAACACTCACATTAAAAACTCCACACTTAGCCGGGCATGGTGGTGCACGCCTGTAATCCCAGCACTTGGGAGGCAGAGGCAGGCAGATTTCTGAGTTTGAGGCCAGCCTGGTCTACAAATTGAGTTCCAGGACAGCCAGGGCTACACAGAGAAACCCTGTCTCAAAAAACAAAATAAAACAAACAAAACTCCACACTTGAATCTGCTCCCTCCTTTATTCTTATTGATTTGAGGAAAAAATGGTTTTGTTTTGTTTTTTTTTTTTTGTGCAGAGATTTTCTGTGTAGCTCTGCCCTGGAACTTAGTATGTGGATCAGACTGGCTTCAAACTCACAGAGATCTACTCTGCCTCCCCAGTACTGGACTTGAAGTCACGTGTCACCACATTTAGCAGAGGGTTTTCCTATGTAGGGCAGGCTGGCCTTGAACTTACAATCCTTCCTTGGTCTTTTGGATCCTAGGATTATAGGGGTGTACGAAAATATTTCTCTCTCCCTCTTTTTTTTCTAATCCCATATTCCTAGAAAGCAAGCTGACAAGCGCTTCTCTGCATCAGCCAGCGCCCACCTCACACAGGCTCACGTCAGAGACGGTGCTGACAGCCCTGGCCACTGTTGCTGAGGGACCATCATCGGGATCAACATGTCTGTGCCTCTGCCTTCACAACACTGGCTCTTATCTATTCCTAAAGTAGTTTATTCTTTACTACTTTAAGATTTTTTATATTTAGCTATGTGTGCGCATGCACATGTACTTATATATACAGGCACCCAAAGAGGCAAGGCCAGAGGGAGGGGTTGGATCCTCCTGAAGGTAGAGATACAGGCATTTGTGAGCTGCCTGGAGTGAGTGTCGGGAACCAAACTTAGACGCACTGGAGGAACAGTGAGCACTCTCAAGCCCAGAGTCATCTCTCCAGCCCTGGAGCCTCCCTTGCAAGGCAAGGACTAGGTTCAATCCCTAGTGTCTTTCACAGCCACACCCACACTCAGATCAGCTTTGTAAGTATGTAAGGATGGCACTGAGAACTGGCTACATTGTACTTAGCAGCACAATTGACAATGGATGCCACAGATCTGGGCATCTAAGATAGTTTCTATACCCAGGTGGCTTAGAAGTTTCACAAATCAAACAAGGCTAAGTTCCTAACGACTCTTGGGTAAATTGCATTCACTTCTGACCACCTTGGTTGTAGTGCTCTCAAGTTTGTACCTATGCAGTGAAGCAGGAAGGTTTTAGGGAGTCCAATGCAACAACTGTTCCAGTGAATTTCATTATTAATATCATGTAGCCCAGGCTGGTCCTGAACTTACTATGACCTTGAACTTCTGTTTCTCTTGCTTCTCTCCCAAGTGCTGAGATTGTAGATGTATGTCACTATGCTGGCAGCTCTGGGGAGATCTTAGAGCTCCAAATGACACAAGGTTTGGTTCTAGAAGGCATTGTGGAGGCTGAGGGCCTGGCTGTGAGTGTTCCATGCAGTTCTGTGTCTGATATGAGGACATGCTCCCGCCCACATTATGTAAGTTCCACTCTTAACCCTGACTCCATGCCTACCATTAACTCCTCCTCTGAAGACACTTTCATGGTCAAGAGAAGGAAGTCCTTCAGGTATCTCTGCAGGAGTTCCTGCTGTTGTGCCACAGGGAACTCAGCAAGAAACTTGCCCAAGGGAGTTTTCTGGAAGATTTCCACGAATTTCTTCGATGATCCTACAGAGAGGAAGACAGAGGCATGAGCAAGAAAAAAACCAAGTCTGTGGAAGAAGTTACTGCCCCCAAGAGGAGCCATTATATCCAGGCTGGAGAGGCAGTGGCTCTGCTGAACAGAGCCCAGGGACAATATGGCGCTCGCCACTCTCCAGATGGTAGTTGGGGAAGACAAAGAGGCAGAGCTACTGTTAAAGTTAGGTCACAGTCAGCCAAGCTAGCCCCAAAGGAAGAGAACATGTGAGAGCTGCATCTGTGCTACACAGCTAGAGTTCCGGGTGAGGAGGAAGGTGGCCTCTCCTTGGCCACAGCAACTAGAGCCCACCTTCCCACAGCTCTGGTCACATGCTGCCCTAGCCGAGCAGGGGCAGATGGACTGTAGTCACGGGACAGGAAGGTGCTTCCTAGCAGTGTGTAGAGCCTGCGGCTTGAGAGGAAGGCGCTGTCTGAGAGAATGGGATCTGCATGGCCGCTGTGTACCTGCCTTGGAAGTGGTTCAGTCGTGGTTGAGATTAAGATCTGTTGCATTGGTGTGGGCTGCATTGGTGCGGGCTACATCGGCGGGCCCACATGCAGTGTCATTGCTCACATGTGCCCTGAGATCAGGGTGACGGTTGTGAATGTCAACGAGGCGAGGATCAATGCATGGAATTCTCCAACCCTTCCTGTTTCTGAGGTAGCACTACTGAGCGGCCCTTTGTTCTTATGCTTGTCGTTTTCTTACCGTGTTGGTTAACTATGTTATATGTACTCCTATTGTGCAATCTACGACTGCAACCAAGTCAAAAAATAAATAAATAAAGGAAGGTGCTTCCTCAGGAGAGAAGGCAGATGCGCACCTGGAAGCCAAGGTCAGCGTGGAGAGGCTGCACCGGTCTCTGGTGAGCGCTGAGGGGTACTTCTTGCAGAAAACAACTTTTCACTAGATGTTTGGATGCCATTTTTTCTAGACAGACAATGGCCAAATCTCTCACATGTGACAGCAGGGTACTTTGTGACTAGGAAGACCTTGCAGCTCCATAGGGAGAAGGATGCTTTGCTCTGGTTGCCAGCATTTCTTGATAAAGTTCTACAATAGGGGCATCTACCAAGGCTGCCACCTTTGTTATCTAGGAGCCTCAGATGAGAATAACCTTCCCACATCAGGAGCCAAACTCACTCTCTGATATAACATGACCTATTTTGTCATGCCCCCAAACAGGTCACTTTAAAGGCTATCCTTGCCTTGTCACATTATAACCCTTGACGGAGACTTGCTCCTTCAACACAATTTTAATTTATGCTTATACGTATTTGTGCATACACATGCATGTACTATGATTTATTTTGTGCATCTGGCCCTTTAAAGCATCCCTAGTTGCTGGCCAACTGGCCCTTTAAGAATTCTTAGCTATTGAATGGTTTGTCCCTAAGACCAGTGTTGGTTGCCTCTTGGATTTCTGGGAACAGGATGGGTTTTTAAAAGCCACCCGAGGCAGAGACAAGGGGGTGAGGGGCTGGCAGAGTGAGAGAAGGCAGCAGGTGCAGGAGACATTGTTAGGAGACAGATGAGCCGGGAGAGGCCGAGCTGAGCTGAGCTGAGCAGACAGGCTCCAGCAGTTGTAGTCTGGAGGAGCTGGTATTGGGAACCCTGGGAGAAGGGGGTGTTAGGCAGACTGTTGGGGAACCGAGGGAGGAGCGCTTGGGAGGAACCTTTGAAGGGGCTGGGCTGGAAACTGGGAGGAGGGCTGGCAGGGAGTTAAGAGAATTAGTTATTGTTTGTAAAACATGACAGGGGACAGCTTGGGCAGTCAGTTCTCTCCTACCACGCGGGTCCTAAGGATTGAACTCAGGTTATCAGGCTTGGCGACAGGTCCCTTTACTCACTGGGCCATAGTGCAGCGCTTTAACAGAAACTCTTAAATGGAGGAATAATATACTGGATATTATATACGCCACATCCAGTGTTAAAACTAAGACCTCCAAAACTGTCCTGCCTTGAACAGGTTAATTCATCTGCCTTGAGGTGGCCGTGGGGTACCCTTACCATCCGTGTCTGTGATATACTGAGCCTGCATCCAGAGCTCCTCCAGGTAGTCCCTGATCCTCCAGCTGAAAGGGACAGCATTGTAGGCATCCTTGAGCAGGTTCATGTGGCTCTGCACCAGGATGAAGGACATCTCACTGTTGGACCTGCAGCAAGGCAGATGAGAATACGGCTGCTGAGTGGAGCTCGACTCCGGCTGCCGTGCAGAGCTGACACCAGCCCTCAGGCCTGAGAGAGAGGCTCTGCTGGGGGATGACTCTGTACTTGCCTGTGTGGGCGATATACTAGGCAGCATTTCAGTACAGAAGCGACAAGGATAGACACGGGAGGGCATGGGGGCTGGTTGTCAAGTCAGGGCATGAGGACCAACCTGAATTTAGATTCCTAGCACCCACCCCCCTTTGAAAAAGTAGGTGCAGTTGAACACACTTGAAATCCCAGTACTAGGAAGGCAGAGCTGAGGGAAAATTTCCAGTCTTGGCTGTCCAGGCAATAGGTAAGCTTCAGATGAGAGAATCGTTCTCAGACATTGAGGGGCGCGGGAGAGATGGCTCAGCAGTTCAGAGCACATTCTCCTCTTTCAGAAAACCTGAGTTCAGTTCCTAGCACTCATATCAGGTGGCTTATAGCTACATGTAGCTCCAGCTGCAAGGGTGGTTCTTGCCTCTGTGAACACCTATGTACACACACACACACACACACACACACACCTCTAAGGAAAGGTGTAGAGTGGCGAAGGAAGAGAGCCAGCGCTGCCCTTGGCCTCCACACGCATGCACATCAAATTAACACAGTTTTTAAAATAAAATAAAAAAAACTTAAACACATGGCATTCAGGGACTCTGCTATAAAGGAACTCAAGGGAAACCCCTATCTACAGACAAAAGAAGAGTGGAAACAGGAGACAAGTAATGTACCCAACTTTCCACGGCAGAAGCAGGCCTTCTGTGCCCTTCCTACCTGGCCCCTTCTCGGACTGCGCCTGTGCACAGGAGTCTGACTGCACACTAAACTTAAATAAGTGCTTCCATCAGCCATTCAGCCCGGGGCTGGGGAGATGGGAGTGCTTGCTGCTCTTCAGAGGACTAGAGTCCTGTCCCTGGTACCCACATTGGGTAGCTCACAACTGCTTGTAATTCTAGTTCTATGGGAACCGACACCCTCTTCTGGGCTCCATGGGGTCCCACACATGCTGCACCTATACAGCTATATCCCACTCTTTTATGTACTTCTTAGTAGCCCATATCCTGGAGCCCCACAAGGTTAGGCCCTGGATGGAAACCAACACAGTGAAGGCAGGCGAAGCACAGGCTCTGCCAAGCTCAGCATCGTGGCACAGCAGGCCCGAGTGCCCTGAGCCATCACATGTGCTCTCAAAGCAGGCAAATGGGACAGTAGAGAGCCACCCCCAAGCTGCACCGGGTAACCTAAGGACAGGACCTGCATCTCAGCAACGTGGGAACAGAATAAGGAGCTGCTTTGTTATGACCTTCCCCTCATAAAAGCAAGGCAGTCACTTACCTGGTGCTATTCAACACAAGAGGAATGCTCAGGAACTTAATGTCGCTGTAAATAAACATCCAAAGATCTCGAGCCCATGCCGGGGACTCTGGCTGGGCCAGTAGCTCCAGGTTGCCATCTCTATCGATGTGAGATATCATGCTAGCCAGGAGGGGGGTGACCACATCTTGGACCCGCTTCCAAAGGGTATGCCTGCAACAAGGAAAGAGGGAACCCCCCCCCCATGGTTAAGATAACCATGACCTGCATGGCTGCCTCCACATTCCCTTCCTGAGGTCCCCACATGAAAGCTAAGAGCTTACAACATTTTCAAGAATGGGGAAAGCAACTGGAAAGCTGGCTCAGTGGTTAGCAGCATGAGCTGCTCTTCCAGAGGACCTGAGTTGAGTCTTAGCACACACATGGCGGCTCACAACCACATGCAACTCCAGTTCTAAGAGATCTGCAGGTGCTGCTCAGGTGCACATGTATGAAAATACTCATAAACAGAAAACGAAGCTTTTTATTAAAAACAGAGGAAGAAGGGGTGGTGGGGAAAGAGGGTTACCGGCAGGACCGTAGTAGATTAGAGGAAGAACCTAGTCTCACAGCTGTGACAATACATGCGTCAGCAAGCTGAAGGCACCACCTTGTTCTTATATCTAGATGTTTCCAAAGCCAGTGGTCCATTTCTACTAATGATGAAAACAATGCCTAGATTCACTGAGAAAGAGATTTCCTGCAGCTAATAACAAAACAAAAACCCAAAGTCGGCTTTCTCCAGGTCAGGAAACACCTCCTGGGACATAATTCTGAGACTCTGTGCTCTGCACATGTGCGCTCGAGATTGCCACAGTCACTGTGTGAATTATCCAACATTTGCTGCTGCTGTGCTTGGAGCTGGGATGGTAGGCAGCGGGAGAGCAGCAGCTTACCAAAACCAGGGCCTGAGTTCACCCTGCAGCCCCATGCCAAGGAGATACACATACACAATAACTAAGCCTATAATTGATTATAAAATTATAATAAAATAAAAGAATTTTTAAGTAATCTTGGAGATTGGTACCTAGTGTTAGTATCTAATCTAGAGAATTTGAATCGAAGAGATGAATCTACTAAGAAGGAAGACGCCTCAGTGGACAAAGCCATCCCTTGGCTTAAGGAGCACACCGGAAACAGTGACCAGAAGAGACAAGGACAAAGGTGTGTGGCGAAGGCTGGAAACAATCTGGAACAGCTGAGCCGAGGCTGGGAGAGCCTCACTGCCGACTTAGATACACAAAGAAACTCGGAGCTCAGGGTGCTGGTGAGCTTTAACCAATCAGCACAGACAGACAAGCAGGCTTCAAGGCCTGCCATGTATACGTTAAAATGGGGCAGTCGTAAGCTGTTCCTGGGACACCCAGTGACCAGAGTGAGAGGCAGCCACTGGCGAGGCTGCAGATGAGCACTGCACCGAGAAGCCAGGCTGCCGACTTGGCTCATGAATCCCAAAGAGCAAATTCCAGATCTAAGGGAGTGGAGAAAAAGGAGAGGGGCTGTATGGATTTTAAACTTAATAGCTAGATGAGGAGCAGCCACAGGAAGCAACTGGATTTGATATCAGGTCTTACAGATCCCTTCAAAAAATGGAACGAAGGAAGAAAGAGGATGAAGAGATAACTGAAACAGAAAAGCCCCGGAGTGGAGCCAGCACTGCCAGCTTCCAGTGCCACAGCAGTCATCCCCAGTCAGTGGGCTTGAAGGCCAAGACAGGTCTGCCTCCCATGTGGGGTCCCTGTCTCTAGTATAGAAATGAAGACAAAGGGGGCCTGCGGTCCTCCAGAGACCCGTGGTACCTCCGCCCTCCAACACAGGCTCTTCAAAATTCCTCAGAAGACCAGAGGAAATGGTCAGTTGTGTAGAAAAAGAACCATAGACAATAAAGTACTCTCCTGGTTCCTAATGCTGTAGATAGTGTTACCTCAAGCAGTAGGTGCCATTGTCAGCTCAGGGTCCCAGCCTCTCTGAGAGCATCGCTTTCTATGGCTTATGACATATTGGCAAACACTCACATCCCACAGGAATAGATGAGCTTGGAGTTTCTCTGAATATTTTTATTACAGAAAAGGTTTAATAAAAGACCAGCAATTCCCCCTTATAGCCATGATCCAGGTTCATATAAGGCCCTCGAGAGGGCAAGTTCCAGCTCAGATTTGCTCAGGGGTCTAGGAAGAAACACCTGGGCATTTATCCTTGATATAGATTCACGCCAGCAAGAGTACATCACTAGTTAAGAGTCCCACCAGCAAGAGGAGTCCCACCAGCAGGAGCACATCACTGGCATCATGCAAAGGCCAACACTCTTGTTGCTCTTTTACCCTTGTTTGTACCTGAAGGTGCCTGCCTCCTGCAGGGCATCCTGATTTGCAGCCTCCCTGGTGACCCACTCCTTTAAACTGCTGACCTGGTTCTCTTCTTGCTTGTTTAGAAGAACATGGAGGCGCATCTTAGATTCCCGCAAAAAAGAAGCTGTGGAGACAGGGCCTGTTTTGTCCTACTCATTCACGCTAGGCTGCTGGGCTGCCCATCACAGTTCTTGGCACACCTTACCCAAGAGAAAACGGCTTACTCTTTGGCCAGGCAAGTTCTATAAAGAACCTGACAGATTACCATGGATTCCAGCTTCATCTGCTGCTTCTGCCAAGCCCGTGGTGCCGGGAAGGGCACCCTGTCTACTAGGTAGATGATCTAGCCCTCGGAGCACAGCGCTTACCATTGCCTGTGCTGTCTTCATTTAAGAGGCCGAGAAGAAGGGTGACTCTCCTCATGTTGCGTGCACAGCTCTCATTCTGGTCTCTGAGCATCCCCACAGCACCCTGCACACAGCTGCGCACCAGCCTGGTGGTGTCTAGGACCTGTGAACACTGACAAAGGAAACAAGACTTCTTCTGTGCCGATTCCAGCCTGGACAAAGGCTAGGCCACACACACAAGATGGTGGTTTTGTGTTAGCAATCATGTGGCCCCAGGTGGTGGGTAAAGTTGGCACAAGTTACACTAAAACCTACCTTACCAGCCATACCTCCTGATGGCTGGCTTCAGCAAGTGAAGCAAGGATGAAGGGCTACTGAGAGGGGCTGGTTCCCGTACACACCCATTGTGGAAGGAGGAGCGGGCTCAGACTGACCCCGTCGTCCCCTCCCCCAGTCATAAGTACAGGGGTTTCTTTAACTCCCAGGCGAGAGGTCAAGAATGCAGCTCTAGAGTCTCCCTTAGCTGATGGCAAACGCGGGACTCACATCACAGCCTCCTGGGTCAGAGGCCTTTCTCATCTCCTCTGAGCCTTCCACTTCCATTTGTTCCTCGGCCACATCCCCTGGCTGGCTGGTCTCTGTCTCCATCTCCTCTGGGTCATGCTCTACTAGACAGAAGGCAAGGCAGACATGTTCAAGTCAGCACGCAGGACCAGACTGTCTGCGTTTATACCCAGATTGGGACTTGCCAGGCTTCCTTGTCCCCGTCTGCAGAGATGGCTCTAGTAAAGTGAACATGTGCCTTGTCGGTCAGCTCCAACCCCAGGCGCAGGCACTCCCCAGCCTGGGCTCTCAAAGCTGGCAAAGGAACCGTACCGTAGCCTGCCATGCTGTGGCACGCTCCGGCAGGCACTGCTGTGAACTCCGCTGGGGGCCAGGGGCTGGAATAGCAGAGTGACTCTGCATCCAGCGCCACGGCTGCTATTTCCCCTCCTGTCACCTACACATGTCCCCAGATGACTGTCTTGTGACTCACGCTCCGGCAGGCACTGCTGTGAACTCCGCTGAGGGCCAGGGGCTGGAATAGCAGAGTGACTCTGCATCCAGCGCCACGGCTGCTATTTCCCCTCCTGTCACCTACACATGTCCCCAGATGACTGTCTTGTGACTCACGCTCCGGCAGGCACTGCTGTGAACTCCGCTGGGGGCCAGGGGCTGGAATAGCAGAGTGACTCTGCATCCAGCGCCACGGCTGCTATTTCCCCTCCTGTCACCTACACATGTCCCCAGATGACTGTCTTGTGACTCACGCTCCGGCAGGCACTGCTGTGAACTCCGCTGGGGGCCAGGGGCTGGAATAGCAGAGTGACTCTGCATCCAGCGCCACGGCTGCTATTTCCCCTCCTGTCACCTACACATGTCCCCAGATGACTGTCTTGTGACTCACGCTCCGGCAGGCACTGCTGTGAACTCCGCTGGGGGCCAGGGGCTGGAATAGCAGAGTGACTCTGCATCCAGCGCCACGGCTGCTATTTCCCCTCCTGTCACCTACACATGTCCCCAGATGACTGTCTTGTGACTCACGCTCCGGCAGGCACTGCTGTGAACTCCGCTGAGGGCCAGGGGCTGGAATAGCAGAGTGACTCTGCATCCAGCGCCACGGCTGCTATTTCCCCTCCTGTCACCTACACATGTCCCCAGATGACTGTCTTGTGACTCACGCTCCGGCAGGCACTGCTGTGAACTCCGCTGGGGGCCAGGGGCTGGAATAGCAGAGTGACTCTGCATCCAGCGCCACGGCTGCTATTTCCCCTCCTGTCACCTACACATGTCCCCAGATGACTGTCTTGTGACTCACGCTCCGGCAGGCACTGCTGTGAACTCCGCTGGGGGCCAGGGGCTGGAATAGCAGAGTGACTCTGCATCCAGCGCCACGGCTGCTATTTCCCCTCCTGTCACCTACACATGTCCCCAGATGACTGTCTTGTGACTCACGCTCCGGCAGGCACTGCTGTGAACTCCGCTGAGGGCCAGGGGCTGGAATAGCAGAGTGACTCTGCATCCAGCGCCACGGCTGCTATTTCCCCTCCTGTCACCTACACATGTCCCCAGATGACTGTCTTGTGACTCACGCTCCGGCAGGCACTGCTGTGAACTCCGCTGGGGGCCAGGGGCTGGAATAGCAGAGTGACTCTGCATCCAGCGCCACGGCTGCTATTTCCCCTCCTGTCACCTACACATGTCCCCAGATGACTGTCTTGTGACTCACGCTCCGGCAGGCACTGCTGTGAACTCCGCTGAGGGCCAGGGGCTGGAATAGCAGAGTGACTCTGCATCCAGCGCCACGGCTGCTATTTCCCCTCCTGTCACCTACACATGTCCCCAGATGACTGTCTTGTGACTCACGCTCCGGCAGGCACTGCTGTGAACTCCGCTGGGGGCCAGGGGCTGGAATAGCAGAGTGACTCTGCATCCAGCGCCACGGCTGCTATTTCCCCTCCTGTCACCTACACATGTCCCCAGATGACTGTCTTGTGACTCACGCTCCGGCAGGCACTGCTGTGAACTCCGCTGGGGGCCAGGGGCTGGAATAGCAGAGTGACTCTGCATCCAGCGCCACGGCTGCTATTTCCCCTCCTGTCACCTACACATGTCCCCAGATGACTGTCTTGTGACTCACGCTCCGGCAGGCACTGCTGTGAACTCCGCTGAGGGCCAGGGGCTGGAATAGCAGAGTGACTCTGCATCCAGCGCCACGGCTGCTATTTCCCCTCCTGTCACCTACACATGTCCCCAGATGACTGTCTTGTGACTCACGCTCCGGCAGGCACTGCTGTGAACTCCGCTGAGGGCCAGGGGCTGGAATAGCAGAGTGACTCTGCATCCAGCGCCACGGCTGCTATTTCCCCTCCTGTCACCTACACATGTCCCCAGATGACTGTCTTGTGACTCACGCTCCGGCAGGCACTGCTGTGAACTCCGCTGGGGGCCAGGGGCTGGAATAGCAGAGTGACTCTGCATCCAGCGCCACGGCTGCTATTTCCCCTCCTGTCACCTACACATGTCCCCAGATGACTGTCTTGTGACTCACGCTCCGGCAGGCACTGCTGTGAACTCCGCTGAGGGCCAGGGGCTGGAATAGCAGAGTGACTCTGCATCCAGCGCCACGGCTGCTATTTCCCCTCCTGTCACCTACACATGTCCCCAGATGACTGTCTTGTGACTCACGCTCCGGCAGGCACTGCTGTGAACTCCGCTGGGGGCCAGGGGCTGGAATAGCAGAGTGACTCTGCATCCAGCGCCACGGCTGCTATTTCCCCTCCTGTCACCTACACATGTCCCCAGATGACTGTCTTGTGACTCACGCTCCGGCAGGCACTGCTGTGAACTCCGCTGGGGGCCAGGGGCTGGAATAGCAGAGTGACTCTGCATCCAGCGCCACGGCTGCTATTTCCCCTCCTGTCACCTACACATGTCCCCAGATGACTGTCTTGTGACTCACGCTCCGGCAGGCACTGCTGTGAACTCCGCTGAGGGCCAGGGGCTGGAATAGCAGAGTGACTCTGCATCCAGCGCCACGGCTGCTATTTCCCCTCCTGTCACCTACACATGTCCCCAGATGACTGTCTTGTGACTCACGCTCCGGCAGGCACTGCTGTGAACTCCGCTGGGGGCCAGGGGCTGGAATAGCAGAGTGACTCTGCATCCAGCGCCACGGCTGCTATTTCCCCTCCTGTCACCTACACATGTCCCCAGATGACTGTCTTGTGACTCACGCTCCGGCAGGCACTGCTGTGAACTCCGCTGAGGGCCAGGGGCTGGAATAGCAGAGTGACTCTGCATCCAGCGCCACGGCTGCTATTTCCCCTCCTGTCACCTACACATGTCCCCAGATGACTGTCTTGTGACTCACGCTCCGGCAGGCACTGCTGTGAACTCCGCTGAGGGCCAGGGGCTGGAATAGCAGAGTGACTCTGCATCCAGCGCCACGGCTGCTATTTCCCCTCCTGTCACCTACACATGTCCCCAGATGACTGTCTTGTGACTCACGCTCCGGCAGGCACTGCTGTGAACTCCGCTGGGGGCCAGGGGCTGGAATAGCAGAGTGACTCTGCATCCAGCGCCACGGCTGCTATTTCCCCTCCTGTCACCTACACATGTCCCCAGATGACTGTCTTGTGACTCACGCTCCGGCAGGCACTGCTGTGAACTCCGCTGAGGGCCAGGGGCTGGAATAGCAGAGTGACTCTGCATCCAGCGCCACGGCTGCTATTTCCCCTCCTGTCACCTACACATGTCCCCAGATGACTGTCTTGTGACTCACGCTCCGGCAGGCACTGCTGTGAACTCCGCTGAGGGCCAGGGGCTGGAATAGCAGAGTGACTCTGCATCCAGCGCCACGGCTGCTATTTCCCCTCCTGTCACCTACACATGTCCCCAGATGACTGTCTTGTGACTCACGCTCCGGCAGGCACTGCTGTGAACTCCGCTGGGGGCCAGGGGCTGGAATAGCAGAGTGACTCTGCATCCAGCGCCACGGCTGCTATTTCCCCTCCTGTCACCTACACATGTCCCCAGATGACTGTCTTGTGACTCACGCTCCGGCAGGCACTGCTGTGAACTCCGCTGGGGGCCAGGGGCTGGAATAGCAGAGTGACTCTGCATCCAGCGCCACGGCTGGTATTTTCCCTCCTGTCACCTACACATGTCCCCAGATGACTGTCTTGTGACTCACGCTCAGGTTGGTCCACCGGCTTGAACAGCTGGCTGATAGTGACATTCTGCAGTTTGGTGACATCTGAAGCCATAATTGTTGATCTGCGGAGATCATCAATATGTACCGACCGCCATAGCCCTGTGAAGAACAGTCATGGCAATCTTCTATAACTTAGCTGTTTTCTTCTTGTCATTTATAAACAAAATATAATATCAACCTGGCTTTTTATGTTAATTTATTTATATTCATTGTTATTTTGTGCATGTATGTATATGTATTTGTATGTGTGCACACATGTGCCATAATAGCACTTGTGTGGATTCAGATCACACCTGTGATCATTGGTTCTCTCCTTCCATCATGTAGAGCCTGGGGAATCAAACTCAGATGGTCAGGAGCCAAAGTAAGCACCATTACCTGCTCAGACATCTAGCTGGGCTAACCCAGAATTTTGTTTAAAAGATTTTTATATACTTGAGTATTTGACTACACACACACACACACACACACACACACATTCACCATGTGTGTTCCTGTGACCTTGTAGGTCAGAAGAAGGCATCAGATCCCCTAGAACTACAGATATAGATGATTCTAATCTACCACATGGATGCTAGGAATCAAATCCAGGTCTCCTAGACCAGTAGCCCGAGCTCTTAATCTCTGTACTATCTCTCCAGCCCCCTAACTGGGATTCTTAATTGCACTACTGCTGAAGGAATTATCAGTACCCCGAAGTCTAGGCATTAGGACACATGAGAAATCATAAGCTCTGTCAGGATCAACCTAAGTACTGTTTAAGATCTAAAATAATCTCCTAAAAAGGGTCCATGGGTGACGCTAGGCCCCCACTCACATCTGACTGCAGCCACCACATAAATAGTAAAGGCCCATGAGGTGCGGGTATTTCTGACTTCTGGAACACACCCATCTCTTAGCAGGAGAGAGCTGGGTAACGATATAAAGATAACACTTTCCCACAAAAAAAGTCAGTGTACAAAACCAAAGGGGCATGAAGGGCAAGCTGATGTGTTGGTGGGGTGGGGCGGGGACATCTCAGAATCCCTACAGTGTTGGTGGGGTGGGGTGGGGTGTGGTGTGGTGGGGCGGGGAGATCTCAGAATCCCCACATCTTGGAGGGGAAGTCAGAGGCAGCGCTCACCTAAGGCAGACAAGGGCCTGCTGAAGCCACAGATGTGTGCCTAAGCTTGCTTGTTTTTGCTTGTTTGCTTTTGCGCTTTGGATAGAAGTCTTTTTGTATAACTCAGGCTGGCACTGAACATGCAGCCCTCCTGCCTTAGCCTCCAGAAATCTGGGAAAACATGTGGGTGCAACCACCATACCCAGCTAACTGTGACTGGGTAAGAAACCAAATTGCCACTCAACAGTATTGTTGGAATTCAAATTCTAATTTCAGACACAAGATCATATAAGAAATACCTCAAATACTACATAAAAAACCACACTCTTCAGTGTTGTGGTCCTACCTCCATGGAACCCCACGTATGCTGTGCCACTTCCCATTCGTGACAGTTTTGTAATAAAATAAACGAAGACGAAGTCCTTTGTTCCCAGTGTTTTGTTGATTTCATTGATGGCAGAATACCTGTTTAAAGAACACAAATCAATACCATGCAAACAAACACGCGCTGGGAGCTGGCTGGCATGTGCCCTATGAGCTGACAGGGGCCATCTCCTTCTCCCACTCTTAGGGACTTGAATGTAGTTCACACCTCTAGGATGAGGTAGGCTCACTTCCTAGCCCTCCCAGAATCCTGCTCAGGATTCGAATTTCTTCCTGAATGAAAGCCTGTGCTTTCTGGGCTCTGCCCTGCTGTGACTTGGGCTCCTGGCCTTTGTGTGGATCCCTAGAGAGGGCTGCCATTGTAGCACAGGAATGGAAAGCTGGTTGCGAACACGTGAGGCTCAATACAAATTATATACACATTGTATACACACCACAGATACACACACACTTACTACACTCAGACCACAGGCACGTAGTCTATCTAGTTATTTCCCTTGATCTTGCAATAATTTTTTTTTGTTTGTTTTGGTTTTTTTTGGATTTGGTTTTTTCGAGACAGGTTTCTCTGTATAGCCCTGACTGTTCTGAAACTCACTCTGTAGGCCAGGCTAGCCTCAAACTCAGAAATCTGCCTGCCTCTGCCTCCCAGAGTGCTGGGATTACAGGCGTGCGCCGCTGCTGCCACCACCACCACCACCACCACCACCCAGCTCTTCCAGAAAATTCATATCATACAGTTGAAAACAGTGACCAAAAAGAGACGACAAGCCGGGCAGTGGGGGCCCACGCCTTTAATCCCAGCCCTTGGGAGGCAGAGGCAGGTGGGTTTCTGAGTTCGAGGCCAGCCTGGTCCACAGAGTGAGTTCCAGGACAGCCAGGGCTACACAGAGAAACCCTGTCTTTAAAAAAACCAAAAAAAAAAAAGAGAGAGAGAGAGAGAGAGAGAGAGAGAGACGACAAGCATGTGTCAAAGATATTGCTGACGATCCTAGTAATGTTCTAGTATTGACACTTCTTTTGTTTCACAATTTTGTGCACTCCCCCACCTGTCAGTCTCTCTCTTTGTGTGTGTGTGCGCACAAAAAATGTGTGCATGAGTGTAGAACCCAAAGATCAACCTCAGCTATCATTCCTCAGGAGTGGTCTATCTTGATTTTGAGCCAAAGTCTCAGCAGGACTTGGGGCTCTCTGGTTAGGCTAAACTTGCTAGTCACTGTGCCCAAGGATCATCTGGCTCCGCCCCCTCCCAGCACTGGTGCACCCAGCTTCTACATGAGTGCTGAGACTGGACTCGGTTCTCTTGCTACTCCCTAGAATTTTAGCCTTTTCTTTCATTTATACAGTCATCTGGGGAGATGAAAAGAGAATATTCTTGCTAATGTGTTGCTCATGACATTATGCTGCTCGCAGGGAAGAGATTTTCCTGAGGCTGAGAGTGAATGCTAGTTCCTGTGTTGTCTCTGGACAAGCCCTGAAAACATACTTGGCAGAGGCTACAAGCTGCGAGCTTCGGATGCCATCGTCAAAGTCTGTCTGGATGACTAGGATCTTACGCTTGGCTTGGCTCATCAGGCAGGAGCTGGAGGAGAAAGGGACTAGGTTAGTGGGTGAATCCCCCTCCTGAAAACTGGATAAAGGAATTCCCTTGAAGCATGGGTGAGACCAGGGCCACGTAAAAAAGCATGCAGAGAGATGCTCAGGTAGGCAGATGACTCAGTAGAATTCTAAATGGCCAGCAAGGCTGCCTGAGGAGACAGAGGACCACACTGAGGGGAACAGGGTAGTAGGGACAGGGGCAGAGCAGGAGGCCCAGACACGGCCCACACAGAGTGAGGCAGCTGTCCAGTTCACTGAGCAGTGCTAGTTAACACCTCCGCCAGCGCACCTGACAAGGGTGAGCCCTAACGGGTGGAGCTACCCATAAGTCATCCCTGGGCCTCACCGGACATCCTTAAGGAACGAATACTCAGTGTCATACTGCTGTAGTGACAGCACCATAGGCTTCGAGGCCAGTCCCCTCAGCTCAGATTCTAGGGCGTCACAGTCATGACTGGTCAGCAGTCTGGAGAAAGTGGTGATCTGCAAAGAGGGAGATGAATGTTGGCAAGAAGGCAGTGGGGAGGCCCATCTTCTCAGGACAGAACCTAGAAACAGGAGGTTGGGCCCTGCTCATCATGACTGCACATGGCTCAGTGTGCAGAAAGAAAACACAGGCCCAGAGCATCTCCAGAGACCAGGGCCTGAGGGGCCAAAGGGCATCAGAGAAGAGATCTGCCCTGACAGGTGGCTTAGTCTCCATCCTGCTTGGACACCTCTGTAGTCTCTGAATACTTTAGGACTCACCACAAATGTCACTTCTTATAAACCAGTGGCTCTCAACCTTCCTAATGCTGCAACCCTTTAATACAACTCCTCATATTGTGGTGACTCCCAGCCATAAAAATTATTTTTGTTGATACTTCATAGCTGTAATTTTGCTAGTTAAAAATTGTAATGAATTTCTGATATATATGAGCCCTGTGAAGGGGGTCGAGGCACACAGGCTGGCATGGTGTCGGCCTTTGGTCTCTCTTGCTCCTGTCACATCATTCTCAATGGACCACAACTGCACCACGGACTCCAGTATCCTGAGGGTATGCTGACACCTGGGACTCCAGTTCTTACCTGCTGCCCTACTGTGAGCCTCCCATTCCCTCATTTCCAATCCTACCAGCTCCAAACCTGACCCTCATTCCTGAACTTCCTGTGTTACAAACCAGAGCCCCCAGGTAGTTATGAGGGAACCAGTGAGTGTCCTGTCCCCAAATGCCTCTGTGGCCTGCTGCCCCTCCATGAAGTCAGTAATCAGCCTGTGCATCTGCGCCTGACCATTTCTTACTCTGTGTGTGTGTATGTGTGTGTAAGGTGCTGTGCCTGCATGTGTATGTGTGTGTGTGTGTGTGTGTGTGTGTGTGTGTGTGTTTGTTGTGTCTGGTTTGTGTGTGTGTAAGGTGCTGTGCTTGCGTGTGTGTGTGTGTGTGTGTGTGTGTGTGTGTGTGTGTGCCTGCATGTGTGTATGTGAGTGCTATGCCTGCGTGTGTGTGTGTGTGTAAGGTGCTGTGTCTGCATGTATGGGTAGCACCACTTGTGCCCACTGGTCACAGAGGTCAAAAGTAGGCATTGAATCTCCTGGAACTAGAGTTCCAGCTGGTTGGGAACTGCCATCTGGGTTCTGGGAATCGAACACGGGTCCTTTGTAAGATTAGCCAGTCAGTACTCTTAACTGCTGAGACATCTCTCCAGAGTTGTCCCAGCACTTGGGAGGCAGAGGCAGGCGGATTTCTGAGTTCGAGGCCAGCCTGGTCTACAGAGTGAGTTCCAGGACAGCCAGGGCTACATAGAGAAACCCTGTCTCGAAAAACCAAAAAAAAAAAAAAAAAAAAAAAGTAGGCATTGAATCTCCTGGAACTAGAGTTCCAGCTGGTTGGGAACTGCCATCTGGGTTCTGGGAATCGAACACGGGTCCTTTGTAAGATTAGCCAGTCAGTACTCTTAACTGCTGAGACATCTCTCCAGAGTTGTTTGGTTTTGTTGTTTTTTTCAAGGCAGGGTTTCTGTATAGCCTTGGCTGTCCTGAAATTCACTCTGTAGACCAGGTCTGGAACTCAGAGATCCACCTGCCTCTGCCTTCTGAGTGCTAGGATTAAAGGTGTGTGCCACCACCACAGACTTCCAGTTGTTTCTTGGTGTTGGTCATCCGCCGTTCTGCTCTGACTATACTGATCCTGAAGCTTTCTAACAGGTCTGTTTCCATGACAGCCTTCTGTTTCACTGTTGTCCCATTGCCAAAGCCCTTCTAACATTCTCCTCTGGTGTCCCTCTAGGCTGGAAGAATCAGGTTCCTTAGTGGAACCAATGAGGCCCTCCAGGAGATCTTTCCAACCATCTCAACCTCAGGGCACAGACCTCACAGCTCTGAACCTCACGTTCTCCCAGTGACCTCGCCCAGAGGTGCTCACCTCGCACTGCCCTCACCCCTGCATGGGCGACTCGTAAAGACATCCCTGTGTCCCTTCTCTCCACCCCATCTCATTCATAGCAGGCTTCCTACGTCCTGGTCCTTCTGCTAGAACGCTGCCTTTCTAAGTTCCACGCACACTGGCCAACAACGAGAACTGTGCAGAGCTGGGCACACTGAGGAGCCCAGTGTATTTAAGCCAGCACCCAGGGATGACTTACAGGGAGCTACCTGTAAGTCATCCCTGGGTGCTGGCTTAAATACAGCTCGAGTTCCTGACCCTAGGAGCCTAGGCTCTCGGGTGACAGAGCAGAGGGTGAGGCTGTGGGAAAGCAGTCACCTCTGTGAAGACGGTCCGGCATTCATGATGGGCTATGCACAGGTGGGCCTGGAGGAAGTCTACCAGAGAGGTGTGCTGCTGGGTGTGGTTATACTTCTGTGACAGCTGCTTTGCCGTAAAAGAGCCCAGCGAGGAGCCGCTCAGCCGGACCACGGCGTCTGGCGTTGCACAGTCCAGCAGGATGAGCTTGGCCTCTTCAGACACCTTCTGGTACAGCTCCTCCGTCAGATCCCTGCAGCCCTGCCGCTCTACAGCCTGCAGCACCACAGAGGCACAGGCATCAGAATGGTAGCCGATGAAGACATCTGCAGGACTGTACTTGTGTCTGGCAATGAACTGGTCTGCTTTCACATCTGCAAAGTCGTGTGCCCACTGCTGCAGCTCCTGCACGATGACCTTCTGCCACCCCTGCAGCACGGTGTTCATGTCCAGGTAGTGCTTCTCCAGACGGTTGATGAGGGGCACGGGGAACTGCTTGTACACCACATCTTTCTCCTCAATGACGATGAGGCGGAAGTCCGTGTGGACTCGGCATTTGACTCGGTGGGTACCTAGTCCCAGGTCCACGTACTTCTGACCCCCAAGGTAGACGTAGTACTGGTTGAGAGCATCGTACAGGCTCTCATAGAGATTCTGCAGGTTCAGCAGCACCACCATCTTGCCGGTCTCCATGCAAACCTTCACCCGGTTAATGTTCCTGCAGATCTGGGTGTACTCCTGGTCCTGGGGAAAGCTGGAGCCGAAAATGATCTCTGGTTGCTGACCCTCAAAGAATGTCTGCTGTAGGATCTGCAGCGCCACATAGTTCCTGGTCAGCACAAGCAAGTAGCGGGACTCAGCGCTGTCCAGGCCCCTGCTGGAGGCCCGCAGGCCAGGGTAAACATTCTGCCGGATCAGCTCCACAGTGCTGACCTCCTCCCCGTGCCTGGCCTCCGGAAGACTGGCTGTAAAGATACTCAGGGCCTGGATATCGTCTTTACCACTGAAGTTCCGGAGGACAGCATGAGCGATGTCTCGCGGGGTAAGCCCCCTTTTAGAAGCTTTGGCTTTGGCAAAGACCATCTTAATGAGGCTGTAATAGTCACGAAGCCCAAAGAACTCCTTATCCTGCTTCTGACACACTGTTTCATAGGCCTTAGCAAAAGGTGCAAAATACCCGCGGATTCTCTCCTGAACCAGCCTGTCTGAGGAGCAGATGCCCTCGGCGCTCTCTATGAGCTCTTTCTCATTGGGGCTGCCGCGCGAAACAAAGATGCCTCGGTTCATCTTGGCAGGATCCAGAGCCCAGTTGGAAATGCCAACAAAGCCAACTTTTTTGTATGGGGCGGGGTCATCTTCAATGCAGCCGTCTTCCAGCAGGGGGTGCAGAGTCTTCAGGGGCATTTTGGGTGAGTCTTCAGCCAGCCCGACCTCATCCAGCACCACCACCGAGACATACTGCTCCAGGTCCTTACCCTGCTGGAATCGAGCGCACTGCTTGAAGGTGCTGATGATGCCCTGGGGGGTGGAATGGGGGCTGCACTGGAAGGACACCAGGTGGACCTGTTTCAGGCAGCGGAAGAGATCCGAGAAGGCAGCCTGCCCTTGCATGGCATCTGCCACTATGATCTTGGCGAGGGATTTGGAGCTGCCGGGCTTCCCCACGAGGAAAAGGGGAATCTTAAGTTCAATGCAGATTACCATCATGAAGACATTCTCCTTCAAAGCCAAGTTCCTGGCTATGTTGGTCCTTATGGGTGCCCCCTTCAGAAACAGATCCTGTACATGCGTGATCTCCTCAAGGATGACCTTGCTGTCACTGTACGGTTCGGGAAAGCACCTGGCAATGGCTGTGCGGTAGGACACTTTCTCTTCTAGAGAGGCATGATAGCATACCCCAATGGCCATCACCAGGGACCAGAGAACAGGATCTCTTTCAAAAGTATGTGTGCTGTCACTGGATTCATGGAGAAACTTGTCCAGCTCGTTTAAGAGCATATCACTATGGTCATGAAACCACCGGAAAACTTTCACACAGCGCTCCACATCGCGGAGGCTGACGAAACCACATTCATTCTCTCTCTCCCTCATGAACCTCTGAGAGGCCGAGAGCACATCTGCAATCACACAAATCTCACTCTGATCCACCGTGACGGAGTCCACCAGTCTCTGTACGATCTGCTGGATGTAGAGCTTTTCTGCAGAGTCATTCAGCTGCCCAAAGTCCCACACCAAAGGAATGAGGCTTGGAGGCAGAGCATGGACACGATATACCAGCTGCCGCAGAGGGATGGAGCCCAGCCTGTCTGCAGTCTCCTCTGCACTCACTCTGTATCCCAAACCTGCTGACTCCAGGCGGAGGATCATCTCCTGGGAGTGCTTCCGGTAAGGGTTGCAGGCAGCAATGATGTGCAGGCCAGAGTCCTCACTTAGGTGCTCACCATCCACTGTTCGATCACACAAGACCTCTTTGATACAGCTGACAGCTTCTGTTGTGTTAGCTTCATCAAAGAACAAGATGGTATCCAGCTTGTGTTGGGCCTTATTGGCGAAGGCTGTCCTCTCGGCATCCTTGACCTTGGAGTAGATCATGGATGGTGTTGTCCCTCCGTGGACCTTCACTAACTTCATAGTTTCTGCCTCAACACTACCACGCCTGAGGTCGCTAAGAAATTTGATGAGCCTGGTTTTCCCACAGCCTGTCTCTCCCATGATGATAACTGGGATCCCACACCGGAACCGCATCTCAATGGCCAGGATCTTAAGCATATTGTCTGTGGTAAGTTCATAAGTTTCATCGGGGTCGCTAGGCCACTCAATACCTAGTGCCAGGCAGAGCCTTTCAAGCTTCTCATATCTGGGCAAGCTATCAAAGTCAATGTTGAAGGGCACTCTCTGAAGCCTCAGCCCATCAAACAGCTGTTTGGTCATGACGTCTTTTTTGATGACCGTCCCACTTGAGGGATTGATGGCATCAACATAGCCATTGTTATTGACCTGCAAATGAAAGCCTATGAATGTCATGGTCATGCGGTCACCGTTGAAGAAAACATATGGGTGGGGCTCTGACTCCCACCTCTTTCGAAGGGAGAAGGGAGCTAGGTCTTCTTCAGCAACATTGTCAATGGTGACCGAGTGCCTACCGGGGCTTTGGTCTGAAGTGTGAAGAGTCGGAGTGGCAAAATCCCTGGCCATTAAGATCATGAAGGACACCACAAAGTTCTTGAAGCCCTGAAGTGTGTCTCCAGTAAAAGCTGAATTGCAGAAGACAGATGCCTCGCAGTCTTTGAGCTGACAGTTCAGAAACCAAGCGAAGTTCCGAAGCTCTGACCAGGAAGGGTTTATCAGGCCACAGTAAATCAGGAAGTGCTGCAGGCACTCCTCAGGAGATCCCTCCACAGAGTCTTTCTCATACTGAAATGTGTCCAGGTTCTGATTTTGATGGAACCGTTTCAAATACTGGTAAGGTCTTTGGAAAGCTTCACTGCGGAACTCCATTGGGTTCATGGCAGGTTCTGTGTGGCTCCTCTCTGGAGCCAGCTCCATGTTTATCACTTCCTTGGGAGGACGGCAGGTGACTTTGGGGAAGATATCAAGAAACTTGAACAGGGGTGCACGTGTGTTCTGCAAAGAGGAATCACAGATAAAACAGATAATCACTGATTATCCCTAACAGCTATCTTTCTGTCTTAACTCTCCACACAGTCTGCACTAGACTAAATTTGTCTCCATGGACTAGAAGCTTTTGCCTGCTAAGGGATTTGAGAACTGAATCAGAAGACACATCCCTAACAAGGATGAATTTCCTAACACAATCAAGGACCTGTGTCTTCACTCTGCACACACACCTGTGAGTACACAATCACGGACCCGTGTCTTCGCTCTGCACACACACCTGTGAGTACACAATCACGGACCCGTGTCTTCACTCTGCACACACACCTGTGAGCACACAATCACGGACCCGTGCCTTCACTCTGCACACACACATACCTGTGAGCACACAATCATGGACCCGTGCCTTCACTCTGCACACACACATACCTGTGAGCACACAATCACGGACCCATGTCTTCACTCTGCACACACACCTGTGAGCACACAATCACAGACCCATGTCTTCACTCTGCACACACACACACACATGTGAGTACACAATCACGGACCCGTGTCTTCACTCTGCACACACACCTGTGAGCATGTGTGAGCTCCAGACCTCATCAAGTACTCAGGTCCGAGAGGAACTCCTCATCTCTAGTGCGTGAGGTTATAGAATTAACATGCCTTCCCAGGGAGAAGGCACACTTGGACACAAACAGGAAAGGCTCCTTAACATAGGTGTGTGCCTGCCTCTGCTTTTACTAACTTCTATGCACCGTAGGCTTCTACATTCCACATATGCTGGCCTCTTTAATGTCTTTCAGGTCATGACCCCAGGTTGCACTTTGAATAATTTGAACAGAGATGATCAGGTGTCCAGATGGGCTGGGCTGTTGTCAGATTGTTTCTTACATACACACCAGTGTTGCTGTTGGTGAACACTTGTAACCCAGGCTCATCTCGCCGAGCTGGCAGACTGTGCTTTTCACAACGAAAGCATAGGACACTTCATGGCAGACCAGGGCTGAGTGGTGGTTGTAACCTGTGCTACCCCCATGAGCTGGGTGTTTTTTCATAAGGGGATGGCCCTAAAAGCCAGTTGTAAGTCAAGGTTGTCTCCTTCTGTTATGGGACGGGAGCATAACTAGAGGTCAGGCTCAATGGATAAACTCTCTCAGGAACCCCTTAGCTGTATGCAGGCGCAGAATTTTCTTTCCTACAGTTTCTATTTCTAGCAAGCCTGGTCAGTGCACTAATCTTCCAGTCATATTAGAGGCAGGACTCCTATAGCCGCATTTTACTTGTATAACTTAATATTTCATAAGCAAGTTTATGAAGAAATCCTTTATAGTATCAAGTTTATTTCAAGTTTATCCTGAATCAGTGAGACCAGCAGCTCTTAACAGAGCTCAGTTGCAAGCCTGAGAAACAGGCTCAGCACCCTCTGGACCACAGCTTCTGTGTGCTGAGCCTGAGGAAACACTTCCCAGAAGATTTCACCTTAGTGACGCTGGTCTCTTCTCAGTCAGACATAATTTCTCAGCCCCAGCTGACCAGCATGAATTATCCAAGACAAGCAAAAGTTTCACCTCAGTGTTCCAGTCTCTCGTTAACCCGTCAGTGCTTCACTCCCAGCTAACCAGAACCACAGCTGCTTAATTCAAAACTTCACTCAAGTAGCCCTGCTACAAGACTTCACTACCCTGTAATCCTCACAAGCCAGGCCTCTCTAGTCTGTGTTGCTCTCCCACAAAATACTGCACTGAGCTCTGAGCACTCAATGGCTCAGAGCTCAATGTCACCATAACTCTCCCCAAACACGTGGTCAGGTCTATCTCAGCAATACCCCAAGAACCTGGTATTACTTTCTGTCCTTAGAGTTTATATTGCTGTGATAAAACACCATGACCAAAGCTACTTGGGGAGGAAAGGTTTAGTTCGCCTGACAGCTCACATGTTACACTCTGTCTGAAAAAAGTTAGGGCGCGAACTCAAGACAGGAGGATGAAGGCAGGAACTAAAGCAGAAGCAGGAAGGCCCACGCCTACTGGGCTGCTCCCCACGGTTTGCTCCACCTGCTTCCTTCTACTCTCCAGAACCACATTCCTACCACTGACACTGTCCCCGGACCAGGACGGGACCAGCTACATCAAGGAATGTACATGCCCTACAAACTCATCTACAGGGATTTCCTTGATTGTGATATCCTTTTTCAGATATCTCAAAACTTTTATTGGGTTGGCATAAATAAACAAACAAATAATTGCATGCGGGATAGGCGTGCTCCACCCCCACCAAACCTTTGTGTTTTTCTTGATACACACCAGTTTAGAAGGCCTCTTTGGCTGTACTGAGAGCCCTTGAGGGATTTCAACAAGGTATAAATGGCACGGGCTCCGACGCCACATTTTCCCATTGATATCCATTAGGTACTGCAGAATGAGGAGTTTGAAAAGGAAGATGGGAATTCCAGTCTGAACCTACAAAAGGAAACACACGGGCTTATCAGTGGAACAGAGGCCACTGCTCTCAGCCTCCAAGGCGGCTTCTTTGCCCCTTGACAGGATACATGTGGAGGAGGAGGCAGTCAGAAGCGGGGAAACCCCTCCGCCAGGACACTTACTGAAGTGCTCACGTCAATGTGGAATATAGCCGGCGTCTTCTGATAGCTCTCCTTCAAGAACGGCAGGAGGGCGCTCAGGACCTGCTTCTCATCGATGTGAGGCTCTGTCAACCGAATAATTTTTAAAGGTACCGTCTCATCGTGTAGCTTGGCTTTGAGTTTTTTGTGCAATGTGTTCACGTAGAGAGACTTTCCTACAATGAACATACAAAAATCAGGCCCCGAATCTACAGACCAAGAGGAAGAGGATATAGAGATGTCTTAGAAGGGACTCTGCTAAGCCGGGCATCGTGGCACACGCCTGTAATCCCAGCACTTGGGAGGCAGAGGCAGGAGGATTTCTGAGTTCGAGGCCAGCCTGGTCTACAGAGAGTTCCCATACAGCCAGGACCACACAGAGAAACCCTGTCTCGAAAAACCAAGAAGGGACTCTGCTTGATTCCAACCGGATGCCAGGCACCGCCACCGCTCAGTGGCTTCCCTCACCGTGACTCTTCAGGTTCCCTGGCCCCACCCACTGGCCAACTTAGCCCTTTGCTGGCCACTGACGGTGCATCTAAGTCAGTGACGGCGAAGGCTAGAGAGTGGGGAAACGAACTCTCTCCCAACAGAACAGAGTGGACAGCACGGAAGGAGACGGCAGCCAGAGCCGCAGTCAGGGTCTTCTCAACCACAACCAGCACTGATGCCAGAAGCCAGCAGAGGGCACAGAGGAAACTGCAAGAAAGGCTGGAGGAGGTATCCAGGAAGTGCCCGATTTTCACAGTTAGGTGAGAAAGGACAGAGTTCTTACTGCCTTACAGCTAAGGAAGAGCCAAACCCCTGAAGAAGAGCTTCATCAAGTCACCCCTGCTAGAGAAGGGACTGTCACTGGGCAATATATGGGAGAGGGGACCTCTTTCATTACCAACACCAGCTCTTTCCGACGTCACGATTCCAACGCACAGCCCGTCTCTGAATACAGTTGCTGCAGACAGGGTCCGCTTCGGGACCTGATAATGGTTCTGCAGGTAGGCCTGGATGTCCGGCAGTGGGGCCTGGGGCACCAGGGGGACTTTGTGCTGGCTGAAGGTGGAGGGGATGTAGCAGTGCTCCCGGGCAGCGTCACAGAGTATCACCAATTGGTAGTCTTCACGGTGCACCTGTGTGCACAGGCGCTGAAAGAGCTCCTCTGCCTGGCAGCCCACGTCATAGCTCAGCTGGTCTGCGAACAGCAAGCTGTAGACCTTGTGTCCCTGGGAGCCCAAAGTGAGGCAGCGTCGCAGGAGTAGTTCCACCTCCTCAATTGTGGTCCCTGGGGTGCAGAGCAGCACCTCATCAAAGGTGGGCAGAGGCTGCCTGGGGTCCTGCATGTAGATGGCCAGTGCAGCCGGCAACACCTCAGAGTGGCCACACAAGACCAGGTTAGGCTGGCCAACCTGCAGGCCTTTGGGGAGTGGTCGCTCCACAGGAGAGCCGCCCAGTGTGGCCAGATGAGCCAGGCATGTGCCCAGGGCATCCAGGTCCAGACAGTGCGGCAGGAAGGCACTCATGCACTCAAGGGATTGTGCCAGAATAACCTGAAGCTTGCCCATTAGGCTGGACTCAGAGCGGAGCAGCTGAGGCAGCCTCTTCACAACATCCCGCAGGCAGTGTCTGGCAGCCTTGCTCTCACAGGCACTGGTAGCTTGTACGAGGTCCTGGACAGTGCATTTGTCTTTAATGAAGGACAGCATCATGAAGGCAGCTTCACTGGGTCTGGGTTTCCTGAGCTCGCTGCTTAGGTAGACCAGCTGCTCAGCTGTGTAGAAGTTGAGGTAAAAGCGTTCTGCTCTCTTCTGGGCCACCACCGTTTTCCACTTGTCTAGGAAGTCCTCCATCTGCCTGCAGAGGGCTCCCAGGAGCTCAATGACATCTCCACTCTCTGTCAGCTGGCTCAGCAGCTCCAAGCCAAAGTCCATGGAGATGCCCCCGCCGGGGCAACAGTAGACCTTAGCCGTCCAAGTCCTGAACAGCATGTTGCCTGCGCAGTGCAGGTTCATGAAGACATGTACAAGCCGCTGCATGTTGCTGAAGACCTGGGGGAAAGGGAACATGAGGAAAAAGCATAGCACAAGCCTGCAGGGGGACACACTACCCGACACACGCCTGCCCGCGTACAACCCGAGGGCGTAGGCGAGCTCCCTTTTCACAACAGCCTGCCGTATATTCGGCAGCCACAGCCTTTCCCTCCGTAGTTACGCCATCAGCTTAATATGGCGCACCCATCGCCGTTTCCCTCTTCTCTATTTCTGGTTTTTGGAGACACATCTCGGTATGTATCCCCGGCTCTCCTGGAATTCACTATGGAACAAGACTGGCCTTGTACTTACAAAGATCCCCCTGCCTCTGACTCCTGAATGCTGAGATTAAAGATGTGTGCCACCATGTCCAGGGAAATACAGGAAGTCAATGTAAAGGCTATATGGGTGTGTGTGTGTGTGTGTGTGTGTGTGTGTGTGTAAGAGTAGGGTCTCATGTTTCCAGACTGGCCTCAAATTCAAGATCCTCCTACCTCAACAGGAGTAAGGAAGCAGTAAAGTGATTGTTTCTTTCTAAGAATATCTGTTGGTCATCTCTTCTCCACAGCTGGTCAGTTCTCCCGAGGCCTGAGGAGGACCCGCTGCTGCTCATAGGGTCTACCCTCCTTCAGATAGGTCTCTGGGGTCGTGATTCGGGGCACCATGCCTCCTGCAGACCCATGGCAAAGCTGTGTTGACCAAAAGCCTACAGAGACCCTTTCCACAGCTCAGTAACAACAGTGACTGCTGGCTTGAAGGCAGAGTGGCCCATGGGCAGCCGCACGGACCCATACGCTCACCTCTGAAAACTTCTCCACTTCCATGTTGCTGCTGTGCTCTTTCTTTCCAGACATTAACATCAGCTTGTTTAAAAGCTCTTTCAGCTCCTCTGTGGAGTAGGTGCGCGAGGCCTCCTGGTACCCATGGTCACCGGGGAGGAGGAGGTGGAGAAGAGTGTCTGGGGAGATCTGGGAGGCAGCACACGTGTGAGTCAGTGCCTGGCCCTGAGGCCCAGAACTTTATAGCAAGACCACAGGGCCGTACAAAACTGCACCAGGACTTTGAGGAGCTCACCTTCTGGCCATCTTTGGGTGCCTTAATAACGTAGATGCCCCTGTTGTTGATTGCCGTGGCCAGGGACAGAGACGAGAGCTCCACAGACCCGTGGCTCTCCTTCACTGTCTTCAGCCACTCCAGGTTTCTGGCAGAGTCTTTCTATTGGGACAGAAGCAGAGGACAGCCTGGACTGAGTCCACCGGACCCCGTCAGCAGCACACATGCAGTGTCTGTCCACCCCCCACCCCCCATCCCCAGCACACATGCAGTGTCTGTCCACCCCCATCCTCCATTCCCAGCACACATGCAGTGTCTGTCCACCCCCATCCTCCATTCCCAGCACACATGCAGTGTCTGTCCACCCCCTCCATCCCCAGCACACATGCAGTGTCTGTCCACCCCCATCCTCCATCCCCAGCACACATGCAGTGTCTGTCCACCCCCCATCCCCAGCACACATGCAGTGTCTGTCCACCCCCCATCCCCAGCACACATGCAGTGTCTATCCACCCCCCATCCTCCATTCCCAGCACACATGCAGTGTCTGTCCACCCCCCATCCTCCATCCCCAGCACACATGCAGTGTCTGTCCACCCCCATCCTCCATTCCCAGCACACATGCAGTGTCTGTCCACCCCCCATCCTCCATCCCCAGCACACATGCAGTGTCTGTCCACCCCCATCCTCCATTCCCAGCACACATGCAGTGTCTGTCCACCCCCATCCTCCATTCCCAGCACACATGCAGTGTCTGTCCACCCCCCCATCCTCCATCCCCAGCACACATGCAGTGTCTGTCCACCCCCTCCATCCCCAGCACACATGCAGTGTCTGTCTACCCCCCATCCTCCATCCCCAGCACACATGCAGTGTCTGTCCACCCCCCATCCTCCATTCCCAGCACACATGCAGTGTCTGTCCACCCCCCATCCCCAGCACACATGCAGTGTCTGTCCACCCCCCATCCCCAGCACACATGCAGTGTCTGTCCACCCCCCATCCCCAGCACACATGCAGTGTCTGTCCACCCCCCATCCTCCATTCCCAGCACACATGCAGTGTCTGTCCACCCCCCATCCCCAGCACACATGCAGTGTCTGTCCACCCCCCATCCTCCATCCCCAGCACACATGCAGTGTCTGTCCACCCCCCATCCTCCATCCCCAGCACACATGCAGTGTCTGTCCACCCCCCATCCTCCATCCCCAGCACACATGCAGTGTCTGTCCACCCCCCATCCCCAGCACACATGCAGTGTCTGTCCACCCCCCATCCTCCATCCCCAGCACACATGCAGTGTCTGTCCACCCCCTCCATCCCCAGCACACATGCAGTGTCTGTCCACCCCCATCCCCCATCCCCAGCACACATGCAGTGTCTGTCCACCCCCCATCCCCAGCACACATGCAGTGTCTGTCCACCCCCCATCCTCCATTCCCAGCACACATGCAGTGTCTGTCCACCCCCTCCATCCCCAGCACACATGCAGTGTCTGTCCACCCTCCATCCCCAGCACACATGCAGTGTCTGTCCACCCCCCATCCTCCATTCCCAGCACACATGCAGTGTCAGTGCTCGGGCCTGTCCCTTGGGGCTCTGTCATCTTCATCGGCAGGCTTCCACAGCCCTGGATGCCCTAGCTGGCAGGTTTGGGGCATTAGGGCCTCTGGGTTTATTTATGGACGAGTGAAAAACAGCCACACATGCACTGCACAGCTCACCACACAATACCGAGATAACAGTACAAGCCTTAGGGAGCCCCAACCTTTTGCTGTTTCTTCTTCTTTTTGAAAATTTCTTACTTTAAGCAAGATATACAACTTTAATCCACAGCACTTGGGAGGCAGAGGCCCGCAATCTTTGTGAGGTAGAGGCCAGCCTGGTTTCAAACAGATCTTCCTGCCTCTGCCACCTGAGCTCTGGGTTTTAAAAGTGTGTGCCCCCATACCTGGCTTTCATGTTTAAAATCTATTTCATTTTCTGTGCATGAGCATTTGCCTTACATATGTATGTGCATCGTGTGTCTGCCTGATGCCATGAGAGGCCAGAGGAGGGTGCTGTATCCCCCGGAACTGGAGTAATTAATGCACGGTTGTGAGCCACCATGAGGGTGCTGGGACCCGAACTTGGGTCCCCTGCAAAAGCTGCAGGGGCTGAGCCATTCTTAACCTTGAGTGGTAGATTCTTTTGATTTTTTGTTTGTTTGGTTTTGGTTTTGGTTTTTCAAGATGGGGTTTCTCGGTATAGCCCTGGCACCCTGGATGTCCTGGAACTCACTCTGTAGACCAGGCTGGCCTCAAACCCACCTGCCTCTGCCTCCCAAGTGCTAGGATTAAAGGTGTGCGCCACCACTGCCCAGCTGGGTGCTAGATTTTTTTTTTTTTTTTTTTTTTTTTTTTTTGGTTTTTCGAGACAGGGTTTCTCTGTGTAGTCCTGGCTGTCCTGGAACTCACTCTGTAGACCAGGCTGGCCTCGAACTCAGAAATCCGCCTGCCTCTGCCTCCCAAGTGCTGGGATTAAAGGCATGCGCCACTACCGCCCGGCTTGGGTGATAGATTCTTAATGTCCATTTATGATTACGAGAAAGGAAAGCTTGCATTATGGGCTGTCATTTACATGTGAGATTTTAGCAGTAAGTTTGCCAACTTCACTCTCCCATAGGCATGATGTCACCATGGTTCTTCCAGCCATTGATCCCACTTCACACGCCATTTTGTGTATGACTTCCTGACTCGAGAGAGTGCGCATTCCCGTGTACAGTGAATGGGGAGCTGTCATGAAGCGGGTGTGTCAGTGGCAGCCTGGCCAAAGCCCGTGGGGTCTGTAACAGCAGTCAGCTATTACATGGAATCCACCTGTCCTGAGTGGACTTACCAGCTTGTCAGGCAGGTGCTGGTCATTGTCCAGGGCCCTCCAGAGTTCCTGCAGATGAGTCATGAACTCATAGAAATCTGCCTTTTCATTCATCTTATACAGCAGAGAAGCATAACCCTGCACTGCATCATGGAAACAGGCCACCCGGTCCACATCAATGTCATTCTCTCCCGCTGAGATGGAGGCCAGGTCCACAAACACCTTGAGCTCATTGATGTCTTGAGAGGAGGAGAGAGGAGATCAGCACACAACCATTCTGAGTTTGGGGCAGCAATCCGTTTTGGGGAGGGGGGGTTCGAGACAGGGTTTCTCTGTGTAGCCCTGGCTGTCCTGAACTCACTCTGTAGACCAGGCTGACCTCGAACTCAGAAATCCGCCTGCCTCTGCCTCATGAATGCTGGGGTTACAGGCGTGCGCCACCACCGCCCAGCTTGGGGCAGCAATTCTAAGCGAAGCTATAACCGGACATCAAGCTAATGTCTTGGTTTGACCCACTTCCTGCTTTTGCTAAGAACACTAACTATATATTGAATCTATTGACTGACTTCTATCTCTACCAGGCAACACGTCTCAGGCATTATACTAGGCTCATTGTGCACAGTATAGCCTTGACTCTACATAAAGTCACTTAAACAGATGCCAAGGCTCAGCTGGTAAAGAATCTGCCGAGCGTGAGACAAACTGAGCTAGCTCTCCACAGGCTCTGACCCACTCAGCAGACATGCGTCAGTGGAGCCAAAGCCCACAGAAGGAAGCAACACAGTGAGAGTTGGAGCCAGTGCAACCCCCGTGGCAGCAGGAGGCATGTCTTCCTCCTGCAGGTCCCAGGGGATGACAGTCTGTCGCCTGTCCTCTTCCCATCTCCTCTCTGCCCTTCACCTCCCCACCCCTGCCTCTGCTCTTCCTAATCCAGGTAAGGACACAGGCCGCCACGCTGTCTGCCGGCTACACCTTCATGAGGGCATTACAAAGACGCCCTGTGTAGAGGAGAGCTGTGCTGTCTCCTGGAGGAAAAGGCTAAATGGGGAGCACGGCTCAGTGGTTAAAGCACCGGCTGCTCTTCCAGAAGACCCAGGTTCAGTTCCCAGCACCACACAGGGACCAATTGTAACCGTGGTTCCAGGGGATCTGACACCCTCTTCACCTCCACAGGAACCAGGCACATATGTGGCACACATACACACATACATACATGAAAACAGTTACACACAGAATCATAAAATTAAAAATTAAAAGGCTAAAGGAGGTGGGTTATTTTAAGAAAGAAAAAAAAAAAAGACCTTGAGTTATTGACAGCAAGCACAGAGTGGTCAAGGGCCCTGAGCCCCATCTGAGTAAATATGCCCCCAGTCAGTGAGACAGACAGACACGGCTTCTCTGTCTAAAGAAGGCAGGGAACAACTGGTACCACTAGCGGGACCAGGCAAGCCCGGGGGTCGGCCATACCTTCCAGGGCCTCGTGCAGCCAGCTGACAAGCTCCGTCTGCCGGGCAAGCTCCTCCAGGCAGCGCTGGCGAGGCTCACTGATGTCTTGGAGCAGCCTTTTGGCCTTGATGAACTGTGGGCTGATCTGGTCCAGTTTCTCATTACGAAAGTCCTCAAAGGAATCCGCCTGGAAGGTGAAGTTCAGCTTGTACTGGCCCTGGCTAGCCATGGCTGGTCTTCAGGCAGGGACAGCCAACCCACAGCAAGAGCCCAGCGCTTACATCAAGGACCATAGGACTTCCTCCTCCTGGTCAACAGCACCCCTGTTCCTTCCGCTTCTTGCTCCCCCTTATGCACACCACCCACTCCACACCAGAGCTTACATGGTCTTTGAAATCTGTTCCTCACCATAGCACTACCAGAGCTCTCTCTCTTTCCATCTCTGTCTCTCCCTCTCCTCCTCTCCCCCGTCCCCTATCTTACTTGTCAAGGAACAGCCCCAAAGGCAGCCCTGACGATGTGCACCTCTTATTTCAGCACTTATCTGAGGGCAGAGGCAAGTGGATCTCTATGAGTTCAAGGCCAGCTGCCACCCAGCTCTACAGAGTAACAGCCAGGACAACCAGACTACACAGTGAGACCCTGTCACAAAATACAGACAAAAGCTGGGAAGCACTCAGGAGGCAGACGCAGGCAGATTTCTGAGTTCAGGGCCAGCCTGGTCTACAGAGTGAGTTCCAGGACAGCCAGGACTATACAGAGAAACCCTGTCTTGAAAAAACAAACAACAACAACAAAAAAAATAGAGACAAAGCCGGGTGGCGGTGGCCTACGCCTGTAATCCCAGCACTCTGGGAAGCAGAGGCAGGTGGATTTCTGAGTTCAAGGCCAGCCTGGTCTACAGAGTAAGTCCCAGGACAGCCAGGGCTATACAGAGAAACCCTGTCTCAAAAAAACCAAATCCAAAATACCAGAGAGAGGGAGAGAGAGAGAGAGACAGAGAGAGAGAGAGGGAGGGAGGGAGGGAGGGAGGGAGAGAGAGAGAGAGAGAGAGAGAGAGAGAGAGAGAGAGAGAGAGAAACCCTCCCATCTCAGCTCTGCCGGGCGGCGTGTTGCGTGCTGCTGCTGTCTGGAGCGGATGCGATTGCACCTGCGACAGATGACCTTCCTTCCTTCTGTACTCTTATGACCTTTTCAAAGAACATGGCAAAAGAGACCATGAATTTTGAAAGAGAGCAAGGAGAGATATAAAGGAGTTTGGAAGGGGTAAAAATGAGAATAATCTCAACACTAGTAAAGCAGAGGAGCAAGGCCTCTTCTGAGATTGCCGGTGGGCGGACTGGGACCCGCCGGCTCAGGAGCTGTGGCCTCGTTCACGAAGAAAGACGGGACAAAGGCAATGTAGAGGTGAGCCAACCCAAGAGCTTTGCTGACCCCAGCTGCTTAAACCCCAACCACACTGCCAAGCCAGACACCTACCCAACCCAAGCCACAAGTTCCCCCCAGAACCCTGATCTCCTGGGGAGGCCCTCAGCCCTCAGCAGAGCCAGCAAACAACTTACAAAGTTTAACAACTGGTTAAGAACACTGAAGTCACCGGTCACATCCAAAGCTCTTCGGACCTGCAAGATGACCTTGGCAGAGCTGACGGCCTGGTGGAGGGTGTGATATTCTTTGATCTGCCCAACACGCTCTGTGATCCAACCTTTTTGGTCCCGGGGATCCAGAGTGCACATGAATTTAAGATCGTCATCCAGTTCATTGTATTTATCTACAAAGTCTCTGAAGACGACATCAACTTCAGCAAAGGTGATCTCTCCTGACTTCAGATTCTCGTAGAGCTTGTGGAATTTGTCATAACAAGGTTTGTACAGGTATTCCAAGACCTCTGGAAGCAAAAACTTCAACTCTCTGGGGTCCTTATCCAGAGTATTCAGCAACTCTGCTGTCTGATGCCAGAAGTCCTGGAAAATATGGCTGTCCTTCAGGGAGTCTAGCTTGCTTGCCATCTCTCGGATGTCAGGGCTCAGGCAGTAATGCGTCTTCCTTTTGAAGGAGGAGGAATTGGGGGATGTGATCACGGCTTCATTTAGCTTCTTATTGCTGAGGTCTTGAGAGTGGATTGTTTCAAGGTTTCCAAAATCCACTATAGAAACCAGAAGTAAAGGGTGGAGGTTAAACCTCTGATCACAGGAGCATTTGATTTCACTTCTATTTCACTTTTCTTGTATTTTATTCACCTTCCCTCCCTCCGCCCCCATACTCTCAAGCACTCGAGAGCACACACATACCCAGTTTGAGACAGGTTTTCACTGACTCTCTGTTTCACCTGCCTGTCCTCCCGACCCCTGCCCACCACATGCATGCTGGGATTAAAGGCCTGTGCCACCACCAGCTGGCTTCACTTCTTTCTTAGTGAGGGAAAGGACAAAGTCTGCATATATAGGCAGACTGGCTTTCAACCCATTATCCTCCTAATGGCCAGGACTGTGGCCATGCACCAGGGTAGACTAGAGTTCGCGTTTCAGTACCGGGGACAGCTCCTGCTGCTCAGAACACTAGACAAGCCCTCAGTGTAGGACCCACATCCCTGGATTTTTCTCTAGATGCTTCTCTAAGAAAACAAATGCAGCCGGGCGTGGTGGCGCACGCCTTTAATCCCAGCACTTGGGAGGCAGAGGCAGGCGAATTTCTAAGTTCCAGGCCAGCCTGGTCTACAGAGTGAGTTCCAGGACAGCCAGAACTACACAGAGAAACCCTGTCTCGAAAAAAACAAAAAAACAAACAAACAAGAAAACAAATGCAGCTGGGCGGTGGTGGCGCACGCCTGTAATCCCAGCACTTGGGAGGCAGAGGCAGGCGGATTTCTGAGTTCGAGGCCAGCCTGGTCTACAGAGTGAGTTCCAGGACAGCCAGGGCTACACAGAGAAACCCTGTCTCGAAAAACCAAAAATATAAAATAAAAAATAAATAAATAAAAGAAAACAAATGCAACCACTAGGGTCATTTCTCTGCAGAACACGAACATCTTTGCTCTGCTCGGGCTTGGCTTTGTCAGTTTTCACAACAAAGAAACTGGGTACACAACTGAGTAAAAGGTCAGTCGGAAAATAATTAGCGTGGACTTTAGAAGGGAGTGAGTCACCTTTCTCACTCCCTTCTAAAGTCCACGCTAATTATAAAATAGAAATTAAATTAAAAATCAGAAACTGGCTGGTCATGGCAACACATACCTTTAATCTTAGCACTCAGGAGGCAGAGGCATGTGGATCCCTATGAAGTTGAGGATAACCTAATTTGCACTGCATCCAGTAAGGGCAAACAAGTGTGTCCTGCACAAGAGCTCCGTCACCAGGACTGCCCCAGCAGCACCAGAGACAAGTAGGGGCAACATGCAGCTCCCAGGGCGGTGACCTACGAGGAGCCCTCTCCTCCCAGCCAAGCCCCTAGAACTAGAGCAGACATTCCCAGACTTGTGACTCGGACTGCAGGTCCTCTGTCTCTTCCTCAGCAAAGTAGATAAGCTGTGTCTGTCAGAGTTGGGGGAAGAGGGCAGGGATGTACCAGAGAGGAGGCCCAGAGCCCACCTGCAGGAGAAGGAAAGCCTGGAGCTCCCTGAGCAACCTAGCTATGACAAGGTGCCCCATCTTGGGAGAATCACTTCCCATGGTGGGAAATCAACAGATAGTTGTAGGACGGAAATATTGGAGGGGCGCTTGCATGCACGGGAGTGAATACAGAAGCCATGCTGGTTACCTCTGGCAAAGGCAAGTGAACTCAGATTAAAAATTTCTCGCCGGGCGGTGGTGGCGCACGCCTGTAATCCCAGCACTTGGGAGGCAGAGGCGGGCGGATTTCTGAGTTCGAGGCCAGTCTAGTGTACAGAGTGAGTTCCAGGACAGCCAGGGCTATACAGAGAAACCCTGTCTCGAAAAATCAAAAAACAAAAAAATTCTGAGCCCCAGAACCCATATAAACCTTGGGTGGGCATGGCAACCTGGCTGTAATTCCACCCTGGGGAGGCAGGGATGGATGAATCCCCAGAGCAAACTGGCTAGCAAGGCCAGACACATCGACCAGCTCTGAATTTGATTGAGCGACCCTGTCTCATTGAATATGGTGAAAGAGGGCTCAAGAAAGATTTCCAGGATCTGCTCTGGACACACACACACACACACACACACACACACACACACACACACCTATGGCCCCATCCCCCATGGAACTTAAAAATAATGCTTTAAAGCCCCCACCCCAGCTTTGTCTGTACCCCGTCCTCACGGCACCTCCCTCCGCCCTTCACCCCAGGCCCCTCAGTCTTCAGTGCCACTCCTGGGGCCCACCTTGCACGAGGTGTTTCACTCTCCCAAGCTGCCTCAGGAGGCTCTCCACATATCTCTTCTCTCGCTTGAGGAACCGCAGATCATCCCTTCTCCTTTCCAGCAAATCCTTCACATCGCAGGCCTTCTCTTGGAATGGCAACCTCCCCCTGTCTGAAAAGTAATGTGACAGCTCACTCAGTCCTGCCAGCCTTCCACACACTCACTCTGCTGCCTCTCTGACATGCTCCACGCCAGGGCACCGAGGAGGGACCGGGAGGACTTCAGCCCAGGCATCTATGAAGACGGAGCAGAGCAGGCATCCCTGCCTGCCATCATCCCACTGCTCTCTCAAGACACTCCTCAGGAGAATGACACTGCTCGGCTCTCTGGCGAGAGCTGCTGGCACTTAGAGCCCAGAGCATACCCTGTCCACAAAACGCCATGCCCACGCTCCCTTCCTCTTTCCCTGGCTCAGCAGCCTGAAGGTGTTATCTCGATTTGATACTTACTTAAGTTCCAGATGTCAAGAAACTGACTCTTGTGCTCGAGGATCAACTCCAGCTGTCCAACCACAATGGTGCCATTTTCCAGCTCCCCTGCAACCTTCTGGAACACAGACTCAGCAGTGGCCATCAGCTGCCTGCCTTCTTCCGTGATGTTGTCTATGATCTTCTCATTGGCTCCTGATCAGAGGGAGAGCACACGGGTCAGAGCCGGGGTCTCCAGACCCATCGGTTCCCACCAGGGATCCCCGACGACTCCTCCTGCTCCAGCAGAGCTCGCTTGCGCAGTTCCCAGAGTGACAGCACTGGACTGGCACATGTTCTGCACATCCTGGCCACCATGCTCCCCACCACCGCGAAACTTACAATCAAGTTAGATGACAAGATTTTAAATACATTTACTTTTAACTCCTAGAAAATTTCTCTCCTGCTATGATTAGATTTGTAGTAAAACATCATGCTGGGTTGTGTGTGCTGGCACATATCTTTAAGGCCAGTGCTAGGGAGGCAGAGGCAGGCAGATCTCTGGGATTTTAAGGCCAGTCTGTTCTACAAAGAGAGTTCCAAGACACCAGAGCTGTTACATAGAAAAACCCTATCTCAAATAAATAAAAATGATCTAGTTTATCAGTGTCATCAAAAAACAAGTAGCCCTCTCCTCCACTGTAAATCCATTAAACAACTGGGCATGGGGGCACACACCTTGAATCCCAGCTCTCTGGAAGTAGAGGCAGGTGGATCTCTGTGGGTTCAAAACCAGCCAGGTCTCCATAGACCAAGGCTACATAGTGAGAGTCAGCCTCAGAAAAAGAAAATGAAAAACCTGAAACAACTGAGATGCTCTTCAGCAGATGGACAGATCAAGAAACGGCGGCAGCTCTGTGATAAAAGCGAATGCATCTGCCAAGCAACGAGGAGACAGGGAGAGGCTTCAAACGCAGAGTGCTGTCTATGAACAGAGTCCACACATGTTATATGGCTCCATAAACTACAGGAGAGACTAAAGAGGCGGGTGACAATCCTGGGACAATGAGTTTATTGTCTGTGACACTGCAATTCACCAAACGCGCTGTCATGCACTTATTAAAGCCCAGAGCACCCTTCGAACCCCGGCCTGACAAAAGCGTGCCCAGCTCATCTGTTACAAAGGTCACACCACACATTCCAGCACAGGGCTGCTGGGGAAGCTGTGTGGGAACTGTTTTCTGATGAATCTTTCTAGAAACCCCGTCAAGTGAGAACGCACAGACACGATACTCTCAAGCTAACAGCAAACGCATATGGCACCATCTCGGCAGGCACACCTTTTTGCCTCACACCTCCCAAGCCATGAGGGGCTCTCTGAGCTGCTCAAGATCCAGCAAAATTGAGAGTTACAACCCGACCTGGGCTTTTAGTGCCAAACCCAGCGCATTACCGCTACAAGATCTAAACTGAGCTGCCTACACAGACACACAGAGACTTCGGGGGAAGGCACAAATAGCACTAGGGACGTGCGTGTCCTGGGGGGATCAGGTGGGACTTCCTGTTCTGTTGGTGAATCAGCACTGCTCTCAAAGTCAGTGTTCTGAGGGCCACCTGGGTTTGTTTAGTGTGTACGTGTGTGCCATGTGCCTGTGCAGTCCATAAATAGTAACCAGAGCTTCCGGTGAGCCTGAAGCTTGGCTCGTAGTTGGCATGGCCAGCCTCTTGTGTAGATGGGGGGGGGGTCCACATGCGACCACGGCAGGCACTTCACCTGCTGACCCATTTCCCTAGCCCAACTGAGCTCGTCATGCTGTGTGCAGAGCAGTGAGGCGTCTGCACGCTGCGCATCATACCCCTTCATCTGGAAACTGAGGCCTTAAGAAGGACCGTCGGGAGCCGGGTGTGGTGGCGCATGTCTGTAATCCCAGCACTTGGGAGGCAGAGGCAGGTGGATTTCTGAGTTCGAGGCCAGCCTGGTTTACAGAGCGAGTTCCAGGACAGCCAGGACTACACAGAGAAACCCTGTCTCAAAAAAAAAAAAAAAAAAAAAAAGAAGGACCGTCGGGGAGGCAGCGTAAGGAGAGCGTGGCAGCAGGGCAGCTGTGCAGCAGTGCTCGGTGAGCCATGCCCTTAGTCCTTGTCATTTGGAAGGATGCCCGCCTGCCGGAGTCCCTCCACTCTTCCTGATGCCCATGGCTTTCGGGGTCCCTCCACTCTTCCTGATGCCCACCTGCCCGGGTCCCTCCACTCTTCCTGATGCCCGCCTGCCCGGGTCCCTCTACTCTTCCTGATGCCCACCTGCCCGGGTCCCTCCACTCTTCCTGATGCCCGCCTGCCCGGGTCCCTCCACTCTTCCTGATGCCCACCTGCCAGGGTCCCTCCACTCTTCCTGATGCCCACCTGCCCAGGTCCCTCCACTCTTCCTGATGCCCACCTGCCAGGGTCTCTCCACTCTTCCTGATGCCCACCTGCCCAGGTCCCTCCACTCTTCCTGATGCCCGCCTGCCCGGGTCCCTCCACTCTTCCTGATGCCCACCTGCCCGGGTCCCTCCACTCTTCCTGATACCCACCTGCCCAGGTCCCTCCACTCTTCCTGATGCCCGCCTGCCAGGGTCCCTCCACTCTTCCTGATGCCCGCCCGGGTCTCTCCACTCTTCCTGATGCCCGCCCGCCCGGGTCCCTCCACTCTTCCTGATGCCCACCTGCCCGGGTCCCTCCACTCTTCCTGATGCCCACCTGCCCGGGTCCCTCCGCTCTTCCTGATGCCCGCCTGCCAGGGTCCCTCCACTCTTCCTGATGCCCGCCCGGGTCTCTCCACTCTTCCTGATGCCCGCCCGGGTCTCTCCACTCTTCCTGATGCCCACCTGCCAGGGTCCCTCCACTCTTCCTGATGCCCACCTGCCGGGGTCCCTCCACTCTTCCTGATGCCCGCCTGCCCGGGTCCCTCCACTCTTCCTGATGCCCGCCCGCTGGGGTCCCTCCACTCTTCCTGATGCCCACCTGCCCGGGTCCCTCCACTCTTCCTGATGCCCGCCCGCCGGGGTCCCTCCACTCTTCCTGATGCCCACCTGCCCGGGTCCCTCCACTCTTCCTGATGCCCGCCCGCCCGGGTCCCTCCACTCTTCCTGATGCCCACCTGCCCGGGTCTCTCCACTCTTCCCGATGCCCATGCCTGCCGGGGTCCCTCCACTCTTCCTGATGCCCGCCCGCCGGGGTCCCTCCACTCTTCCTGATGCCCGCCCGGGTCCCTCCACTCTTCCTTATCAGCACATGGCAGCTGACTGCCGAGGCCAGGAGGACACCACCCTCGCTGAGCTCCCCACAGACACCAGAACTTACCACACAGTTTGAAGAGCTGCCTCACATCTGGCCACTTGAGCAGGTACTTAAAGATCTCATCCACATCATACACAGTCTCCCCATTGTGCACAGGCCATGACTTGGTTATCACAGCAGACAAGAGGGTACCAAATTTCTGCAGATCTTGACAGGAGAGCCCCTCAAGGACACTGGTCTGAGACTATAAAGACAAAAAACAAGTCAAAAGAGACATAGTAATGTCTTATTTGTTTTGAAATACGAGAAACATGAAAACTGAGCATGGTGACACACACAGTAATCCTAGCGTTGGGAAAGCGGGAGCTGCAGGCCAGCTATACAGAGAACCCAGGCTAACGGAGACCTTATCGTAAAAAGTAACTTTTCAAGCCGGGCGTGGTGGCGCACGCCTGTAATCCCAGCACTTGGGAGGCAGAGGCGGGCGGATTTCTGAGTTCAAGGCCAGCCTGGTCTACAGAGTGAGTTCCAGGACAGCCAGGACTACAAAGAGAAACCCTGTCTCGAAAAACCAAAAAAAAAAAAAAGTGACTTTTCACATGTTATGCTTGGAGGACTGGCTGCAGGTGATGGGCTAGTTACGGAAGGATATGAAGCTGGCTGCCTTCCTAGTTCTGAGGACAGAAAGTCTTTCCAGTTCAGGGTCTGTGGTGGACTTTTCATTGGTGGTGGAAGTTTTCCCTGACAGCGAAAGTGAAGGATCCAACGGAAGCCCTGCGGCTGCCCTGCCATTCCGCTCTGGTACGGACAAATCCGCTGACGCGCATGCTCTAGAGCTGGTTAATTTCACTGTGTGGTTCTGTGGTTTGTTTTAACTGCAACTTTTTTATAATATATAGTTTTCTAAAGTTTTCAATATTTCAAATCTACTCAAAGTAGTTCACAGAGCCTCAAAAGGAAAACTTGTTACTCGGGCGTAAAACGATGGCTAAATGCTTACCTACTGTGTGTGAAGCCTGGTTCAATGCTCAGCACCACTCACACACACACAAAATATACAATAGAAAGAAGAACGTGCAGGCCAGAGCCTGCTCGGTGAAGGAAAGTGCCTGCTGGCAAACTTAACAACAAGATAGAAGGAGAGAACTAGACACCAAAAGACACCTGCTGACCTCCATGCATGTGTCACACACACACACACACACACACACACACACACACACACGCATACCACATTGTTAAGTAGAAAGAGTAACAGTAACATTTCCTGGAGCCCTCTCCTCACACAGGGCCAGCAGGGTTTGACAAGGTGCTCGGGCCAGTCAGTCAGCACAGCACAGTCTCTCCAACAAATGATTCTGGGAAGCGACATCTCCACATACACAGACTGACCCTTGACCTCATCCCCTGGCCCTGGACAGAAGGAACAGAATACGAGGGGCCTCAGCAGAGCTACAGCTACAGAAGAGCAGGGAGGGGCGCGGTGAGCGCGCTGCTCTCAAGCACGCCCTGGGCTCCGGCTCCGGCGCCACAGAGGCAAGAATGAACAGAAAGTAAGGCAACCCAGCAGCGCTGCTCGCAGGGGTGTAACTGAGGCCAGCGGGGGAGACGGCCGGGCAAGACCTGTGCAGGCAGCTCCGAAGCTCTTTTTGTTTTGAGATTCAAAGTCTCACCATGTAACCCTGGCTAGCCTGACCCTGGCTACCCTGGGACCCACATGCTTCTGTCTCCCAAATACTAGGATTAAAGGCACGTGCCACCACACCTGGCTTAGCAGCTGTGGTTTTGCGTGACACCTAACAGCCCAGAGAATGGGAAACCATGCTATTTCTCAAGCAGTTGGAAGAGAATACAGGATCTCAGCATACGTTTGGCTCTGGGCACAACAAAGGAAAGTGAGCCCACCCTGTAGGGCCTCAGAACAAGCAGGCTTAAGCAGCCCTTGGCAGGCCATATCAGAAACCCCCTGTAAACCAAACCCATGCCGGGAAGGCTAGTGACCTGGCAGGCAGAGCTCACAGCCTCGATGACACACTTCTCAAAGCTCCTCGCCACGCTGTCATGGAGTCCGCCATCACGACACTGACTGCTGCAGAAGAAGGAGATCTGCAAACGGGAAGGCTCCTGCAGGCAAGGAGGGAGGCGTGAGCTGTGGGTGGTGTGAGGGCCGCCTCACCACTACACCTCAGGGAACGAACACCCAGTGACTTCACTGCGTCTGTGCGCACACACACTAAGGGTGTTCACAAAAGAAAACCGTGTCTGTAGCAAGGCATGGTGGCTCGTGCCTGCGGTCCCAGCACTGAGAGACCACGACAGGAGAAATTGCTGGGAGCTTGAAGCCAGCCTGGAATAGAGTGAGGCCATTTCAAACACCCAGAGCTTAAAGAGCCCTTTGTCCCACTCTGCAAAAACAGCCTGCCAGCACCAGAACCTGTAAAAACAGGTATATTTAAAAATAGAAGCCATTTTCCTATACTCCTGTACTTCCTGTAAGATGTTCTCTTAATGTATGCTTGACAGTTTTGGATAAAACATTCATGTCATATAAAAACTGATTTCAAGGGCTGGGGAGATGGTTCACTGGTTAAGAGCATTTGACTGCTCTTCTAGAGGTCCTGAGTTCAATTCCCAGCAACCACATGATGGCTCACAACCAAAAAATAAGAATTCTTAAAAAAAAACAAACCAGATTTTCTATGTCAAAAGCCTTCATTCACACTGAAGAACAGGTGTGTGTGTGTGTGTGTGTGTGTGTGTGTGAGAGAGAGAGAGAGAGAGAGACTCCATTGAAGCTGTTTCTATTAACTGCCCAGTGCAGTGTCTGCAAGAGGACTTCCTTTTATAAAACTAGCATCTCCATCAGGATAAAACCCTGTCCCTCGTCTTCTAAGGATATCACAAAAGAACTTTGATGTTCGTTCTTCTGGGGTCAAAAGACAGTGGCCAAATCAGAAACACGTGTCTAAAGTCATGGCTGACCCCCTGCCTCACCACCATCAGTCTTGATACTCAAGTGCACCACTCACAACCATTGTGTGTGTTAGGTGGCTGGCCTCCTCTACAGCCCTCCAGGAAGAGAGCCCCGCCTCACGCACCTGCCCCGCCTCACGCACCTGCTTGAGCCTCCCTTCCATGTCTTTGAGCAGTGATCCCTTCCAGCCGCACTTCTCTGGGAAGGCGATCTCCACCAGCCGTCGCCATATCTGTAGAATTACAGAGTGACATCCACAAGGTAGGAAAGGGAAGCTAACCGACGGCCAGGCGCCGCAGTGCTGACCAACCCACGTGACAGTTCAGGGCCACCCCTCCCCGCAGTGCTCATCCTGAAAAGTTTCAGACAGGCAACCAAGCACAAAGAGTAGAAACGCTTCCACCCACTGAAGCGGAGTCACAGAAAGTAATTACACTTTCTTTGGAAGAAATGTAACTGCAAAGAACCACATGAAATGGAACCTGTGTGGTCAGCTGTGCACGCTGCCCCACAGCTTCCTGACCACGCAGCTCAGGGTGCTGCCGCTCCAGCCTGCTCTAAGTGGCTCTTGGAAACATTTGCTTTCAAGGCCAATGGTCAAACCAGTCTGTGCAGAAACTGTGTGCCAATCCCTCCATTAGTGTTCCTTCCTCCTGGGACTAAAATGTCATCTGCAGCGAGTTCCTGGCCTAACGACCTGGCTCCTGCCTTCAGCCATCCTGCTGAATCCTGCTGGATGGTTCTTTACAACTGGTGAGAAGAGCTAGTTTCTGCTGGGTCTTAAGTCGCTATTCTTCAACAAAAGAATATGAACCACCTGGCAGGGTCTTAAGTCGCTATTCTTCCATAAAAGAATATGAACCCCTGGGTGTGACAGCACACACCTTTACTGCTAGGGCTGGGCAAGCAGAGACAGGAGGATCTGTGAATTCAAGGCCAACCTGGGCTACAAGGCAAATTCCAGGACAGTTAGGACTTAAAAAAAGAGAAAACAAAAAGCCTGCCACTAACAAAAATCTTCTTACTTTATTCTTACTTTGTCTACTCTAAATACATTCAAGTACAGATAAGCCCACCCTACTTATGCTAGAATGCAGAGTGAGGTATTGGAAAGCCTCCAGTGTATTCTTTTCAAATGCAGAGTAGCTTTTGACTCATACGGTGCTGCTGAGATAGCGGGGAGAGCCACAGGGCTCTACCTGGTCCCTGTCCTTGGTCACATCGTACACAAGTGTAAGGACTGGTAAACGAACTAAAACCTGATCTCCAGGCTCTGGGGGGTGGGGGCATCTCTACCTTTTCTGTACATTTCCTTTTGCCAGCTCAGGATAATCCTTTCATATTTGTGACTGTCACACTGATGCAAGCACCATGCAACTCAGGAACACTTCCCGGTGAAGGACACAGCAACTGCCAACTACGCTGCTCAAACCCAGACCCATCTGCAGGCCCATAGCCTGTCCGCGGGTCCATCTGGCTGGCTCTCCACAGAACTTCCTTCCCTCCTCTGCGTCCTTCAGTGTCACACACCTAGCTTACAGCTCCAACATCACCTCCCACATCCCCAGCTTTAAGCAGCATTCCTGACACTGTATCCCCATCACCTCGCAGGAAGGGGACCCAGGCCCGGCCAGGCCCAGCAACACTTCCCCTCAGGCCCTGACTCAAAGTCCCTTCCCTACAGAAGGAAATCCCTGGCTAGAGTTCCGGCCATGACCGCAGCTCTTGGGTGCGTAGGGGTGGCCCCTGGTCCCTGATGGCCACACCTAGGCCTCTGGCAGCTTTGCAGCTCCCAAGAAGGCTTACCGCCATCTCATCAGAGTAGGTAAGTCGGAGGAGGCCTGAGCCGCTCCAGAGCATGCGGCTTCTAAACATGCTGCGCAGCCAGATCTTCGTGGTGTTCAGGGCCTCCTGGAGGGTGCTCGTCACCATGTCTTCATAAGACGTTGCGGCCAGGCCCCCTTCGGTATGCTGTGGACACGTGAGAGAGATTACAAAATCTACAGTCACCCTCAATCCTGATGACTTGAGTCTGATCCCCAGAACGATGGAAGGAGGGAGTTGAGTCTTCCAAGTAGTCTGGACTTGCAGACCCATGCCAGGCTGTGGGCTGTGTCTCTGTCTCTGTGTCTCTCTGTCTTTCTCTCATGCACATACACACACATATGCAAATGCACACGTGTACACGCACACACAGTATAAATTTTGAAAAGAAAAAGACGAGTAACATTAAAGTATATCCATTCAATTATCTCCCATCAATAAAGTCAGAGTTGTGTTTGTGAAGAAAGCATCAGTGAGAAAGTCCTCTAGCATTTTCAAATGGAGGGGCATAGACTCAGGTGGGCAAAGGACACAGGACAACGAGAACACTATCTCAATTGCACAAGGTGACTGAAGGTGACAAGAAGGATCGAGAGCAAAGAGAGGTACGGAGATCTGAGGTGGCGCACAAGGAATGCAGCTCGCTCTGGCACGCACAGAGGAAGAGGGGCCAGAGAGCTACAAGCTGGTGAAGGTGCAGGAGTGCTGGACCGCCTCAAGGGACCTTGCCCCTCGGTCTAAGTTAAATATAAAGAAAGTTCCCAAGGGGAAAACAAGTTGTGGACCTGTGCTCGGGGGTAGGATGGTCGGTCCCCAGTGTTTTCTGTCAACAGTGGGAACGAAGTACCCAGTCAACGGTGGGGTCCTGCTCTTTACCTTGCCTTTGAGCATCAGAAGCCCTGCCTACCTATAGCCTCCCTCTCTCCCTCCAACCCAGAGCAGGGTCTCCGCCAACTCCCTCATGGCTGAATCAGCCGGGATTCAAATTGAGGTTCCCGGAAGCCCACACCTCCATTACAGTGTCAGACGAACAAGTCCCACTCACCCCTGGAGGAATGAGCTTCAGCGTCTCACAGATGAGCTCAGCGGACAGGGCAGGAATCTCATAGAACTGCCGGTTCGCTGTGATGTTGCAGGCAGTTTCGTGGAGGGTCAAACACTCAGTCAAGTAGATCTGCAGCAGGCTCTCCCCAAAGATCCTACCCAAAAAAAGTACAGAAAAACCACTGAAATAGTTGAGAAATGAGAAAGGGAGAGGAAAAGGTTAAATTTAAAAAAAAAAAAAAAAAAAAAAAAAAGCAAGTCCTCTGTGTGGGGTGTCTCCTAGCCCTACCCGCACAGGTTCATGGTTACTGAGTGTGTTTGTGCACAGGGGCACAGGGCAAGCGGGCTCTAACTGCCCAGCATGCCTGACGTGCTGGGGTTCAATCCTCAGTTTGCAGAAGAAAAAGGGGGGGGCGCCTGGAGAAGGGCTCAGTAGTCAAGCGCACATGCTGTACTATCAGAGGACCCAAAGCCTGGGTCCCCTGGACAACTCTGAGCTCATGGCAGCTGCAGACCCAAGCCACGGCAGAAGATCCGACCGACCACCAGCCCTGGTCTCCCCACTGCCTGACTTCCGATGCGATGCAAGCCCTGCTTCCTGTTCCTCTGTCAGGGCTTCCCACGGAGTGGACTGCAGCCTTCCAACCGTGAGGGAGGACACACCCTTCCTCCAGCTGCCTTTGCTAGGCTCCTGGTCAGAGCCAGGAGAACAGTAAGTAACACATTCACGTTTGCCTTCTCCAGCCTGACTTGCCTCCTGATGGGAGCTGGACTCGGACAGAGCGAAGGGGCACACAGCAAACGGAGCAGGGGCAAAGCTTGGCAGCCAGAGCTGGGCGCACAGCGCTTCATGGCTTGGGAAGGGCAGTGGTGGTTTGCAGTCTCCAGGTGAGGCAGCATGTGTGTGTGTGTAGGAAACCGTGGCCAGCGGGGGCAGCCACCGTCCCTCCGAGCTGTGTGGACGAGAAGGCTGCCCTCGGCCTCCCTGCTTACCTGTGCTGAAAAATCTCCATAAGGTGCATCAGCATCTTAAAGACTTTCTCGACATCCTAAAACAGTGAAGAGAAGGAAGGATGTAGTCTTCACATGGCAGTGTTTGGGGAGACTGAGTCAAGAAAAGGCCTCTGCACACACAGAGCGCTGATTCAAAACAGCTACTCTTCTGCCTCACATCAGTCAAGTCTGAGCATGCCCGTGTGTGTGTGTGTGTGTGTGTGTGTGTGTGTGTGTGTTCACCCTGCCCACCCCCCAAACACACTTAACTCTCCTTCTTTCTTTTGGCTTGTGGTGCTGAGGCCGGGAGCCAGACTTTTGCTCACTCTAGCACAGAGAGCTCCAGCCCTGTAGCAGTTACCCTGTTCTCACTTAGCCAGCACTGGCCAGCCTGTCCCCCAACACACCTCCACATTTTGTGTCGAGATCTTCCCCAGCCCTCGAAGGCGGTACGAAATCCCTTGGAAGCAGTCCAGGACCCGAGTGGGCATGTGACTCAGGTATTCTACGGAGTTCTCCAAGTAGGAAGATAAGCTCCCGAGAGGGACCAAGCTGAACCAGGAGCGGAAGAGGTACTCGTCCACATGCAGCAGGGCCATCCTACCCTGCATGAACTGGAGAGCCTGGCCCCTGAGGACGCACAACACAAGGCACGGTGAGACTGCAGCCGTCAAGACTGACACAAAGCAAGACAGGGCAGGAGGCTCTGATTTTAAGGGTTGCAATGCTTCGTGGGGAAACAAATTCCCTCTAGAGGGAATTCCCACAAGCTCTGTGTGGAGTCAGTTGGCAGCAGCGACTGGCTCGCCCTGCCACTGTGACCAGCCTGCAGCAGGCTCCCATCCTGCAGCTGCCTTGGCCCTTAGCCCCACCCTGTATGGCCACTGGTACTACACACTGTAAGGTGGACCCCACCAGCACCAGCACCACCCCAGAGGCCAAGGCTCACCATGATGTCACACAGCACAACACACCACTGTTACTCCTAACATGCTGGGAAAGACCACAGCCTCCTCCTCTGGTCGAAGAGACTGTGCCCTGGGCATCATGGCAGGGGACATGGGACTTGCTCCAAGCCTGACCGTAATTCTACTCTCCACTGTGCTCGCCGGCCACCGCCCAGGCAGAGTGCAGGGCTGTCTGTCACTCTGAGCCACACCTGTCCCTGACCAGGGGTCTCCCTAAGTATTTGTCCAACTCATGAGTGAACACATCCTACTCTATTCAAAGACAGGCACTGCCAGGCTAAGTGGAGGGAACAGCTGATTGTGCTCAGACTCACTTGAGGTCTTAACTTCTGTTCTATCAGATAACATACACTCAGTAACTTATGGAAACTGGAAGCAGAAAATATGGATCCAAACGAAAGGCAGCTGTTCCAGCAGCTGCTTTCTAACAGGTCAGGGGAGAAACACATGTTCTTCTAAGTTCGTGTTCTACTTAGTGTCACAGACTTCTCAAAAACTTCAAATTCTGCCGGGTGGTGGTGGCACACGCCTGTAATCCCAGCACTCTGGGAGGCAGAGGCAGGCGGATTTCTAAGTTTGAGGCCAGCCTGGTCTACAGAGTGAGTTCCAGGACAGCCAGGGCTATGCTGAGAAACCCTGTCTCGGAAGAAAAAAACACTTCAAATTCTACCTACACTGCCACAGATATATGAACTTAACACGTACACACACATAACACAACACAAGAAGGAGAGACAGTGGAGCTATCTTCATGAGATGCATGTGGCGTGCGAGAAGTAGGCTGGATGAGGGCTTTCCTCAAACTACGGTTCAAATCCCAGCCTCTGAGTACTTCCTGCCTCCGCCGACACTGAGGAATAAATAAACAAACCATTACTGGATGAACTATGAGTCTGTTAGCCTGAAGTGCCTCCCCCATGGAGTGAGGGGGTAAATGAAGCACAACAATAAAATATTTGCTGTGACATCACAATGCTGTGCGCTGTGGTACAGAGCACCCGCCTGCCATGCTAAGCCCCTGGGTTCCCTCTCCAGTATGAGGGAAATGGAAGGGATATGAGGGAGAAAGAGAAAAGAAGGGGAAAGGAAAGGAAAGAAAAAAAGGTATAGATTTGATGCTGTGAATCTAGGTTTTCCACGAAACTTCTGTAAGATTTTCTTGTGCCAGAAAGGAGGCCCCTGTGTGGACATACACGCCATTTTCCATCTACATAGGCCAGCATCAGAGCCTTCTCCACAGCAGCTCTGATGTTGGAGAAAGTAAGGCAGGGCCCGGGGAGAGATGGCCTGGGTGGAAATGCTGGCTGTGCAGTCGTGAGGACCTGAGGTCAAGTATCTGTAGACGCCAGACGCACAGCACGGGCATCTGTAATCACAGCGCTGGGTCCTGTGAAGCGAGGAGATGGACAAACAGGAGAATGCCCAGAAAACCATGGGCTGGTGTGGAGAGCTTTGGGGGCCGCTTGGCAAGAACTTGGCATGGGGACAGGACGAGGAAGTAAGCTCAGGCAGGGATCTGACTGGGGGTAGAGCAAGGAAGTAGGCATCGGGCAAGATCCTGACTTTGGGCTAGGCCAGGGAAGCAGGCTCAGATATCCTGGTCATCCTGAAAAGCCCTCAGAAACAGTGATCACGGGACTTTGTTTATTGTCTTGTTTGTTCCTTAATCTAGAACTTGCAGGTTCTAGAACCTAGAGCCTTATCACTTGCATGTAATTAAAACTGTATGAAAGCAGATTGGGAAAAAGTCAACCCGCCTCAGCCTCAGAACTGGCTGGAGTCATGTTGCAGTGTTGCCTAATTGTCTTTCTTTTTAATCCTTGTTCCTGCCCTGGAGAACCTGGTGACTGACTGAGCTGGCGTGGTCAGGCTGGCCACCTAGATATGAACACTGAGAGAAAAACAGAGCCCCAGAACACACACACACACACACACACACACACACACGAACTAAGTAGGCAGAGAATAGAATCAATGCTTATCAAAGCACCTTACTACAAAACAGCAGAAATGACTCAAGTCACAATAGCGGACTGGCTGCAGCAAAGCCAGGACACCCTTGACAAGGCAGCAGCATCCTACCAAGAGCACATGATCAACCTAATTGGTAACAAAATCCTAGATGGCAACAATAGTAGGTTATAAAAAAAATTAAAAATTGGCGGCTTGGCTTGCTTCCAGCATTCTTTTTGTTTGTTTTGTTGTTTTCCAAGACAGGGTTCTCTGCGTGTCTCTGGCTGCCCTGGAACGCACTCTGTATCCCAGGCTGGCCTCCCACCCAGAGATCCACCGGCCCCTGCCTCCCAAGTGCTGGGATTGAAGGCATGCGCCACCACTGCCCGGCTTCACCAGTACTCCTAAAGCACACAAAACACCTGTTGTCCTTGGCACTGAAATGTACACAGCCCTGACTCTGTGCCTGCTGACAGTTAAATTTTTCTTCCTAACTACGTTGATGTTAAAGGACGCTTGCTCCCGCTGTCCTCCGAGGCGGGAACAGGCTCAGCGTGCAGCCTGTGGACCTGGGATTGGTGTCACAAGTGCAGCTCTTCAGCTCACCTGGTGAGCGGTTCGTCCCGAAACTGTGAGAAGAAGAGTCCTTCAAGGCCTGCCCAGGTGTCCTCGGGCAGACCCTTGGAGCTCCCCCTGGGTGGAGACTGCTGCATACAGTAGTGCAGGAGAGGTAAGATGCCCAGCCAGCGGTCACACCTCTCGTCTATGCACTTGACGCACAGCTTCATCAAGTATATACGCCATCTAGAAGGGAATGAAGGAGCCAGTGGGGGGAGGGTGGCTCAGTGGTCTGTGATCCCCACCTGCAGAGCCCATGAGACACTGCATGGCTGGCCAGGGTCCACACCAGGATACGGTTCTGTCATAAGAAAGACAGGGTATCCCAGCACCACTCCTAAAGCAACCCTCGACGGATCCCCAGAGCAGAGCCTACCAGAGGCCTCTCCTTCTGCACTGCAGGGCTGAGGGAATGTGTAAAGCACAGGAAGTCAAGCAGGAGCTGCCCAGGGAAGGCCGCCCGGCGGGACTCTCAAGTCCTATCAAGCCGCCTCAGGCGATGCTGTGAGAGCCCAAGCCAGGGTCACTGTGCTCATGGAGGTCGCCTCCAAATCTGCTGTGACCCCAGCAGGGATAACAAGCTTCCTAGCCCAAGTGGCCCAGGGAGAGCGGGAGGAGGCACATCCCGAGGCCTCCGTAGACGCCGAGACTCATGTGCAGGCGCTGAAAGCTGACCTCGAACTCTATCGACCCCTTTACTGAGATGCCCAGTCTGGCTGCAGATTCCTAGGCTCAAAGGACTCCCCCACCGCAGCCTGCCAGGCACCTGGGACTGCAGACCCGGGACAGCAGCACCGCCCAATGCTCCATGAGCAGGCGTGCTAGCTCCCAGCCAAAGGCCAGCACTCAGCAAGCTTAGCGCAGACATCTCACAAGTCCGAGCAGCCTGGGCTACATAGTGAGGCTCTGTCACAAAAAGTAACGAGAGCTGGAGCTGGAGAGAAGGCTCCACAGCTAAGAGCACCGCTTCTCTTGCAGTGGACCCAAGTTTAGTTCCCAGTATCCACACAGCGGCTCATGGCTGTATGTAACTCCATTTCCAGGAGATCCAACACCTTCCAGCCTCCATGGGCACCAGACATGGAGCTGAAACACCCAGACATGTAAGAAATAACCAGGAGATACCTCTGAGGCTTGCTGAGGACAGGGCTCAGGTCGCTGTGCAGGGCTTCTGCAGAGCCAGTGCTCGGAATGAGGATATAGCACAACGCATCCAGGTCCTTTTTGGGTACAGTAAAGTCAACGGCTTCCACCATGAAAAGGATGCTCAGGCCCAGCACCAGCTGACTCCTCACAGGGCAGTCGGCAGGCAGAGACTCCCCAGTCTTCCCCGACAGGAACGGGAACATCTGCTTTTTCACGTGCTCCCACAGATTCATCCTCACCTGGTCCCAGGAGAGAAAGATGCGTGAGCACGCAGGTAACTCTGACGGACCCACCAGAGCAGGGAGCACTCTCCCCTGCTCCGCCACTGAAGCACACAGATGCTCAGCCCTGCAGGGTGGGGATGTGGGGATGTGGCATCCTAGAGACAGCCACACCACAGGGTAGGTCAGGTGTAATGAGAAGCCCATCCTTCCTGAGAGATCAGGACAAATCCTGGAGGCAGTCAGTGCACAGAGGACCCTGAAGAGGCAGAGGGCATGAGGCACTCCTGCCCATAAACCGTACTTGGCCCACTCGGTGCAGGGGTCATGTAGCCTCTAGATGGTCAAGGGACACTGCCTGTCTACTCCAGAGCTGCTGGTAACGGGGAGGTGGGTACCTCCTTCTCCTCATATTGCAGACTGGACCATTTCCTCGCACGGCCGTCGTGAATCATGGGCTCTCGGACGACCGAGTAAAACTGCCGGAACTGGGTCATGAAGCTCTGCAGGTTGACCGCACTCCAGGGCTGCAGCACGCTCAAGATGCGGTCCAGCATGACCACAGCAGCCTGCTTCTTCCCCTTCACCAGCTCCTTCCTCGTGCCGTCGGTGATAAAGCGGTTCAGGGTTTGTTGGATCCGACCAGGAGGCTTCATGCAGATTATGTCATCGTACTGATGCCAGTCTGAGGGGGCAGAAGGGCCTCATATGGGTGTCAGGCTTGGCCTGGTGCTGCAGCACATTCAAATGCTAAATTCTGGACTGATAGATGTGGTTGCCAAGAGGGAATTCTCATGCACGCCCGCTTTTGCAGTGTAAACCTCACTTCCTAAGTTAATTGGTAAATAAGAAATTAAAGCCTGTGACTTAGCAGTAGAGAGAGGTGGCCCATTTCCTGGGAGGGAGCTAGGAACTCTGGAAAGAAGTAAGAAGGGCTTTATCACTGGGAGACTTAAGAGAGACGGAGGAGCTCTGGCCCTGGAGGCTATGGCTGCCCACCTCGCGGGGATGGAGCCAGGTGGGCAGGCTAACTTAGATGAGTGACTTGAGACCTGAGAGTCTGCCCAGCTACGGCCTCAGCACTGAAGTATTAAAGGTCTCAGTGGTTATCTGGGGGAACTTGCTGGTTAAGGAATAACTACAGCTGCATTAATTCCCAGCACTAATTAATATATGCGGAATATTTCATTCATTTTACATGGGTGAGCTGAAAATCCCTGAGGCCTGGCCTCCCCTAGAAGGCAGCGTGTAGGGGGGGAGCTGGAGGCAGGAGGAAGGGAAAACCAGGTGGTCAGCTCACCGTCAGCTGCACACACAGGCACGCCCCTGTGCAGCCCAGTCAGCAACGGACACCCTGGGCCGGGCGTGCACCTCACTGGTGGAGTGGCTTCTTTAGCACGTATAAAGCCCTGGATCCCCCGCACCGCATAAACACGGAGGACAGAAGCGCACGGAGGACAGAAGCGCACCAGCAACCCAAGTGATTGACAGGTGCGGGCGCAGGACCAGAAACGTAGGGTCGGCTTTGATCATACCGCCAAGGCCAATCTTTTTCGTTTTTCTTTTTTTTTTTTTTTTTTTTTTTTTTCGAGACAGGGTTTTTCTGTGTAGCCCTGGCTGTCCTGGAACTCACTCTGTAGACCAGGCTGGCCTCGAACTCAGAAATCCACCTGCCTCTGCCTCTCAAGTGCTGGGATTAAAGGTGTGCGCCACCAGTGCTCGGCGGCCAAGGCCAATCTTAAAAAAAAATAAAATAAAATAAAAAAAAAAGGCTGACTGGTGGCTCAGTAGTTAAGGGCCCTGGCTGCACCCACGTGGTGGCTCACAACAGCCTGCATGTCCAGTTGAGGGGATCCGATGCCCTCTTCTGGCTTCTGGACACGCACGTGATGCACACACAACCTACACATACACGTGAAGAGCTTAACAACCCAAGACTTCCTCAGAGGCCCCAGTGAGAGGACAGAGGGAAGTTTAGTTTTGTGTCCCTGTCCAGAGGTGACCGTGGCAGAGCCGGTGGCTCCAGAGCGGTTTCAGGGGCCCCAGGTCTTCAAGCAGCTGTGTCTGAGGAATACTGTGTTCTCCTTACCACGCTGTCTGACTAGCACTCTGCTGGCCGTGGCCATGTCGCCCCCCCACCCCGGCCCCCGCCCCCCATAATATATACACACTCACACACACATACACATAAAATAAAAACTTAATCCATCTTGCAAAAAGTAAATGTAAAACAAAAATTTAAAGACCAGCCTGGATAATATAATCAAATCTTGTCTTTAAAAGACAATTATGGGGGCTGGAGAGATGGCTCAGCGTTTAAGAGCACTGACCTGACTGCTCTTCCAAAGGTCCTGAGTTCAAATCTCAGCAACCACATGGTGGCTCACAACCATCTATAATGGGATCCGATGCCCTCTCCTGGTCTGTCTGGAAATAACTACAGTGTACTCATAAATACATAAATCTTAAGAAAAAAAATTTTTTTAATTATGGGATCTGTGGAGACAACTCAGTTGATAAAGGTACCTGCTGTCATGACTAATAAATTGTCCTCTGACCTCCACAAGCATGGCCTGGCTTCTTGTGTAAACACACACACACACACACACACACACACTCCCTCCCAAGTGCTGCTTCACCAACTCCAACAATGCACTGAGTAGTAAAATAGCTCAAGACTCTGGCCTCCGACAGAAGGGACGAGACACAGATGCCACAAGGCTGGCCATTCCTCGGCGGCTCTGCGGCCCGCGGAAGGAGGACACGCAGCTGCGAGGCTGGGGAGGCTGGGGAGGCTGGGGAGGCTGGGGAGCAGCAGCACACAGGGGACCTTCTGAAGCTCCAGCCACAGGAAGCGGCATCAAGATGGAGACAGCAGAGGAAGAAGGGGGAGCAGAGGACCCCAGCCCTGACGTCTGACCCCCCAGCAGCCAGGGAGCCCACCCGCTTGGGGTCGCGACGGCTTACCTCCACTGCCCAAGCAGGAGGAGGCGACCTGCAGACAACGGTTCACGTGCTCTCCTTTCTTCTCTGCCTGTTCATAGATGAACTCATAGTCCACGGTATCCTTGCCACTGCCACCACGGTGGATGACATACTTATAAGGGATGGGTTTGTCCACGCTCTGTCTGGGAATGTCCATTTTGCCCTCGATGAGAGACCCAAGGTCATGCAGGTCTCTGTGGAGGAACATAATATAGCCATTTCCCAGAGAACATGTCATGAAAGCCAAGCCCCAAGGCTATAGTATTTTTTAAGGGCATTTCCAGCCAGAACCTAGAAAGAAATGCATGCTGGAGAGAGAAGGAATCCGAAACGCTCATCTTCAACCCGGGCAGTGGTGGCTCACACCCCTAACCTCAGCACTCATGAGGCACATGCAGGCTGGCCTCTGTGAGGTCTACAGAGTGAGCTCCAGGACTGCTACACAGAAAAAAAAAAAAAAAAAAGGCTAAAAAAAATTAAAAAGAAACACTTATTTCCACCGATCTTGGTGGTCCATACCTATAATCTCAAACTCAAGAGGCTGATGAGGAAGGAGGATTATTGTGAGTTCCAGGCCAACCAGGGCAAAAGAATAAGAATTTTGCTTATTATTTTCAAATAAGCAAAACAAAACAAAAGAAGAAGAAAAGAAATAAAGAGAAGAAAGCAAAGTAAGTAAGGGTGGAGTGCACACAACCTTTGTCACATGACTACTGACAGACGCCCCGTGAGGGACGGCGGCGGCGAAAGCCCGCGGATACTCACTGGGTGTAGTGCATCTCACAAGCATCAGTCCAGCCTTTCTGCCCGAGGCCTTCTCCCCCTCGGACATACACCCTGTGCTCGTCCGGATTGAACCCAAAGTGACTGGAGACAATAGCATGGAAGTACACCGTGACTCTGTCCCCTGGGTTAAGTGTGCTGGGGAGAACAAGGAGGAAACACGAGCTGCCATTGCGCATGCACGCATGCAGGCACGCACGCACATACATGTGCACACGTGTAGGCGTGACCACACACATGCGCGCACACACACAGCATCCTTACTTCTCTGCTGCGTGTCAACCCACCTAAGTGCGTGTGCCGGCCATTCAGGTTCAGACACACGGACCCAGCAGCTAGGGATAGTGGGGGTGGGGTGGGGTGGGGTGGGCCAGGACAGCAGCGTGACTTCATCCCGGACAGTTCCTCACTTAGGATCGCATTGACTATGAGGCCTAGGGACCCCCGGGAGGGCACTGACAGGAGATGCAGGCTGGGTGGCAGGAGCTGGCAGACGCACACTGCAAGGGCCCCCCTACCTCGCCGCCTCCGGCGCAGCAGCGGCCTGCTGGTTCTTGTTGGTCACGGCTGCCGCGTAGTTTCTGACCTCCCCTGGCTTCTTCTGACCCTCAGGCTGGGTGTTCCCACTTTCATTACTTCTCCTAACAGGGGTGGCCGCCTTGCCCTTGAGTTCAGCTTCCTGGAACAAGCAATTAAGTCCTAGAGCTTAGGACACGATCGGCCAGGGCCCATCCTTGCTCAGACCCTGCCAGGGCCTCTGGTCTGCTTACCGTGACCCGCAGGAGCCTCTCTCTCTCCAACCTTGCCCACAGCCCGCCCACCCCTCAGCTCTAAGAACAGGCCTACCACATTCTACCTTAGGGCCTTGGCACGGGCCATTCCCTGTCAGGGCACTTTCCAGCGTCTACAGCTCGACCCTCACGCCTGGTTTCTGCTCCCACAGCACCTCCCCCAGTGTCACCCAGCCACCGTGGAGGGAGCTCCCTCCTCTCAGGACACCGCCAGCATCCCCCCAGGACCCTCCAGGACCGGTCACATGTCACATGTGTCCTCGGGGCATTTCTTCCTTCCTACTTCTGTCTAGCATGGGAGCTCCATGGAGACAGGCTCTGCCTCCCACATGACATCTTCACAACACTGAACTGTCACCCAGGGATGACAGGTGGAGGAAGCCATGACCGACCAACCTTGGAGGCAGCAGGGCTCACAGGCGATGGTTTCTGTTTCTGGGCATCGTCTCTTGTTTCTTTCCCAGCTTTCTTCACCGGATTGGCTGCAGCATCAACTGGCTGGAATAAAGAGAGACCACCCAAGCCTTGAGTCAGAGGGACAGAATGAAATGCTTTGGCTCTGGCCTCAGTAGGCACCAGCCACAGGGGAGTACCTGAGAGGGGAGCCATGCCCTGCCCTGTCAGAGGAGCAAGTGCCTGAACAGGTAGAGACATCAGACCCACCAGAGATAGCCCAGGGCACAAGACACGCCCACCTCCACAGACACGCCCACCTCCACAGACACGCCCACCCGTAGCCCCGCCCCTGCTGTGTGCCTCCAGCCTGCTTCACACTCACCGACACTTTCTCTCCTTGTCCAGATGTCTCCCCCTTAGACTCAGGTAATGGGGCCTTCTGGGAAGCATCAGTCATCTGAGGGTGGCCTTCAACGGCAGCAAGGACTGGGCGTCCCTCTAGGGGCGGGCCCTTGTCCGCTGAGGGCTTAGAGGTACTGAGATCCTTCGCTTCTGCATGCTCAGTGGGAGCAGGGTTGCTCTGAGCGTCCGTGCAACCCGCAGCCTGACCCCGCAGAGGGCTGCCGCTGCCCTCGGCGTGCACAGGGCCATCCTTCTCCATTGGCACGTTCTCTGTGTCCAGGGAAAGCCCAGGCTGGCTGGCCGCACCACCCTGCTGGGCTTGGTTCTGGGACAAGGCTGAGGCGTGGGATCCGGGGTTTGAAGGCATGTCCAGACTCCAGAGGCCAGAGGAAGGTGCCTCTGAGGAAGAAATGGTGCCCTGTCTCTTCCTCCTCCTCTTCTCCTTTTTACTCTAAACAGAGATATTGGTTTCCTCCTTAGAGTCTCCACAACCCAGGCACTCCTCTCCCGGCTCCTGTGCAAACAAACCCCGAGCAGGCGGATCTGGCTGTCCAAACCACACCTCAGACCTACAGCGTCCGCAGCTTCTTGTCATTTTGTATCTATGATAGTCCGGCCTGCATGTATGTCTATGCACCCACTACATGTGTGCCTGGTGCCCGAGGAAGTGCTGAGCCTCCACATAGGTGCTGGGAGTCGAACCGAACCGGGTCCTTTGCAAGAACAACAAGTGCTCTTAGCCACGGAGCCGACATCTTTAGCAAGGGCAAAGTAGAACCAAAAAGGGCGAGGGTGGCAGAGCTGAGGAGGAGGCAGGAGGCAGGGCCACACTGCCAGCGCCCGAGGCTCACTCAGACTCACTCCTCAGAGGAGACACTGGGCCCCTTTGGACACAAGCCACCTTCACAGGCTTCCCACACATGACACCGGTGCAGGGCATGGTACAAAATGGCAGTGAACTCTAAGAGGGCTGTGGCTTGGCCCGGGCAGTAGCACTATTAGGAGGTGTGGTCCTGTTGGAGTCGCTGTGTCACTGTGGGCGTGGCCAGAGATCTCCTCCTAACCACAGTCTTCTCCTAGCAGCCTTCAGATAAAGGTGTAGAACTCTCAGCTCCTCCCGCTCCATGCCGGCCTGGACGCTGTCATGCTCCCGCCTTGATAATAGACTGAACCTCTGAACCTGTAAGCCAGCCCCAATTGAATGTAGTCCTTATAAGAGTTACCTTGGTCAATGCAAATCCTAACTAAGACAGGATGAAAAGCAGGTACTCCCTGGCTCTCTGAGTAATTTATCCCGACTCCCAGGCAAGGCTTCCCACCTTAAGAACTTGGCCAAAGCCTAGGAAGTTCCCAGGACGTGATGCTCTGGGTAGCCGATGGAGTCCCTGTATATCAAGTGCCTCAGGATGCTCTAAACCCCAACAGTGTGTGACAAGGCCCTACCATAGACCAACAGCTGTGGCTGACCACTGAGCTACACTGTCTGGGAAAAAGAGACAAAGACTTAGTGTGCATCTGCTCCTGTGGCGAGGTCCCATGTGAGCGCCACAGGCTCCACAGGCACCTTGGCCTAAGAACCAGCAGCCGCCAGTCCTGTGTGCCAGAAAACAGAAGTGGCCCCGAGATGCAGTGCATCCGTAATGTTTAACATGCGTGAGGCCCTGGGTTCAGTCCCCAGGACCGTATGGCCCGGGTATAGTGGCGTGTGCCCGCTATCCCAGCAGTTACAGCACTTAGGAGTTAGAGACAGGAGGATTACAAGTTCAGATTCATTCCCAGTACACAGTTTGGGGAAAAAGGATTTTCAGGAAATAAATTCAGGGGAGAAACAGGTGAGAACCAGTCTGCTGACATCCATATTCTCTCTGCCCCTTGACCTACTGTCGAGTCCTGAGTCTCCACTCCTCTTCACCCTACCCTGCCTGCGTCCCACAGTGTCTGAATCAGGCCTTCCCTGCCTGGGTCCTGCTGGCCCCAGATGCTACTGGGACCATTTGTGGAGACGCCCTCAACATTCTCTCTCAAGGCTGGCCAAGGGACATAAGACTAAGAGCCGGTGGGGAGGGTCTTCGGGCCACGCCAGAATTGGACTTTCCTGCTGGATGATCAGGAAGTCGTGAAGACGGGGCCTGCCCTTGACTGCCTAAATGAAACGATCATGTTCTTTCTGCCCAGCCCCTGAACCCTCATCTCTGCTCTGACCCCTTCCCCTCAACATCTCCTCTGAGCAAACTGACACCACCCGAGCCTTGCTCTGGGCTGGACTCACGGCAGAGCCACAGGGCACACAGCCTTCTGAGGACGGGTCTCATCTGTACAAAGGCTGAAGGATGAACCGTGTTCTGGAGTGGCCACTGAAGGGGAGGTGTCCGCAAGTGGGATAGCTGCCACCTCGTGGTGTCCCGAAGACAAATGTTAGCCCTGAGGCACAGATAGGTCAAGTACACAGGAAGCAGGAGATGGTTGGTCACCTGCCCACAGAGCAGGCCACAGACCTTCAGAAGGCACCAAAGACAGCCTCTGTGTCTGAGAGGAAGAGAGGACAACATGCTATGTCAGCCCCACCCAAGTCTCAAGGTAGAGTCAGGACACGGTGACAGCTGGGCTGAGCTTGAGGGACCTGGTTCCCACCCAGCTTGTGGTAAGCTAGGCAGGTGACCCTAGATGGTTTACTAACCCACTATGAGCCTCGGTTTCCCTCTTGTTAGGTGGAGACAGATGTCCCCGAGTCCCTGTGTCACCAGATAGAACAAGCAGGTCTAGAGTTGCAGAGGGCACAAGAAGGTTCGATCACGCAGGCATAACCAATCACCATCAGGCATGACCAATCATCAACGAAGAGGTCTTGGAGGCTATCTGCTAGCACTACAGGGACGTGTGTCCTCTGTCCCCTCCCCAGCTCCCCGATCCCACATCTCCCCGCTCTCAGCCATGTGGTACAGAGGAACCCAGCTCTGCTCCCGCTCTGGAATGAGCGAGCCCTCATGGGTTATGAGCTTGCAAGATACCAATTCCTGTTGCACAGCATGGTGCCCCATCATGGGTCAGGTTCCCAAGCCAATCACAGCGCACGAGGCCTGGAGGGCACTCTCTCACTCCCTGAGCAGAGCATGACAGATAGCTGGCTGGGACTCAGAGTGGCTAAACACAGATATCAGGGGGCTGAGAGGCAGGCAGAGAGGAAGTCAGAGCAGAGAGCCGTAGGGGGACCCTTCTCCCAGCTCCTGATCAAGCCCCACCAAAGGACTTAGCAGTGACCTGAGCCACAGATTCCCTTCAGCCGGTTCTAGCTGGCTGTCAGTGGTTTGCAACCAAAAGGCCTCCAGAGGCTCGTTCAAAACTTGCATCAGGTTCCTCTCCTTCTTACCGAAGTCACTGTACTGCCACAATGACACAAATAGACAAACAGATTCCTATAGACACACACACGGCACAGGAAGCCCCCATGCACCTGGTCCCTGACCTTCAGACACCTTAGATCAGAATAGCCCGCTCCCAAATCCGAGCCCAATTTAGGACCCTGCCTGGTCAACATCCTCAGTCCACACTGCCACGCCCAGCTGTGGCTCAGCTCACCAGCCTTCCTTCCTATTAGGGCCAGGCACGTGGAATGTGGCAGTGACACTTGGTAGCACACAGGCTAGGATGGGGGTGACATGCAAAACTGTGTTCTCAAGCTACCTGCTCAGTGTCCACGGCCTCACACCCGGCTGCTTCCTCCTTCTTCCTCTTGCTGGGAGGGTACTGAGCACCTTCGGGAGCACCAGCCGTATCCTCTGAAGCATCTACAAAACCCTCTGTGTCCACTTCCTGTTGAGATACGACGACCTTCACACGGGGCAGGGTGGCTCCCTGCTCCGCTCCTGCAAAAGCCTCAGGATCCTCCATCTCAGGGGAAGGCCCAGGCGTGGCCACCCTGGAGCCACCGCTCCAGCACCCAAGAGTCCATAGCCAATGGCAGGAGGTAGGGGGACTCTAAGGAAGGCTCTGCAGATGGGCGAGTCTCCCAATATCTACTGCAAGCGACACTAGAAGGACAGATCCCCAACAGAAGAGCCAAGCCAGGCCTCCTGATCCTGGCCCCTCAGCAGACACACAGAGGCACGCTCCAGCTCCCAGCCAGCTCCCACAACTTCACACCAAGCAGCTCAGCTATCAGGCTGTCAGTACAACGCACCAGGCCACCTAAGCCTCTCCTTCCCTGCCTGCAAAACATACAAACCCACTAGCCCGAGAGGAAGCAAAAAAAATCAGCCAAGAGCTCCCCGTTAGTCAGCACGGAAGAGCTACCACAGAAAAGCCAGAATGGAAGCAGGCCAACTCTTGTCACCCACTGGCTCCACTAGTCAGGAAGGCCCCTTGACCCCCATCACAGACCCATCCATGGGTCTGGGGTGTGGCGGCCCAGCGGCTCCCAAGCTTGGCTTCTGGGGCCATCTCTCGTGGTGCCCACCCCAACACACAGAGCGGAAGCTCATGCCGTCCTTACAGCCACTCTCTGAACTTCACTGGCAGATGAAGGACCGCGCGGTGGTTGTCAGAACACACACAAAGGGCCCCACAGACCGATCACCAGACAGTCCATTAGCACTCACACATGCGTTTCCAGCCCAGTCCATGCATATTCGGGCATTTTTGTTAGCATTAGTACTTCTTGAAAGGTTTGTTTGTTTTTAATTATGTGTACGTGTCTCTGTGTGTAAAGAGTGCATGTGACTCCAGCGGTCACAAGAGGGCGCCAGATCCCATGGAGCTGGAGTTACAGGTGTGAGCGGCCTCCTGGAGGCGCTGGGTTCTCTGCAAGAGCAGCAAGGCCTCTTAACTGCTCAGCAGATGCGCTTCCCCATCCCCCTCCATCCATTTTAAAGTGACCAGTTCCACGCAGAGTACTGTTGGTCTGTCGAACAAGTCCCAATTCTCATTACCCCGTATGTGCACCTCCTACCAGACCATGCCTCTGACCAGAGCTCTTGGCTGATTTTTAGGCTAATGGGTTTGTATGTATGTTACGCAGGCACCACTGATCCCTCCCCCTGAGAACAGGCCCACTTTATGTTGATATACATGGAATCATGCTGTGGAGTTGTGTTGCTACATACACATTTAGGGTGGTTTGAATAAGTATGGACTCATAGATGTGAGTGTTTGAATGTTTGGCCCATGGGGAGTGGCACTGTAAGGAGGTGTGGCCTTTTGTGTCACTGTGGGGCAGGCTGTGTGGGTCTCTACTGCTCAGGCTCTGTCCAGTATGGAATCTTATGCTGCCTTCAGGTCAAGATGTGGAACTCGGGCTCCTCCAGCATCATATCTACCTGTGTCCTGCCATTTCTTCCCACCATGATGATAATGAACTGAGCCTCTGAGCCTCTGAGCCTGGCCCAGTTGAATGGTTTCCTTTCTAAGAGTTACCTTAGCCATGATGTCTCTTTTTTTGTTTGCTTGTTTTTGTTTTTGTTTTTGAGACAGGGTTTCTCTGTGTAGTCCTGGCTGTCCTGGAACTCACTCTGTAGACCAGGCTGGCCTCGAACTCAGAAATCTGCCTGCCTCTGCCTCCCAAGTGCTGGGATTACAGGCGTGCGCCACCACGCCCAGCTGGCCATGATGTCTCTTAACAATAAAACCCTAACTAAGACAGACTGCACACATGATAGGCACTATATGTATGCCTCGTACCCATGGAGGCTAAAAAAAAAAAAAAAAAAAAAAGTCAAATCCCCTGGAACTGAAGTTACAAACAGTTAGTTGTAAGCCACCATGTAGGTGCTGGGATTCGAACCTGGGCCCTCTAGAAGAGCAACCAGTTCACTTAACTACAGAGCCATTTCTCCAGCCACCAGGCTGATTTTTGTTTTGATTTGTTTTATTTTGAGAGCCCTGGCTGTCCGGGGACTCACTCTGTAGACCAAGCTGGCCTTAAACTCACAGAGATACAGCTGCCTCTGCTTTTTGAGAGCTGGGATGAAAGGTGTGCACCACCACACACAGCATAAGATTGATGTTTTAAAATCAAATGTGTGACCTTTTTGACTATTATTCCTTCTGCTATTTTCCTTCCTAATTCTGAGATACAAATTGTATTTTTGGTTTCGTTGTTGTTGTTGTTGTTGTTGTCGTCCTCTGTTTTATACACAGTTTTACTCTGTTACTATGTACCTCAGGCTGATCTGGAACTCAAGATCCTGCCTCTTCTCAAATTCTGAAATGGTAGCATGTCCCACCAGGCCCAGCAGCTATGAGCCTGTGATTGGAAGACTTTAAGAAGAGGCTGAGACATAGTCTCACTGTAGCCCAAGCTGGCCTCAAACTCACTACTGTAGGCACGACTGGACTTGAACTCTTGATCCTGCCTCTGCCTCCTGAGTGCTGAGATCACAGGTAGGCACCACAACCACGCCCTTGCCATGATTTTCCCAGACCGCAATTCATCGGTTTTTGTCATATCCTGAGGCTTTGTTATTTTAAGACTTTTTCTGATGAGAGACACGCTGATCTTGGCTTGGACTTTTTTCCTTCCTTGCTAGAAGATCACATCGATTTCTCCAAGTGCGTTCCCACCCTCTGGGCCCCAGAGTCTAGGCTCCACTTCTGTGCTGTCCTCTCCATTCTCTGATAAGCTCAGAACTCACTAGGTTTTTTGTTTTATTTTGTGATGTGACCGAGTGCTAACCAACCAACCAACCCACCCCAGGCTCCGGTAAGATCACATCAGAGAAACACTAGAGGCAGAGCCAAAGGCGCAGCAAGAGCAGAAACTGAGCAGGCGAAGCAGGCGGGGCTCACTCACCATGGGAGTAGTCCAGGAGGCATCGGACTCAGACTCCTCCGGGTTTTCCAGTTCCTTGCGGGAGTCTGTGAACGAGGGCAGGGCTTCCTCTTCTCTCAGCACTTCCCAGGAGGCATCGGACTCAGACGCCTCTGGGTTTTCCAGTTCCTTGCGGGAGTCTGTGGACGAGAGCAGGACCTCCTCCTCTCTCAGCGCCTGCCCCTGCTCCAGCTTTATCTCTGGGGTTGATGCCACCACCAAGGCATTGTTGTTCTTGAGATCTACTGGGGCAGATGAAGGTAGGGTCACGCTTTTAGTCAGTCCTCATTCATTATCCATGATGAAGTAAATCTCAGAATTAGTATGAGGCACTGCGGTTTCTGCCCGGTCTATGCCTGGCAATTGACTTTTCTCGTCTCCCTTTTATAACTAAGTCAGAAAGTCTTTATTACGTTCCCTTTGCATAATGAGCTCAGGAAGAGAATGAGCAGAAGGGAAAACAACCAAAATACAGTCCAGTTTGGGATCCACAAATGAATCTCGCAGTCTCTTCTGGACTAAAGCTAACTATTTCCCTGCTTCCTTTATCAGCTGTCTTGAACCATATAAGTCTGAATCTCCTAATAACATTTGAAACAAATTACTTGGAGTGGTTAATCCAACTAACTGGAGTAGCCAGTTAATATCTACCATTAATTTTTTTGAAAACCCTTAAGACTTCACAACTGATCTCTTCTGATCTGTGGTCGGGTTTGTTTTTTTTTTTTTTTTCTTGACTAATTTTATAACCTAGATAGTGGATAGAATCTCCTCTCTGTACTTTTTTTTTTTTCCAGAAGCAATCTGCAAACCCCAACAATGCAAAATTCTTTTTGTTTCACAAAATGAAAATGTTCTCTCTTAGAGTGCCTGCATCAGAATTAGTCAGTAAAATATCCACATAAGGGTAAATAAAGGATTGAGGAAAGTGCATAGGAATTATTTCTAGCAACTGTTGCACAAAATATTGACACAGAGTTGACTATTTAACATTCTTTGTGTAATAAGTTTCCACTGATACCTTTTTACAGGCTGACCATTATTGTAAGTAGGTAGTGCAAAGGCAAATTTTCCTTATCCTGTTCTTTCAAGGGGATAGATAGTAAAAAAGCAGTCTTTTACTATCACAGGCCACGCCTTAGTGAATAAAAACCTTTAGCTATGGCTAAACTGAACGGGTTCATGTATATCAGCATACTGACCTTTATCTATTAACACTGGTGACTCTGTGACCCAGGACTGCCTGTCCTCAAAAGGGGCTGTGGGTCTCACCTGCCCACCCTCCTGCTTTTTGAAACATTTTTCACACGACTGCCCTCTGACTCGGTTCCTTCCCCTCCTTCTACCTGGGGGAAACTCTCTGGTTCCGTCTCCAGGAATGAACCTATCTGTCCTCCCGTCCTTGTGTCTGACCGTGGAATCTGTCCACCTCTACGCTCGGGCTCTCTAGCTGCAGGCACAGCCAACTCTGTCGCTCTTTCAGACAGAGAGAGGAAGGAGCCCTCGTGCTCCCCCACTTCCTCCATTTGCACCTATATTATTGTCTGTCGCTTAGCTGTCTCTCAACCTTTTCATAAACAAAATAGCCCAAAATGAAGAAAAGGAGAGAGGGGGGAAAAAACCATGCAGGGCATGTCCCACCAACAGCCTCAGCAAACAGCCTGTTGGCTTCTTGAAACAAAGTATCCATTCCTCCACTTCCTGCCTTTTGCTCTATGGCACTTGAAATCAAACCTCCCATTCTTCCTTGTTCCACAACGGGTGCCACGCTTAAATGGCTACCTTTTTTTAGAATACTAACCAGTTCCTTAACTCCCTGTCAGCCCTCCTCCCAGTTTCCAGCCCAGCCCCTTCAAAGGTTCCTCCCAAGCGCTCCTCCCTAGGTTCCCCAACAGTCTGCCTAACACCCTCTTCTCTCAGGGTTCCCAATCCCAGCTCCTCCAGACTACAACTGCTGGAGCCTGTCTGCTCAGCTCAGCTCAGCTCGGCCTCTCCCGGCTCATCTGTCTCCTAACAATGTCTCCTGCACCAGCTGCCTTCTCCTCTCACTCTGCCAGCCCCTCACCCCCTTGTCTCTGCCTCGGGTGGCTTTTAAAAACCCATCCTGTTCCCAGAAATCCAAGAGGCAACCAACTCTGTAAGTCATAGTATCAAGCAGTTCTAATAGCTAAGAATTCTTAAAAGGCCAGTTGACTAGCAACGGGGGAAATCCTTTAAAGAGCCAAGACACAAAATAAATCATGCTACATAAGCCCCTGTTGTGCCTAGATTGTAAAAAACCCAGAGAGCCACCAGGAATCACACCCTGATGTAATGTAATCGCATGAGGGTCTTTATTCAAGTTGAGCTTGGGCCACCAACCCTCCTGATGGAACAGGAGAGTGGACGCCCAGGTCTAAGTGAAGGGGGTTTATAAAGGAAAAAAACTGCATGGGGGGTGGGGGGGCTTCTAAGCCTTGGCATAAGAGGGTAAAGGAATGCTGTCCTTCAAGCCTGATAATGTTTGGTCAGACAGCGGGGGCAGAACCTCGCAGCTGGAAAGGGACCTTCCAGACCTGGGAAGAGGTAACTCATTATGTTATCAGAAGCTAGTGTATCTTACAAACTGGTCACAGCTGTCTGGGAACACTGAATTGTGTCTTTTCTATACTCTAAGAGTGGGCTTTTATCACTTTAAGGGTATTGGCTCTTGTTTAAGGGCAGGAGCCATCTGCCCCTGAAAATCCGAGGAGGGAGGGAGTTTTGGCGATGTGGAGGCTAGGGTAGGCAGCCTTTTGTCTGTTCCCAAGGCCAGCATCTGCAAGGGGGTGGGAGGGTGGGGGCATGCTGTCTCAAAAGAAGGATTGCAAAATTCAGGTGCCAGGCTGGGCTCCCTTTTGTCCTCTCTAAAGCCTGGCTTTGCTGGGGAAAACGGGGGAAGGGGATAGTAACTGCTTGGGCTCCACACAGGGACAGGAGAGTGCAGGATTTGATGTGAAGAGACAGGGGCACATTCCCGGTGTCTCTTCACACACACACACACACACACACACACACACACAGATTAAGCAGCTTCAAAGCCCAGAATCCCACTTACAAGTCCTCAAGCCCTCGAATGCTTTTGACTTCTAAACGTGCCTCCCTGTTTCCTCTATACATTTAGCTCTTTTTATTTCTATGTATACTGGTTCTGCTTTGCCCTTTGCTGTGGCAGAGACCAAGGACAAGGCTGCACATAAACACAGCTCCGGACTCAACCGCTGATGAGTCCTCAGGCTACCCCTGAATGGAATCCCCAGCCAGCAGGGCCCAGTCACATGTCTCAGTGCTGCTGATGTGCAGATATACACCTATCCAGACCTGTGACCCACACACTCACGTCAAACCTCAGCCATTCCTCTGGGAATTTTACCTGCCAGAGGTCTGCTTTCAAACTTGGCTGATCTCTATCCCAGCCATGGCTATCCAAGAGATCCTGTCTCAAAACAAATATACGCCTCTAAATGCTCACACACACATAAATATGTACACATGTACATTCGACAGATACAAAGAGACACACATACACACACAGACAGATATGCACACACACACAAGTCAATGGGAAAGGCTGAAGAGAGCACAGAATAAAAAGGGAGCCCCTCCGCTGTCACAGCTGGTGCCTCATAATAAACGGGATTGAGAGCTTCTGTCCCTCCCAAGGCTCTAGAAGAAGATGCCCCTGGCGAGCCTAGCGTCTCTCTAACCTAAGACTGGCCAATAGGCGCGGAAGGACTCTGGCCTCCTATGTCTGAGAAGCCAGCAGATCCAGCTGTAAACCCTCCTGCCCCATTCAACCAGCAGCTGGAGAGCAAAGCTGCTACAGAGACTTCACCTGAACCCCCAGTCACAACCTGGCTCCCCTCTGCTGAGCAAGAGGAGGGGTGAGAACAAAGGGTCAGCTTCCCAGAGAAAAACATGACACACAATGAACGCCCCCCCCCAACAATGCTTCCCTGACACAGTAAAAGGAGCAGGGCCATGAACACCCCAGCACCCACCTAACTTACTGTTAACTCCTGCACCCCGACGGCATGGAAGGCACGCAGGAGCGTTGTAGACCGTGTCTGTGGGGGCTGGGGAAGCTGTGGGGGCATCAAAGAGGGCACTGGCTGGGGCAGGCACAGGTGGGCAGAAATACCCAGGCCCAGGGCTCCTGAGACAAACGCAGTGCTGTGCACGACGCTGTCTGCACCTGAGCCTGCCAGTGTGCTGAGAGTGACAGGCCAGAGCAAGGGGGGGAGGGGATGTCACTAGGTGGCCTCCTCCTCGGAAGAAGGAGCATTTGGCACCGCCACCTGTATTTCTGTACGACAACTGAATGTTAGAAGCTGGATTCAGAAGGCAGCAAAGACTTGGCCAGCACAGAGCACTCCTCACGCTGACAACGGCCCCTCCTGGCTAGCTCGAGGCTGGGGCCCGTCCTAGAAAACTGCTTCTTGACAGTTGCAAAAATGAAGCCTAAAGTAAGGAACCTGGTCAGACACCTCACAGCACCAGGAGAAGCAGAGCAGGACCCCAGATAGTGCCCTGCTTCCCACAGGCTTCACAGAGGCTGGGGTAGGGGACAGGTGCTCCAAGCCATAGACAAAAAAGGCAAAAAAAAAAGGGGGGGGCAAAATCTAACCTCTATGAGGCAAGCGCCCAGACCCTGACTGGCCAAACCTTACACCAGCATGGCCTGACTCCTGCAGGTCATGCAATGGTGTAAAAGCGACTACCCAACATGGCGGTAAGCTGTCTGCCTCTTATTTGATTCACATATGACCCCACACATGGCCCAGGAGCACGGCCAGGCGGGGTGGTTTATAGGAATGGTCCCCAGAGATTCGTGTGTTTGAATGCTTGGCCATAGGGACGGCACTATTAGGAGGTATGACACTGTTGGAGTAGGTGTGGCCTTGCTGGAGGAAGCGTGTCACTGTTGGGGCGGGCTTCGAGGTCTCCTATGCTCAAGCTGTGACCAGTGTTCTGCTGCCCTGGGATCAAGATGTAGGATCACCAGCCCCTTCCACAGCACCATGTCCGCCTGCACGCTGCCATGCTTCCCGCCATGACGAGAGTAGACTAAACCTCTGACGCTGGAAGCCAGCCCTAACTAAATATTTCCCTTTAAGAGTTGCTGTGGTCAGGCTGGAGAGACGGCTCAGTGGTTAAGAGCACTAACTGTTCTTCCAAAGGTTCTGAGTTCAAATCCCAGCAACCACATGGTAGCTCACAACCATCTGTAATGAGATCCAGTGACCTCTTCTGGTGTGTCTGAAGACAGCTACAGTGTACTTACATATAATAATAAATCTTAAAAAAAAAAAAAAAAGTAAGCCGAGCAGCGGTGGCATACCAGCACATGGGGTCTTTTCACAGCAATGAAACCCTAACTAAGACTTCTGATATAAAATCACCCTAATCCCTCTCAGGAACACGTTCTCTGAGAATTTGCTTCCTGTCTTTCTGTCTTCTGGGTCTATATATTTTTTTTTTTTTTTTTTTTTTTTTTTGGTTTTTTGAGACAGGGTTTCTCTGTGTAGTCCTGGCTGTCCTGGAACTCACTCTGTAGACCAGGCTGGCCTCGAACTCAGAAATCCGCCTGCCTCTGCCTCCCAAGTGCTGGGATTAAAGGCGTGCGCCACCAACGCCCGGCGGTCTATTATTTTTTTAATGTGGATAAGAACTTGCCCAGATGTGTGGGTGCCCACCACATTCACACGTGGTGCCCCCTAGAGGTGAGAGGAGGGCAATGTCTCCCCTGGAACTGGGGTAACAAATGGTCGTGAGCCACCGTGTGGATGCTGGGAATGGAACCCGGGTCCTCTGTATTGAGACACTGTCCCAGCCCCACAATGTCTATTCCTTATTAATTCAGCTCTGATATTTCACCTCCACAATTTGGCTGGTTCTCCCCTGCACAGGCTACAATCATCCTTGCCCTTTTGCCTTTGCTCAAGCGGTCAAATCATGGGAAATCCCTCCCCCTCCCCCAGGCAGCAGAGGCTCCCAGGCCCGGGCTGGCAGCAGAAGGCTGTGCAGGTGATGAGCCCCCAGCAAGCCCTGAGTTCTCCATAGAAAGTATTGTAAAGGCGAAGGAGAATGAGGGCCCCTCAGGCCCCAGGAACAACCCCAAATCGTCATGACATCAGACTGGGTCGGAGGGCGGGACAAGACATATCTGTCCTCACTGAGCCCTGCTGGCAGCCTAGTGAGGGTCACAGAGGACTGTCTAGGCAGCAGGTCCAGCCTACGGCCATAGGCACCTGTGTCAGCCACCAGCCGGCATCTGGGCACCCTCGGAGGAACAAAGGTGCAGTGTCACTGTCCAGGAAGAGAAAGAAGTGACAGCCTAAAACCAGGACACCGTATGCCTCGGGGGATAGGCAGGAGGTCCTGAGTGCTACCAGTCACAGGGAAGGTAGTGGTCAGATAGAGGCTCAGCTTAGGAAGACGGAAAAGTCCTGAAGACGGGGTCACTAAGCATCTCGGCCCAAAAATAGTGGGAGGTCACTAAAAGGGCCAAGCTGTCAATCATTATAGTGTGACCATTCCGTCCCAGTTCCTCCCCAAGGCCCCTTTCTCCTGTCAACTGTGTGTGTCAGGCCTGGGGAACTACGGAAGGCAGAGCTAAGGGGAGACCTGCTAGTGGCTCAGCCCCTCTCCACCCAGTGGTCACCTGCCCTCCCATTCCTGCAACTTTCATCCTTCAAAACCTATTTTTATTACAGCTCTTAAACGCTTTCACCTCCCTCGTAGCCTACCACCCACCAGAGGCGTGAAAAAGAAAGGGGGGAGTGGGCCTATTTAGAAAGGTCCTTTGGAGCAACTCCTGTCCATGTTGTCTGGAAACAGACAGGTCAGTTCTCAAGTTAGCAGCGGCAGCTCGATCCGCTCACAGGAACAGCCGAGCCAGCAGGAGGGATCAGAGGGAACACCAGGAAAAGGTCTCAGCTGTGCCTCTCTCAGGCGGAGCAAGACTCAGGGAAGGCTGAAGACGGACAAGCGTTGCCCAGCTAGCTCTCTGAGCAGCCGAGCCCAGGCTGTCACCCGTCACTGTCGCAGCTGACATCACTGCCAATCAGCCCGAGTCCTTAGAAGCAGCAAAATAACCCAACACACAGCACCCGAAGTCTTTCGGTGTGCTTCTCTCTATGGCATCCAGACAAGTACAGCTCAGCAGTGCAGTGTAAGGCAGACCAATACACGTGTGTTGTCAGCGAATTGTCCTTCATCACGTGTCCTTTCACGCTTGCGTTAGCAAACATCCTCTCTCCTGTGTCTGCTTCAGCTAAACACTCCTTCACAGGCTGGCCTTAGTCCTTCACCTGCGTCCATGTCAGGAAAGCACTCCTTCATGTATTTCCAAGGACCCTGAAGTTTCCACCTCGCATTCCCTCATGGGGGAATCTATCTGTAGGGTGACCCCAATCACACCAGGCTGGCCTCCTTCAGCCCACGAATGTGAGCCTCCCGGAAAGTCCGGCAGGTATGTCGATATCTAAGCCCCGTCGTCTCCTTGGTGAGCAACTCACCTCACCAATGCTACCCACAGAGGGTGGAGATCCTGACCCAGCCATGAGGAGCAGGACACTCACACCGCCACGCCACACACGTCTAAATCCATACACACTCAGCAGTTACGGGCACACCTCAGGGCCTTCAGGAAAACTTAGAAAGCGAACAATATAAAAACTCACTGGCCATCATTTCGCTTCCACCCTCAAGGAAGCCGTCCAGTATTCCAGCACCCATGTGTAATCCCTGCTTGGGTCCTGGGAACTCGGGAGAGGGGAGGTGTGAGGAGGTCACACTCGGGAGGAATCTCCCAGGATACCCATAGCTGCACAGCCGCAGACAACCACAGACACACGGCCGTCAAAACCCTTCCCCTCACAGAGGAACCCCATCTGTGGCATCTGGGAGCCTCTGGACAGAAGTCTTGGTGCCACAGACTCCGGGCTGCCTCGGCCGCAGGATCTACTTTTTGCATTTGTCTAGGCTCTGCCCCACAGTTACCTGGCAATAGCCAGGTATGCCTGACTCACTATATAGGAAAGGGGCTGCTTGCCCCCCTCACTCTCTTCTCTTGCTCTTTCTCTTACCCTCTTTCCTCTCTGTCCCTTCTCTCCCCATTGCCCTCTCCCCCATCTCTCTCTGCATGCTCACGGCTGGCCACCTCCCCCTCTCCCCGCCTCCGCCTTTCTCTGTCTCCACCTCCTCAGCTCCCCTCCCCATTCCCTGAATCAACTCTGTTCTATGCTATACCATTGTGTGGCTGGTCCCTGGGGGGGGGGGGAAGGGGAAGGGGTGCCTCCGCATGGGCCCCCGCAGAGAGAGGCACCCCCTTCACCTACACCATAGGGCACCTCTAAACATAGCCCTTCTTTTTTATAAAACAACAACTACCAAGCTAAGCCTCCCACCCCACCCCCCGCTGTGGCGGCCCTGTCTAGGCTTCCCCGGCCTTGACCCACTGGAGGAAGGAGACGCCACATCTAGTTTCTCTTTCCTTCTTTCCACCAGTCAGTGCTGAGGAAGAACCAGGCTTCCTGCACGCCAGGCTGGCGCTTTGCCCTAAACTGTGCACATCCTGATTTCAGTTTCCAATCTGGTAAATAGTCACAGCCCAGTGTGACCAGGCCAGCCGCCAGGTCAGCCTCAGCGGCTCACTGTACCTGGACAGACAGACAGACAACGGTCCCTGCCCCTCCCTCCACCACACTCTCCACCTGCCAGGACAGCCTGTGAAGGAGCCAAGCATGAGAAGACCGGATGGCATGTTGTAAAAATGCCACAGCCTTGCTCTCTCTCTCTCTCTCAGACACTTCTGACCCCCAGCCCCACCCCCGGGGGGACACTGGCTGTCTGCAACCCCCACCCCTACCCCAGTCTCCTGGCAAATGCATTCTGCCAATGTGCTCACCCCAAATGAAAGAACAAAGAAAGGAGAGACCACCAGACCTGATGCATGGGAGCTAGTTCCGCAACTTTGTTACTAATTACCGATATAGCTTCCACTGCAAACCTGTGAGCCGGGACTCATCCACGGAGGCCCCAGCAGTACCCCACGGCTTCCTCCAAGCTAAGCCAGCAAGGCCTGAACCCCAGAGCACCCAGGCTTCAAGTCTATGTAACCGCGCAAGTTCCCTTGTCCCAATGTGGCCATACTGCATGAATCTCCTTTTTCTTCTTCCTACTCGCTTTTCTTTTTAATTTTATCTCTTTATTTTATTTTTATTGTTTGAATGTCTTGCCTGCACGTACATCTGTCACACGTGTGTCTGGTGCCTGTGAGAGCTAAGAGGCAATCAGATTCTCTGGAACGGGAGTTACCAGGGGCTGGAAGCCACTCTGTGGGTTCTAGGAATCGTAGCTGGGAGTTCTGCAAGAGCTGCCAGTGCTCTTCGCAGTGAGCCAGCCCCCCAGCCCCCCACTTTCCACTTGAATTACATTCTTTCAATCAGCTCATTGAGGATAAGTGGCAGGACCTAACGTGGGACACAGGTTGTGCCTCCCTAGTTCAGTGACACAGGAATGTCATGGTCACCCCTAAACCCCTGAACACCCACCTCCCAGCAGGGCTGCGACAAGGCTTACTTAGGGTCCCACTCCACCACTGCTCCCATCCTCCAGATCCCTCAGCCCACCAGAGGCTGGCTACTCACTCCTGGGAAAAAGAGTCCCAGCTCTGGCTGAGAAATGAAACCAAAACTACTTTTCTTTTAAAGTGGTAAACACCTGTAGCAGACTTCTGAACAGTTTGCTTGGACACAAACGCAAGTACTCAGGAAAGTTCTCGGCTACTTGTGCTCACTGGGGTGCCTCCGGCTGTGCTTCCCCATTTTCCTTCCCAGTAGGAAGGAAACCCACTCCATACAGGAGTCCCGCTGTCCCCTCCCCAACCTAGCCTCACCTTGCACCGCGGCTGCAGGAGACAATTTCTGTCCACACTCGCTACAGAACTTGGGTGCCTTCTCTGAGGAGACGTGCCTGCACTGTGGACACTCCATGCTGTTATCCGCAGCCCTGCCGGAGAGAGTGAGAAAGACAAACCCGGGCAGCCCACTATAAAGCTCAGTCTCGTGTCATGTGACTGCCACCCACTTCAGTTTCATTTTCAAGGAAAATGAAGTGATCGGGACCCAGAAGATTCCGGTAAACGAAACCAGCACCAGAACTCTTTATCATTGCTCTAACCCAAGTCCAGCTCCTCCCTCCAGCGGGAATTTACAACTCCCTGCTGCCCCTCCCCCTCCAGTCTCAGCCACTGCCCACCACCTAAGCCCAAGGAAGCTGGAAAGCAGAGGTGGATCTGAGTTTGAGAACTCAAGAGTTCCAGGACAGCCAGAGGCTACACGCAGAGAGCCTGTCTCCAACAACCAAAACAACAACAATGATAAAGAAAAAAGAAAGGGTACGAAAGGAAAGAAAGGATCCCCTGCAGAGCCCCAGCCAGCTGGAGACCGTGATGTAAGACAAGGGGAAAGCCACCTGCCTGCCAGTGGAGCATCTGGATTAGTCTACAGCATGCCAGTTGCTGGGGCTGCCCTGGGGCTGTGTCTTTTATGATGGGCCCCAGGCACCTGAAGGGGAGGGTTGGGAGAGTCACAGGAGACCAATTTTGCTAGCTCAAGTGGCCTGGCTAGGGCCGCTAGCAAAGGAAATAAATACTCCGTTGTTGAGCACTCTTCCCAGGGTCCAGTGAGAGGCACCAAACCAGGGTTAAGGTCATAGGTAGTCCAGGTCAAGGATAGGGTGGGAACCCTGGCTCCGGGCCACTTGACGCACACGGGTCACCCTCACCTCATTCCGCAGGGGCAGAGGCCAAGCCCCTGGACTGACTCCACTTCCACTTCCTGTGCCTGCGCCTGGCCCCTTCCCTCCCTTCCCAGCCTGTGTCTGGCCGCCACCTTCGGCTTGGTCACAGTTAGATCTTGAGCTCTTTGGGACTGGGCTGTGGAGGCCACACTTTGTAGAAGTTTCCTGGCCCCACTTGCCACAGCCAATCCGTAATCCCTACTATGCCCTCGTCGCTCAAAGACCCCCAGAGCAGTCGCTATGGTTTTGGCCCCTCCCTCTCACACACACCTTTAGTAACTCCACCACTTAGCACCTGGCCTTCCCTCTGCGCTCCCAGACTCTCTGGCTGGGCTATAAACTAAATAGACGTGGGATAGGGGGTGCCAACAGGGGCATAGCGTCACACACTGGTAACCCCAGCACTTGAAAGGTGACGGCAGGAGATAAGGAATTCAAGGCCAGGCAGGGCTACAAAGGACTTCTTAAAGCCAAACCAAGCAAGCAGGGGAAGAGAAACACAAGAGTAACTATGTATCCATAGATTACATTTGTGGGAAACACACTAAGGATGGTGAGGAATCCGGCGGGCTGGGGCGGGGGCGCGGGGGTGGGGGTGGGGGAGGGGGTTGGAGGCTTTAGATCAAACCGAGCTACAGGAAAGAGCAGAGGCTGAGAACGTTGGAGACTTTAGATCAAACCGAGCTACAGGAAAGAGCAGAGGCTGAGAACCAGGGTCACAGGCTTCTGGGAGGTTGGGCGCTAGACAGGTGTTTTCTCAGGTAAACAGTGTAGTCTGCCCCAGCCCCAAGTCCTTTCTTTTTTTTTTTTTTTTTTTTTTTTTTCTTTTTTTTTTTTTTTCGAGACAGGGTTTCTCTGTGTAGCTCCGGCTGTCCTGGAACTCACTCGGTAGACCAGGTTGGCCTCGAACTCAGAAATCCGCCTGCCTCTGCCTCCCAAGTGCTGGGATTAAAGGCGTGCGCCACCACCGCCCGGCTCCCAAGTCCTTTCTTGATAGATGTACATTTCTTTTTTAAAAAGCTTTGCTTTTCGTGGGTAGTGGTGGTGCACACCTTTAATCTGATTGGGGGGGGGGGCGTGCAGAGTAGTTCCAGGCCAGCCTGGTCTACCTGTGAGTTCCAGGACAGCCAGGGCTATAAAGAAACCGGGTCTCGAAGGCCAAAAAAGGGGGGAGGGGGCGGGGGAAGGAGTTCTGTTTCTCCAACCATGTGTTTCACAGAACAAACCGAAACGCCTGGGAAGTGTGTTGTGGGATAGCAGGTTATCTCCTACTTCATTTTCGGTTGGTGGACCCAAAGCCAACACCACCGAAGTCAGTTCTCTAGTGCTGCTCAGGAACTGCGAAGCGGGACGAGGCAGCTTGGCTGAAGTGAGCGGCCAGCGGCGACGCCTCCGCCTCTCCATTCCGCCAGCTAGAGGTCCCTCCCCGAGCCTTCGCCCCGGCTAGACTCGCTGCAGCTCCTGGGACAGGGGAGGCTCCCGGCCTTGACCCGGGGAAGATCAGCGCCCCGGGCACAGACGTCTGGCTCGCAAAAGTTCTGGCTGCAGTTGGTGAGGGCAGATTCCGAGGCGGAGCAGCAGGCCTGGGACCGCTTTCCGCTAGCACACGGGGTTGGGTAGGTTGGGGGATCCCCGAACTTCCTGGGTGTTCCTGGGGAGCAGGGACGACCTAGCGCGGCCCGTAACCCGAGGGTTGATGGGGTCGGAGCCTCAGGGCCGGGCTGGAGGCAGCGAAACCGAAACTTGGAACATGAAGGAAGTGGCCGCTGGGCGCCGGCGCATCAGGACGCCGGCACCATGCAGGGACTGTGACCACAGGGGCCATGAGCCGCCCGCCCCTCTTCCCTAGCAGAACCGGCACCCAGCAAAACAGCATCCAGAGCTCCGCGTGTCGCCCCATGGACCCTCGGCCCAAGACACCCGCGCCCTGCCCAGCGGGACCTTACACCCCGGTCCCTGCGGGTCCCTGAGCCCCGCATCCCGCACCCTAGGCCTCGCGTCACTGCCCCGGGACCTGCACCCCGCTCCTGGCCCAGCACCAGCGCCTGGAACCCCGAAGCCCCTCGCTCGCACCTGCAGTGCCCATGCGCCCGCGCGGACTCGGCCGCCTCGATGCGGGGTCACGGGGCCCGGCACCGCCCCTCCGCCTCCTTGGCGCGCAGCCTGGCCGGAATTCCCCGCCTGGTGGCGCCGGCCTAGCTCGCTTGTCCGGAGGCGACTACAGCCGCTGCGCGCCCACAGCCCTCGGAATCTGTCTCTGGCACCAGCGTTACCCAGCCTCCCCCAACCTCGACGGACCGCCCAGGCCGGGTGGCCACTGATAGGTTCAAGTCTCTAGCCCCAGACTCCCAGCACCTTGGACAGTGTCCAGGACCTAGGCAAGCAGAAGCCACCCACAGAAAGACCTGGAGGATGGCAAGAGGGTCCGAGCGCTCATCTATAGGTCGCGTGCATTCAGAGTAGAGGTAAGCAGCCCGTCACCTCGAGGTCCACCCAAAGCCACTGGCAGCAGTCATTGCTAATGGAAGGCCGCACTGTGTGCTGGCGCTCTCTCATCTGTGAATCTCAGTCATGTCCCTTGCCCCCAAAGCTTTTAAGGATTAGCAAGTGTCGGGAGACCAAGCAGTCAAAAACGAGCGCCTATGGGAGCCATTCTTATTTAAAGTACCACAGTGTCTGAGGATGACCCTGAACTTCCGAACCTCCTGCCTGTGTCTTAGGTGCTGGGACTACAGGTGCATGCCACCATGGCTGGTCTTAGATGATAATGGGAATGGAACTCAGGGCTTCTGGGTGCTAGGCAAGCCCTGTACCAGCTTGATCTCGGTTCCCAAACCTCCCGACAGCTCTCTCGAACTTTTCTGGCCACAGTGAGTTCTCTTCCTCCTGTCCACCTCAGGGCCTGTCACAGACACACATCTTCCCAGATTTTTAAGTGTTTTTTTTTTTAATTCCGTTTATTGTTGTTATCCTATGAGAGCCTCAGCATGCTTGTGGAGATCCGAGGACTGTCCTCTGGAGCGGCCTGAGGCTTAGTTTGTTCCTTATGGTCTTTCTTTACACCTCATGGCTTCCCTCCCTCCTCTCAGGGAGAGAATGGTCACCATAGGCTCATATGTTCAAATGCTTGGTCCCCAGCTGATGGGACTGTTTGGGAAGAAATAGGATGTGTGGCCTTTTCAGAGCCGGTGTGTCACTGGGGGCAGCTTCAAGGTTTGTTGGTTTGTTTGTTTGTTTTTGTTTTGTTTTGTTTTTTGTTTTGTTTTGTTTTTTCAAGACAGGGTTTCTCTGTGTAGCCCGGGCTGTCCTGGAACTCACTTTGTAGACCAGGCTGGCCTCAAACTCAGAAATCCACCTGCCTCTGCCTCCCAAGTGCTGGGATTAAAGGCATGTGCCACCACCGCCCGGCCCTGTTTAGTACTTGATTTCTCTTCTGCTCTCTCTCCATGCAGCTCAGCAGTGGGCACATGACCAGAACTAGGCACCCACAATGGGCTGGGCCCTCTCCTGTCAGTCACTAATTAAGAAAATGCCCTACAGCTGGATCTTACGGGAGGCATTTTCTCAATTGCAGCCAGTGCCCTGCTGTGGGCCAAGCTTACACTGGAGACATCTGACCTCTAACCCCTCTGTCCAAGAAAATGTTGAGGAACTCTCAAGCAATTCCCAAAATGGGGAATGGCAGGGGCTACGAGAGACCAGCACCTGCATGTTTCCCAGAATGCCCCTCTGAAAGATGGCAGTGCTGTGGGTGTGATCATCAACAGGTTGAGAAGTCCTGCGGTGACAGGGCTGTGCCCAGGGCTGTGCCATCTGATCAACACTGTATAACGCTGTATAAATTAACACATTCCAAGTTGTCTGAAGTCAACAATCCAACAGAACAATAAATAAGGTCTTGTCTCCCCAGGCCTTTCTCTCTTCTCTTTGCCTTTTTTTTTTTTTTTTTTTTTTTTTTTTTTTTTTTTTGAGACAGGGTTCCTCTGTGTAGCCCTGGCTGTCCTGGAATTCACTCTGTAGATCAAGCTAGCCTCGAACTCAGAAATCCACCTGCCTCTGCCTCCCAATTGCTGGGATTAAAGGCGTGCGCTGCCACCACCACCGGCGCGTCGAGGTTTTAAAAGCCCATTCCGCTCCCAGTGGACTATCTCTGTCTCCTGCTTTCAGATCCAGCTGTGAGCACTCAGGCACAGGCTCTGTGTCCTGCCTCTATCACCATAAACTCGGAACCCATGTGCCCAGGCAAACCACCTCTTTTATAAGTTGCCTTGGTCAAGGTGTTTCCATCGCAGCAACAGAAACGTAGCCAAGACATCCTCAGCCACCTGGAGAAAGGAGTCGTAGGGGAGGGTATGTCGTGAACTGTCCTTGTGAGGCTGGGAGATGAACCTGTTAGCTTGCTGGAAAAGCCACCCGTGGGTGTCTTATGTAACACGGAGCAGAGCAGAGCCCCTCCAGAAACACCCTATTCCCATTCGGGGAGGGAAAGGGCTCGTGGCTATCCAGGGGAGCATTTGCTCTGCCTGAATGAACTCTCAGATGGGCAAGAGGTAACTCTCTTCGGGTTAGGGGTTTCAGAGCTCACATGCTGTTCCCAAACCACAAGCTTATGACTCTAATCCGTGAGAACTAGAGGCCTGCACTCCAAGTGCTCAGAGTCGAAGGCTGTTGATCTTGTCGTCCAAGGCAGAGGTTTACTGAGCCCTGGTCCTGCAGTCGGCTAGCGTGCCGTGGGGCTCTGGGCGTCCACCGGGACTCTGCTCTTCCCCCTGGGGGGGGGGGCTCTCCAGCAACCAGGCCTTCTCCTTCTCTCAGCCTCTGCCCCCACCATGCCCATGTCACAGGTCACAGCCTCTCTCTCTCTCTCTCTCTCTCTCTCTCTCTCTCTCTCTCTTCTTCTAGCTTCTTCCTCTCATTTTGCCTCCTCAAACGGTGACGGTCCTTCTGTGGTGCTTTCTGCCTCGGCCCTCTCTGGAACTGTGTGGCCGCTCCTAGCACTGCAGTTCAGAACTGAGAACGCAGGGCTCTTTGCCTGTGGCGACACTGGCAGCCTTCATGCTGCCTACCAGAGCCAGAGCCCCAGGATTGTGTCCACTCTCCCTACAATCTGCACAATCAGCTTTAGTAACAGCGAAGACCGTGGTGGGGTGAGCTGCCTTGAAGAGACCTGTGAGAGCCAGGTTACTGCACTGCGGTCAGCACAGTGGGGAGAGCCTCCTAAAGAAGCCAGAAATAGGTTAACTAGGAAGGGTCATGGAATACCTACGAGGGACTGACAGCTCCCGGAGAAGTTAGGTCCTGGTTCCCCCCAGCCCCCCCACCCACCCCAGAAATAAGGCTCAGGCTCAAAATATATTTACAGATCCCTTGGCCATACAGCCGGGCTCTTCTCTGACCAGTTAGATATACCTTAAAACATCCCACTGTTTTCTACCCTCCATTCTGCCACGTGGCTGGTTATCAGTCCTCAGGACTTGGCTCTGATATTTACCGTGCTTACTGGAAACTAGGGCCAATTCTACGACAACTGCAACATCGACAGCAGAGCAGGTGGCTAACTCGTTAATTAATGCTGTTGCGAAAGTGGAAACTCATAAAAAATAATCCCTTACTCATAAAGAACCTATAGAAATGATTGTGCCACGGCCAGACGCCTGTAATCTCATTACTCTGGGAGGCAGAGACAGGTGGATTTCTGAGTTCGAGGCCAGCCTGGTCTACAGATTGAGTTCCAGGAGAGCCAGGGCTACACAGAGAAACCCTCTCTCAAAAAAAAAAAAAAGAAAGAAAGAAAGAAAGAAAGAAAGAAATGATTGTGCCATTAAATAAAAATTTGATCCATACTGATAATAACTGGCAAATTGCATTCTCATATTTCTTAGGATCTATAAATAGTTATCCAAGATATGTTCTTCTAAAATATTTTTTTAAGATTTATTTATTTATTTATTTATTTTGGTTTTTGAAACAGGGTTTCTCTGTGTAGTCCTGGCTGTCCTGGAACTCACTCTGTAGACCAGGCTGGCCTCAAACTCCGAAATCCACCTGCCTTTGCCTCCCAAGTGCTGGGATTACAGGCGTGCACCACCACGCCCAGCTTTTATTTATTTATTTTATACATATGAGCACACCACCATTGCTCTCTTCAGACACACCAGAAGAGGGGAACAGATCCTACTAGAGATGGTTGTGAGCCACCACGTGGTTGCTGGGAATTGAACTCAGAACCTCTGGAAGAACAGTCAGTGCTCTTAACCACTGAGCCATCTCTCCAGCCCCTCCTAAGATATTTAAAGATAGCCCATGTATTGCCTAAAATTACAGCCAAAATATCCTCTAGGTATAGGATTTTTAAATGAAGCAGGGATTGATTTTAGTGCTTTTATAGATTACTCTTTTTTTTTTTTTTTTTTTTTTTTTTTTGAGACAGGGTTTCTCTGTGTAGCTCTGGCTGTCCTGGAACTCACTTGGTAGACCAGACTGGCCTCGAACTCAGAAATCCGCCTGCCTCCGCCTCCCAAGTGCTGGGATTAAAGGCGTGCGCCACCACCGCCCGACTGATTACTCTTTTTTTAAAAAAAGATTTATTTATTTATTATGTATACAGCACTCTGCCTGCATGTAAACCTGCATGCCAGAAGAGAGCACAAGATCTCATCATACATGGTTGTGAGCGAACATATTGTTGCTGGGAATTGAACTCAGGACCTCTGGAAGAGCAGAGAATGGTCTTAACCTCTGAGCCATCTCTACAGCCCTAGATTACTCCTTAAAAATATATTCTAGGGGCTGGTGAGATGGCTCAGTGGTTAAGAGCACTGACTGCTCTTCCAGAGGTCCTGAGTTCAAATTCCAGCAACCACATAGTGGCTCACAACCATCTATAAGGAGATCTGATGCCCTCTTCTTCTGGTGTGTTTGAAGACAGCTACAGTATACTTACATATAATAATAAATACATCTTAATTAAAAAAAATATATATTCTATATATAAATTCCACATGCCCTCTGAGATTGTACCCATCCCTCCTGTTATAGCTCAAAAGTCTAATCTTGCTACAGTCAGTCAGATTTTATCAGATGTTTCTCAGACACTGAATATTTTAACTGCCTCTGCTGTTTATTGATAGATAGATGGTAATTTATTGGACAGACTAAGAATAATCAGAATCTTCTTATCATGTTTGCATGTTCCTCCCAAAAGGGGGATCCTTAAGGAAGATTGAGGTCTCCCTAGCTGACCTCATGTTTAAATTAGCACACAGGACAGTGCCATCTCTCTGTTCTACAAAAACTCCTTATCTCAGGATTTGTAAATTCACTGGGTGTGGCTAAAAAAAACTCCGTAACAAAAATTTAGCTTAATGCTTGTAACAAAATGCTGATATTTAATTCTCTGCGTGCGGGCAGTGGTGGCACACGCCTGTAATCCCAGCACTTGGGAGGCAGAGACAGGTGGATTTCAGAGTGAGCTCCAGGACAGCCAGGGATATACAGAGAAACCCTGTCTCCAAAAAAAAACAAATTAAAAAAAAAAAATCTCTGCGTAGGTAACTTTAATTCGCTATAGCACCATATACATGACCAAGCCAGCTCAGTCAATCAACAGGCTCTCCAGGGCCTGAGTGAGGATTAAAAAGAAAAAGACAATTAGACAACACTGCAGCACGATGCTAGCCAGTTCTGAGGCTGAGGCAGGTTGGTTCCCCCCACCCCCAATCTGCTTTTATAACATTTTAATTACATACAATTAATGACATCTGTTCTAGGTTAAGGAACAAGTAAGACAGTAAACACAAAGTCAAGGAACAAGCAAGGCAATAAACAAAGATCACTGTTTCTAAGGGCTTTTCAGGATGACCAAGATATCTGAGCCCACTTCCCAGTCCTGGCCCAAAGTCGAATTCCTGCCTGAAACCTACTTCCTTGTCCTGGCCCAATGTCAACTTCCTGCCAGTCGGTCCCCAAAAGCTCTCCATATACGTATATGGTATGACCTCATTTTGGTTGACACTTTTTCAGGATGAAAAGACCCCGTGCCTAACAACCATCCTTGCTGAGGTTAAAGCAGCATGGCATGTGTGTGTACCTCCATCTTAAATGACTACGTGGTATAAACCAACTAAGGCACCATTCAAGCTGCCTTCTTTTTTTTGTTGTTGTTGTTGTTTTGGTTTGGTTTTTTTGTTTTGTTTTGTTTTTTGTTTTTTGTTTTTTGTTTTTTTTTCCCGAGACAGGGTCTCTCTGTATAGTCCTGGTTGTCCTGGAACTCACTCTGTAGACCAGGCTGGCCTCAAACTCAGAAATCCACCTGCCTCTGCCTCCCAAGTGCTGGGATTACAGGTGTGCACCACCACCACCCAGCACTCAAGCTGCCTTATTTCCATCTTCTGCTTAGACTAAAAAGACAATACCAAGGCTCTAAGATATTCTGGATTATAATGGATTTTTCTGATAAATTCCTAAGAATATAAAGGTATAATAAGGTTAGCAAAATTAACTTAGAAATGAAAATGTATGTCTAAAACTATAAAATCCTAATCTTATAAAAGCTACTAACTTATAAATGGACTGTTAAAGAAAATTAAGACATGCAAATTAGTGGTCAGTCAACTTTTAAAAAGTGATCAGATTCAGCCGGGCGGTGGTGGCGCACACCTTTAATCCCAGCACTTGGGAGGCAGAGGCAGGTGGATTTCTGAGTTCGAGGCCAGCCTGGTCTACAAACTGAGTTCCGGGACAGCCAGGGCTACACAGAGAAACCCTGTCTCGAAAAACAAAAAGACAAAACAAAAAACAAACAAACAAACAAACAAACAAAAAAGTGATCAGATTCTTTAATGCCCTCAACACTAAGTTTGTAGTCTTGCTAAATATAAATATAATTCATTCAAAAATGCAAGTTTTGGACAGAGCTTCTCCCTCGGACTCCTTGGTAGTCTGACAGCCAGATGCCAAGTGACAAGACCATTGGGGGAGGAGATGACTCCTTCAACACCTTCTTCTGTGAGACAGGAGCCGGCAATCATGTGCCCCAGGCAGTGTTCGTAGACCCAGAGCCCACACTTATTAATGAGGTTCGCACTGGCACCTACTGCCAGCTCTACCACCCTGAGCAGCTCATCACAGGCAAGGAAGATGCTACCAATAACTATGCCCGTGGCCACTACACCACTGGCAAGGAGATCATGGACCTTGTCTTGGACAGGACTCACAAGCCGGCTGACCAGTGCACAGGTCTCCAGGGCTTCTTGGTTTTCCACAGCTTTGGGGGGTAGGGGGAACTGACTCTGGGTTCACCTCCTTGCTGATGGAAAGGCTCTCTGTTGATTACAGAAAGAAGTCCAAACTGGAATTCTCCATTTACCCAGCCCCCCAGGTTTCCACTGCTGTGGTTGAGCCCTACAATTCCATCCTCACCACCCATACCACCCTGGAGCACTCTGATTATGCCTTCATGGTAGACAATGAGGCCATCTGTAACGTCTGTCGTAGAAACCTCGACATCAAGAGCCCAACCTACGTAACCGCCTTATTAGCCAGACTATGTCTTCTGTCCCTGCCTCCCTCAGATTTGATGGGGCCCTGAATGTTGATGTGACAGAATTCCAGACCAACCTGGTGCCCCTACCTGCCACATTGACCCTAGTAGAATCTGTGAGGCATTGGAGGCATTAGACTTCAAAAGAAGGAGGTCTCCTGGACCCGGCTGTGGAACTCGTGGCTGGAAAAAACAATTGAGCCGTAGTTCTCATGGCAATTTTTCTTTTTTTGCTCTCTTTCATTTCTTGTCTTACCTACAGGTTCCTGGTAGCCTAGACAATGATCTTAAGCAAGAATAATGGGTACGAAACCACCCCTTGAGGCGGGTCACTAACGTGACCCCATCTCCAGGGAAACCAATGCTTTACTTGTCAAATCGTTTACAAAATTATTATGATAAAAAACTTTTCCAACAATACAATTTCATATGGCTGCACATGTGTTGTTGGAAGTGGATTTTGGTATAGGGTAAAGAAAGCCTTAATTAGGAAGAATTGAAATAGTTTAAATTTATGCTTTGAAGATTTATAAAAAAAAATCAGGTATTAGCTATTAAGCAATAATTAACCATAGGGGCTGGAAAGTTAGCTCGGCGGTTAAGAACACTGACCATAAAGATTTATTAACCTGTTCGTGGGAATATGCCACTAGCCTTGAATGATCGCCCTATTGAATGTATTTTTTTAGAATTATTATTATTATTATTATTATTATTTTTTGGTGTTTTCGAGACAGGGTTTCTCTGTGTAGTTCGGGCTGTCCTGGAACTCACTTTGTAGACCAGGCTGGCCTCGCACTCAGAAATCCACCTGCCTCTGCCTCCCAAGTGCTGGGATTAAAGGCGTGCGCCACCACCGCCCGGCCAGAATTATTATATTTTTGATGATGATATTACCTGTTCTGTTTGTGATTCACTGAACATGTAGTTCAGAGTTGTAATGCTTAGATGATTTTTGTATTTTACTGTACCAAGTGATTCTTGTTGGTATTCACAACTGGATATGGTTTCTAAGAGATGTGTCAGGTTTGGTTTAATGTATAAAATCCCCTGCTCGAGAGCTGAAAAATACACTCAGATTCAAACTGCCTCTGTGTTTGTTTCTGTTTGTCACCACCGAATCCTTACCCACCTGGACTTCGAGAACCCTCATCCCAGGGTCCCCCATACCCGACTGGGGTGGTCCGTGGCACCTACCCTCACATCCACTTCCCTCTGGCCACTTATGCCCCTGTCATCTCTGCTGAGAAAGCCTACCATGAGCAACTTAAGTAGCAGAGATCACCAAGGCCAGCTTTGAGCCAGCCAACCAACCAGATGGTGAAATGTGATCCTCCCCGTGGTAAATACATGGCTTGCTGCCTGCTGTACCGTGGTGATGTGGTTCCCAAAGATGTCAATGCCGCCATTGCCACCATCAAGACCAAGCTTGCCATCCAGTTTGTGGACCAGTGCCCCAATGGCTTCAAGGTTGGCATTAATTACCAGCCTCCCACTGGGGTACCTGCTGGTAACCTAGCCAGGGTCCAGAGAGCTGTGTTCATGCTGAACAACACCACAGCCATTGCTGAGGCCTAGGGTCCCCTAGATCACAAGTTTGATCTGATGTATGCCAAGCGTGCCTTTGTGTATACCCCGGACAGGTATGTCGGTGGGCATGGAGGAGGGGGAGTTCTCTGAGACCCATGAGGACATGGCTGCCCTAGAGAAGGATTATGAGGAGGTTGGGGTAGATAGTGCTGAAGGAGACGATGAGGGTGAAGAATACTAATTATGTGCTGCAATTTTACACTTCTGTGGAGTCATTTTTGTCTTTGTGTGCGTTGTAACTGTCCTAAACTGTCAATAAAGCTGTTTCCTTTTTTTTTTTTTTTTTTTATTTTTTAACAAAATGTAAGTTTTGGCCTTCTACATATGTTTTCTTTTAGATTTGGGTTTTTTTTTTCTTTTTTGGATTTGGGTTTTTTGTTTGTTTGTTTGTTTTGTTGTTGTTTTTTCCCGAGACAGGGTTTCTCTATATAGCCTTGGCTGTCCTGGAACTCACTCTGGAGACCAGGCTGGTCTCGATCTCAGAAATCCACCTGCCTCTGCCTCCCAAGTGCTGGGATTACAGGCATGCGCCACCACCGCCTGGCCTACATATGTTTTCAAGATTAAGCCTAAAGCAAGTAACTGATAAAAAATAAAGTGATCGTTTATTTACGATCAGGTATAGATGGTTGCACCATCAATTATACATCCATCTAATAATGCACTAACAATGTAACAAAATATGAGTTTTTTGTTTTTTTGTTTTGTTTTGTTTTGTTTTGTTTTGTTTTTGTTTTTGTTTTTGTTTTGAGACAGGGTTTCCCTGTATAGCCCTGGCTGTCCTGGCACTCACTCTGTAGACCAGGCTGGCCTCGAACTCAGAAATCCGCCTGCCTCTGCCTCCCAAATGCTGGGATTACAGGCGTGCGCCACCACCGCCCGGCAAAATATGAATTTTTATCTTGTCTTTTATTACTAAATTAATTTTTAAATTTGTATCTTTATACAACATAACAAAAAAATTTAAGGAGCTGGAGAAATGGCTCAGAGGTTAAGAGCACTAACTGCTCTTCCAGAGGTCCTAAGTTCAAATCCCAGCAACCACATTGTGGCTCACAACCATCTGTAATGAGATCTGACACCCTTTTCTGGTGTATCTGAAGACAGTGACAGTGTAGTCACAGAGAAAATAAATCTTAAAAAAAAAAAATTGCCGGCGGCGGTGGCGCACGCCTGTAATCCCAGCACTTGGGAGGCAGAGGCAGGCGGATTTCTGAGTTCGAGGCCAGCCTGGTCTACAGAGTGAGTTCCAGGACAGCCCGGGCTACACAGAGAAACCCTGTTTCAAAAAACAAAAAAGAAAAATTAAAAAGAATTTTAAACATAACAATGTAAATAGGCTTGGGATGGATTAGAAAATTAAGGGTAAGCTAAAATTTAAGTTTTTTAAATATTTCTTCTAAATAATACAAGGGGAAAAATACAAATATAATTCCATGTTTCCAAAATTGCTTTGGAAGTTTAGGACAGTTAAGTAAAAATGTGTGATCAGTGAGAATTGTTTTGAGGTTTGTTTTTTATGTTGGTTTTTGCCTGAAATTGTTTGCAGCCCGAGAACCTGTTATATCTCACTGCCTACCACATGAAAAAACTAAAGCCTCCAGAAGGTTCTTTGTCTGTGGAATGGCTATGCTTTGATATTGTTCATATTTTTAGTTTCACTTACAGCATTAGCTGGATTGAACGTCCATTATTACCGAGAGGCTATTTGTTTGCTGCCAGTGAAGGGGGCCACTTTCTGCCAGTTTAGATCATATTAAAGGCGGGTTTTGGGGAAGGTGCTCTTGGTGCATGGAGTTAGGGGAGTCGCCAGGGGAAGAGAGGGGAAAGGGAAAAGAAAGAGAGAAAGAGCTGGCGGGGGGGGGGGAGAGAGAGAGAGAGAGAGAGAGAGAGAGAGAGAGAAGAGAATAGGAGGAAGTGTGAGCAAAACATCTGGATTATTTGGAAAACTCAAAGTTGGGGCGGAACATGCCAGGTAGGAATTGAAGGATTCTGGGAGAACCATGAGGTCAGGTCTGCTTTGATATGTAAGATATGCAACTCAGTTCCCTGGTCTGGAAACCAATTACGTGAAAAAAATTCAATTGTTTTCAGTTTCCTTTGCTTTTTTTTTGTGGTTATCTCTCTGGTATTTGCAAATGTCCTGTTACCTAATAAATAAATAAAAATTAAAGTTTACAATTAAAGTTGTCCTAAAATGAAAAGGTCTCAATTCTTATAGCCATAAGTTTAAATCTTAAAAAAAAAAAAACAATAATATTGTTAATTAAGTAGATTTTGCTTGTTTTTTAATTTTATGCTTGCCCTTAGCCTGATGATAAATGATCAGACACTGGCAAGGGAGTTAATTTTTAAAAGCTCAGAAAAGTGTATCGGAGATTAAAGGCATTTCTTATGCAATAGGAAGACACCATTTGATTCCAAACTCCTGGTACATAATGAGTAAGGAGTGGACATCAGCTTAATCCCTGAAACTATGGACGTGGGTGTCTTTGACGTTCTCTGCTCTCAGGTATGGAGAAATCTGTGCTAAAATTAGCCGCAGAGCAGAGCTCCTGGAGCGAGGAAGGGCGTGGTGTTAGCGTTCCTTCTAGGCTCCGCCCCACAGTTACCTGGCAACAACCAGGTATGCCTGACTCACTGCAGAGGGGCTGTTTGCCCCCTCCTCACTCTCTTATCCCCTTAACCTCTTAGTCTTTGCCCCTTCCCTCCCTGCCCCTTCTCACTCTCTCCCCCCTTCCCCTATCTCCATGTGTTCCTGGCGGGCCTCTCCTCTTCTGTCTGTCTGTCTGTCTCTCTCTCTTTGCCTTTCTGTCTGTTCTCCCTCAGCTCCACTTCCGGTGCCCTAAGCAAACTCTATTCCATAACGTGTCTGTTGTACGGCTGGTACCTCCGCATGCGCCGGCAGAACTCCCCCACTCCACCCCCCACATCTCGTCTGGAACTTGACTCTTGTCCTTCCTCTCCTTACAACTAAACGCTAATAATGGTTCTACTTAAGCTAGCGAATAATGTCAATCACATTACTAAAATCCCTTACTATACGTGCGGTACCATCAATTACTGAATTGAAAATGTATTTTAAATTAAAAAGAGGGTAAGAGGCTATCCCCACCTACATCCCCATGTATTATACTACATTTAGATAGGTTAACTTTAATAATTTTCTTTTTAAAGGCTAACTTTCTTTCTGCTGCCCCAAAGCATTTTTTGCCTTCAAGGAGACTCAACTTAAGTAGAACTAACTAAAAAGAAAGGGCGGTTCAAGACCAAAGCCCCTGGTGGCTCCAAACTGAAGCATTCAACCAGGAAGTGTTTTGAATGCCTACACAAGGTGTCAGCCAGCTGCGAAGACAGGCCTGGAGCTCCCTATTGTTAATTGCAGTTCCAGAGGCGCCAGGCTAGCAGGATTTGTTAATGTACGTTGTTACTTCACCTGCCCAAAATCTGGCTGGAGGCAGCACTAAGGAGACACTCCTGATTGGTTTAGAATGGGTAGCTATGGAATCCCTCCCACTATGCTAATAGCTTTGTCTTTTTCTGTTTCTTTTGGCACCTGCGATAGTTGAGGAATAAAGAGATGGCTGCTGGAGCTGGGGTAGAGAGGAAGCAAGAGTCAGAGAGACAGGAGCCGGACCACAGAGGAGAAGGGAGGCTGAGGGGAGAGCCTCGAGGTGGGGACGCAGTGGCAGGGGAGTCGGGCTAAGTTGGCTGAGAACCGACAAAAGGCCAGCAGCCTGATAATATACAAATGTCTCTGAGTCTTTACTGTTAAAGCCCAGGAGCCCCTGACATGAGGACATCTGGAGACCACTGGACAAATGAAACCCGTGAAGGCCGAGGAGGGCAAATCCTTCCAAAGGAGACGTCCCAGGAGAAAGAACATCGAGACTCGCTGACTTTGGGGAAACAATGACTGACCCCCAAAATGAGGATAACTGTGCTGCACATTGACTGTCAGCATGCCAGTGCAGAATCCAAATGCCTGCTGTCGAGGGGAGGATAAAAGACACCTGTAGGAAAAGGGTAAAGGACTGTGATGCTGTTCTGTCGTGCTAGGGATTGTTTTTATGCTTCTACTGCCATTCCTGGAATACAAGGTCTCTAAAACAGCCTGTATAATTAGTGGAACTGCTACAAATTATTTGTCGCTGTTGCATAATTTTGGTCAACAGTTTCCTGACATGGGTTGCTTTTGTGTCTGGGTTTTTCTCCTACTGTTGATGATCAATTTGTACAGAGAGATAGACAAAATCTCTCGAGTGATCTCTGAGTGGTCCTTGTGTCTAAGATCATTTTCCCCTTTCCTTGGTCCTATTAGATATTGTCATTTTCTTATGCTTGCCTGTATCAATTAGACTAGCCACAGAGACAGTGCATTCAACCATGGCCTCTATTACAGCTGCTATTTTTTTCTTTAAAAATTTAGAAATGGGGGAGACATAGAGGGCAAAAAAAAAAGGCCTTGTGCACACAGACGCACACTGGAGAAGACAGGAGAATTAAACACACAGCTTACCTCCTCCATGGGATAGGGCTTAGCTGCTCTTCCTAGCCTGTCAGGAATGATGGTGTTTTAACACACACACCCTCGAGGTGATCCTTCACTGTCTGATGAGACAGGCTTTGTCCATATCTCCAGAACTGATTTATCTCAGAACCTTTCCCCTCAAAACCTTTAGCATTACTTTTAGGCTGTAAAACCATTGCTATGAGTGATATCATGTGTACTTTACAACAGACTAAGTGACTCCAACGTTATCTTACAGACAAGCCAATCCGGACACCCACGGTCAAGCTCTAAGACCCTAGATCTTGGGCACTACCTCTGAATCCATTGTAACTATTCTTGTGAAAGAAACCAGATGTATTTTGTAAAGAATCTCAATGTAAGCATGTCTTTTTTTGTTGTTGTTTTGTTTTGTTTTTGTTTTTCGAGACAGCGTTTCTCTTTGTAGTCCTGGCTGTCCTGGAACTCTATAGAACAGGCCGGCCTCAAACTCAGAAATCCACCTGCCTCTGCCTCCCAAGTGCTGGGATTACAGGTGTGTGCCACCACGCCCAGCTGTAAACATGTCTTAAATCTTTGTGCACATAGGACTGAGTTCATTGTTATCTGAATATTTTTCCCCCCAAATTGTGTTGTGCTTAAATATGGCTAACGTCTTGGTCCAGTACCAATTACCAGTTGTGATGACTTGTTGAGCCTAGTTTCATTCTTACCTGGCCCTGAAGTTGTTTCCCCTGCCTGCTGTCAGACCTTCAGGGGAGTGAGCACACAAAACTGCCAGAAACACCTGGGCTCAGGTTTCCAAACCACCCGCATCTTATAAATTGCAGTGTTTTAGATACAAAGTTTTCTCTTTCAGAAACATAATGTCCCCTGCAGAGAACCGAGACTTGTGTATATGTGTGGCTGGGTTGGGAAGGTGGAGATGGCAGGCTTCCTAGTGTTTGCTAGCTGGGTCAGCCTGGCCTAATTGGTCACAGCGAGCGATCTTGTCTCAAACAAACCAAGATCAAAGGCTGCCAGCGACATCACCCAAGTCTAACCACACAATCTGCCCAGGAAGTCTGGCGTTCTTTGACCTGACTCCGTGGGAAGATAGAAATGTGAAGAAGAGGAAGGAAGAGATGATTCTGTGGTTGAGGACTCCAGCTGTTCTGGCAGTGGACCCACAATTGCCTCCCAGAATTCATGGAGCAGCTCAAAGGTCTGTGACTTTAGTTTTAGGGGATCCAACACCCCTTCTGGCCTCCATGGGCACTGCATGCACATAGTACACACACATACTGGGAAAACACCCATACACATAAAATTAAAACAAATCAAAACAACTCAGAAAAGAGGCTTATATATTGAGTTCTAGGAGAACCAAAGCTACATACAGACTCTGTGTCAAAAAAAAAAAAAAAAGAAAAAGAAAAAGAAAAAGAAAAAAAAAGAAAGAAAATAAGAAATTTGAGAAATACTAAGGTGATGTGAGCTATCACAGGATAGCTCAGGCTAGATTTGCATTGTGATCTTTCTGCTTTGTCTGTGAACACTGGAATGACAGGTAAGAGCTGCTCTGTTCAGCTTCCGGCTTCACCCTGATGAGCGCCTGGTTCCCATCCCATCTGTAAGCTCGGACAGGGCCGCACACAAGACTTAGAACCTATCTACCCAAGGACATTCCGTCAAGCAAATTAACCTAAAGCCACAAACTACTTACACCAGCAGTTGTGAAGACACACCACACACACACACACACACACACACACACACACACACCATTGTTTTTGTTGAGATTTATGAGTGTTTTATCTGCATGTACATCTACAACCCAAAAGAGGGTGTCAGAACAGATGGTTGTGAGGCACCATGTGACCACATGCTGGGAATTCAACCCAGGGCCTCTGGGAGACAGCCCGTGCCCTTAACCACTGAGCAATCTCTCCAGCCCCCAGATTTTGTTTTTTGCTTGTTTGTTTTTAATATCTGTAAAGATATCTTCTTTTCTGGGTAGTTCTGGTTGGCTCGGAACTCAACAGAAACACACCCACTTCTGCCTAACTTTGCTTCAGGTCAACAGTTCTGTAATTCTCTGCTGCAGTGCCCTGATGGAGGTGTAATAGAGTAGACCTCCGAGGCTCTGCAGGTTCGAGGTCAGAACAGGGTGGCAGGAACTAGTCCTGGGGCCTTTTCCCTGTGTGAGGTCACTTGCTAAAGGAAATGGTTGGAGGCACTCTTAAATTTGTAGCCGCCCAAATAGAGGAAGTGCCCAGGAAACCCCGCTTCTTGTGCAGCTCCCACTCTCCGTGTGCAAGCTCCTCCTGGTCTCCAGGCTCCCATCCACGGAAGACAGGGTAAACCGATCAGGTGGGGTTGGGCTTGAAACAGTGCTGTTCGGGGCGAGGGAGATGGTACACGGTTTAGGACGCTTGCTCTTGCCTGGGAACTGGGTTCTATTCCAAGCATGATGACTCACAAACAGAATTCTAACTTCAGTTCCAGGGGCACTATTACCCTTCTTCTGACCTCAATGACCCTTAAGCACACATGCAGCCCACATATTTGCACGCGGGCAAAGCATTCAAAGATAAAAAATATGTTTATTGCCGGGCAGTGGTGGCGCACGCCTTTAATCCCAGCACTTGGGAGGCAGAGGCAGGTGGATTTCTGAGTTCGAGGCCAGCCTGGTCTACAGAGTGAGTTCCAGAACAGCTAGGGCTACACAGAGAAACCCTGTCTCGGGGGAAAAAATGTTTATTGAGACAGGGTTTTGCTAATACCATGGCTGTCCTGGACCTTGCTCTGTAGATCAGACTGGCCTCTCTAACTCACAGAGATAGGCCTACCCCTGTCTCCCAAGTGCTAAGATTAAAGGTGTATGCCAGCACCCCTGGCTTCACATAAAAAAATTTAGAGCTGGGTGGTGGTGGCATACAACTAAACCCCAGCACTCAAGAGGCAAGGAAGGTGGATCTCTGAGCTCAAGCCAGCCTGTTTTACAAAGCTAGTTCAAGGACAACCAGGGCCACACAGAGAAACTTTGGGTTTTGTTTTGTTTTTGTTTTTGTTTTTGTTTTGGATTTGGTTTTTTCAAGACAGGGTTTCTCTCTATAGCCCTGGCTGTCCTGGAACTCGCTCTGTAGACCAGGCTGGCCTCGAACTCAGAAATCCACCTGCCTCTGCCTCCCAAGTGCTGGGATTACAGGCGTGCGCCACCACTGCCCACTGAGAAACTTTGTTTTAAAAAACAAAACTAGCACCGGGCAGTGGTGGCGCACGTCTGTAATCCCAGCACTCTGGGAGGCAGAGGCAGGTGGATTTCTGAGTTTGAGGCCAGCCTGGTCTACAGAGTGAGTTCCAGGACAGCCAGGGCTATACAGAGAAACCCTGTCTCAAAAAAAAAAAAAAAAAACAAAAAACAAAAAACAAAAAACTAGCCAGGCGGTGGTGGCGCACGCCTAAAAACAAAGACAAAACCCACTCCGTGGCAGCCTCTATTTTTTACCTAAGACCAAGAGTAGGCTGTTGCCAAAGCTCAGAAATACAGCAGTGTTGTGTGTTCGTTTGTGTGTTTGTTTGTTTGAGGGTTTCTCTGTGTGGCTCTGGCTATCATGAATTCTTTGTAGACCAGGCTGGCCTTGAACTCACAGACATATGCCTGCCTCTGCCTCTGGAGAGTTGGGATACAGTGTTTTTTTTTTAAAGGCTTCACCACTCCTGGATCCAGGACTTGCTTTGTCCCAGATGACCTTGAACTCAGAGATCTCCCTGTCTTAGTCTCCTGGGATTCATAGCAGCTATGCCTCAAGATCTCCATGCCAGGATCCAGGTCAGAAACTTGTATCTTCCAGTCTCAAAATCAGGATCACAGATGAGCCTTCCAATTGTGGATTATAGTTCGTTCCAGATATAGTCAAATTGACAACCAGGAATAGCCACTACAATAATTTTAATTTATATGGTAACAGTTATAATAGTTTGTGTTTAGTTTATAGGAACGTTTGTAGCTGTCGTTAGCTACTTTGTGGGTTCTTTTGTCTCCCACCCTTCACCCCTTCTACGCTTTCAACACCCTAAACCTAGACGGGAGAGGGAATAGGATAGAGAGGAAAAGAAAGCTATCCCTTTGATGGTTTGAATAAACTTGACTTAGGCACTATTAGGAGGTGTGGCCTTGTTGGAGTGGGTGTGGCCTTGTTGGAAGAAGTGTGTCAACTCCTGTGTGGGCTTTGAGACCCTCTTCCTAGCCACAAGGGAGCAGTTTTCTGTTTTTGCTCTGGTCAAGACACAGAACTCTCAGCTCCTCCATCCTCAGACTGCCATGTTCGCACTTTGTTTTTTTTTGTTTGGCTTGTTTTTTTGTTTTTGTTTTTTATTTATTTATTTTTTTTTTTTTTTATTTTTTTGGTTTTTCGAGACAGGGTTTCTCTGAGTTCCCTGGCTGTCCTGGAACTCACTCTGTAGACCAGGCTGGCCTCGAACTCAGAAATCCGCCTGCCTCTGCCTCCCAGAGTGCTGGGATTACAGACGTGGGCCACCACGCCCGGGCTGTAAGTCTGCTTTCAATATTGCGTGTAGCTAATCAGGATTTATAGAAAAGATGCGGTGTAGTGAGAATTTTAGAATTTTGGTTTCTTAAAAAGAAAAAAAAAATACAGGCTGGGCGTGGTGGCACATGCCTGTAATCCCAGCACTTGGGAGGCAGAGGCAGGCGGATTTCTGAGCTCGAGGCCAGCCAGGACCACATAGAGAAACCCTGTCTCCAAAAAAACCAAAGGGGGAAAAAAAAAAAAAAGAAGAAAGCAGACTTAGTGATTCTTAGCAACGTCTGATCTCTCCGGGGATTGCGTCTAACCCAGGCTAGCCCATTTCTTCAGCATCCAGAATAAAAGCAGTCTCCAGCTTCATTACAATATTTTCCTCTGAAGCAAAAGCAGTAAGATCAGCAAGCATCCATGTGCCCACTGTTCTCTAAGACCCAGCGAGCCCACCAGGTGACCTTGATACTCCCTCCTGCACGCTCTCCACCTCTGTGGTCCGCCTCTGGTCAGGAGTACCAAATACTGAGTCTTTTTTTTTTTTTTTTTTTTTTTTCGAGACAGGGTTTCTCTGTGTAGCCCTGGCTGTCCTGGAACTCACTCTGTAGACCAGGCTGGCCTCTAACTCAGAAATCCGCCTGTCTCTGCCTCCCCAGTGCTGGGATTAAAGGTGTACGCCACCACGCCCGGCCAAATACCGAGTCTTGAGGAACAAACCTGTAAGAGCAATTTTCACCCCCCAAGGGACATGATGCGAATCTTGCACCATGTAAACATTAGGCTGTTTCCCATGTTCCCCTGTGCCTTAGTCTTACAATATGGGCCTGTTCTCCTCATATACTCCCCGAGAGGAAAGGTCCTGATAGCTCACTCTTTCTTTATTCCATACAATCCAAATTCCTTCAATGTCTGAGCTCCTGTGTACAGCAGAGCGGGATCAGCCAGCCTAGCTTCTTAACAGAATCTGCTCCTCTTGGTGCATAAACCTTGCCAGTCACCCTGTATGCCTGTCCTCAGGGGATCAAACATGGGCACTGTGCTATATTATTAACTGACCGCTAGCCTCACTGCCAAGGCCTCTCAGGTCTGGCACTTGATTCCCTCGATTGTATAAATTCATCCTCGGGACCAGGTATAATCGTTTTTCAGTTGATAGATCTTCAACTTCTCTATTCTTGCTGTAAACTGTGGGGCACAGTGGGAACTCTTGTGTAGGAGGAGGCAGAGTTGTCACGCTGTATGATTCCACGGTGGCAAACATTTTGTCCAAGGAATTATTTTGTTTAGAGACTGCCATGGTATACATTCACATCCTCTGCTGAAGCCCACAAAACAGAAGGAAATGCTGGCAATGCACAGTCAGAATCTTTTTTTTTTTTTTTCAAGACAGGCATTATTAGGAGGTGTGGCCTTGTTGGAGTAGGTGTGTCACTGTGGGCGTGGACTTTAATAACCTAGTCCTAGCTGCCTGGAAGCCAGTATTCTGCTAGCTGCCTTCATCTTGTTTGTTTGTTTGTTTTTGTTGTTGTTGTTGTTGTTTTGTGTTTTTTGTTTTTTGAGAAAGGGTTTCTCTGTGAGCCCTGGCTGTCCTGGAACTCACTCTGTAGACCAGGCTGGCCTCGAACTCAGAAATCTACCTGCCTCTGCCTCCCAAGTGCTGGGATTAAAGGTGTGTGCTGCCACCGCCCGGCGCAAGTGAGAATCTTTAAACAGGGACTTAAGAGGATGCTGGAGCACTGTGATCCTCAGCGTCCCTGTGCCAGAACCTGTCAAGTGGCAACGGTTGCCATGTGGTCCACACTACAGTGTCCCTGCATGGACTTCCAGAGAGACCATTGTGTAAAGCTGCGGAGGTGAAGCCTGGATGGCCGTGGAGACTCCAGGATGTTGGAGATGCCAGAGCTGTGGGATACCGGCTGAGGAAGGCTGCTAACAGGGAGTGGAACCAGAGAGAAGTGTGTTCAGTCAGCAAAGCTGAAGGCCTTGGAGGTCTGAAGAGCCCTTTGACATCAGACATGGGCATGCAGAATTTGGAGTTTGCCCAGGTGGCCTTTTGGTAGGGAGGGGAGTTGAGACAGAGTTTCTCTGGGTAACAGCCCTGGCTGTCCTGGACTTGCTTTGTAGACAAGGTTGGCCTCGAACTCACAGAGATCCACCATTCTCTGCCACTGATGTGTGCCGTCATGCCTGGCTCTGGTTCTGATTTTGATTTTACAGGGGATTGCAGTTAAGAGACTGCATGAGTCTCAGAAGAGACTTTAAACTTTGGACTTTTAAACGTTGGACTGATACTGTGATAGACTAGGAGGACTTCAAGTTGAACTAAATGCATTTTTTTTTCCTTTGCATTATGATGTGGCTCTAAGTCTAGGGGCCAGGGTGTGAAATGTGGTTTGTATAAAAATGGCCTACATAGGCCCATAGAGTGGCAGGCACTATTAGGAGGTGTTTCCTTGTTGGAGGTGTGACCTGGCTAGGGTAGGTGTGGCCTGGCTGTTGTGGGTGTGGCCTGTCTGGAGGAGGTGTGGCCTGTCTGGAGGACCCTTGGGCTGGCTGGAGGAGATGTATCACTAGGGCAGGGCTTTGAGATCTGAGAGTGCCACACCGTTCCCGGGGCCTGTGGATCAGATGTGAGCTCTCAGTGACTGTTCCACATCCATGTCTGCCTGACTGCTCCAGTCTTCCCTGCCATGTTCATAGACTCTAAGATTTTGGGACTGTGAACCCCAATTTTTTTTTTTTTTTTTTTTTTTTTTTTTTGGTATTTCGAGACAGGGTTTCTCTGTATAGCCCTGGCTGTCCTGGAACTCACTCTGTAGACCAGGCTGGCCTCGAACTCAGAAATCTGCCTGCCTCTGCCTCCCAAGTGCTGGGATTAAAAGCGTGTGCCACCATGCCGGGCTGTGAACCCCTAATTTAAATGCTTTCTTTTTTTGAGTTGCTTTGGTCATGGTGTCTGACCTCAGCTACTGTAAAATACCTTAGACATCAGTTTAGATGGTGTTTGAGTTCAAATCCAGGGCTTTATGTGCCTTATCAGGCACTGCCAACTGTGCTTGGAGCCCCGTTTCCTGTGCTTGAGAGGACAGCGTGGTAGATTCGGGGCCTGTCCCGCTGTAGTATCATACATACTCTGATTTAACTAGCTCTATCTCCAAAGACCATTTCCCAGGGAGATACCCACAGGTGCAGGGAGTTACAACTCAGAATAACTGGGGTCAAAGCGAGTGCAGAGCGGGCCCTGGTCCTACAGTGTCCTCCTTCACCACAGAAACATGGCGTCTGGAACCTTGACAAGACAGCTTCCCAAAAAGGGAAGCAGGCTCCTAGCACTGCTGGCTGAGTTCACAGCCTCACCAACCCATGACACCACAAGGCCTTGTCCTAGGGCAGGGGCATGGCTCTAAGTCCAGCAGCTGCCTCCCTCTTAGCCAGGGGCACTGAGGCCACTGCTCAGGGCATTCTGGGTAAAAGATGCCAGTGTTTAAGAAGTAGCCATAGCGCCGGGCGTGGTGGTGCACGCCTGTAACTCCAGCACTTGGGAGGCAGAGGCAGGCGGATTTCTGAGTTCGAGGCCAGCCTGGTCTACAGAGTGAGTTCCAGGACAGCCAGGACTACACACAGAAACCCTGTCTCAAAAAAAAAAAAAAAAAAAAAAAAAGAAGTAGCCACAGCAACGACAGGAGCACTGTGCAGTTCTACACCACACGGCAGGGATAGAGACATGGCCCCCACCAATAGAAACCGCAGCTCTAAGACATCCACATAGGCGTGTTGTGAAACTGTTTCCTCTGAGATAAAACCTCGAACACAAAGGAAAACTCCTTAAGGCCACAGGATGTTTTAAGAGACGGTGAAATATTTCATCCTACAGGGAAGCTTCTTAAGCTGAGGAAGCAAACAACTCAGTAGTTTAAGGAACCAGACTCACTAGGCCCCTCCCTCACTAAGCCGGGGGACCCCCGTCTAACCTTAGAGCTGTCTCCAGGCTGTACAGTGACCTCCCAGTTCCCAGCTTCCCCGAGCTGTCACCCAAGCTGGGGTGGGGAGGAGTCCATGAGTCAGTTCTGCTTCTGTAAGTCACCTGACTCATCCTGGGTGGCTTCAGTCCCAGAACCCTGACAAGGAGCAGCAAGGGAACTTAGAAAGGACTCCAGCACAGCCACACCTCTGACCTCCAAACCCAGAAGCTCAGCCTCCCGCAGGGGAGGCAGCTGCGTGGGCGGGGTCAGTAGCTGAGCCGGCTCAGGCCGTAAACAATCCGCCATTGCTAGAATCTGTACACAAGGTCGCTCCCGTGCACTAGACTCCTGGGAAGGCTTTGCTGTTCCCGAGCTCACGCCCACGGGGCGAGGAATGGCCGTGTCTGTACACTTCACCCGCACAGCCCCTCTGCTCCTACAGTAACCCCGCCATACTCCTACAAGAAAAGAGTATAAAACTCATTGGTTCACCAACTTGGGGGGTGGTATCTGTACTTTTATCTGACCACAGTTCCATATCCAGACTGAATAGATGCCTCTTCATGTCTCCCCAGGAATTGTGTCCCCCAACTAGTCATGGGAACACAGCTCCACCCACTGAAACACAGTAGTAATAGCCCTACGGTTCCGAGACACAGCACATACTAGCAACCCCCGACGCCCCATATACAGTGTTGGGTGAGGTTGCCGGTGAGCCTCTAATCCCAGGGCTGGGGGACAGGGCAGACACAGGAGGATCCGGGGCTTCCTGGCAGCCAGCTTCCATCCGCAGTCCAAAGTGGCCTCTGTCTCAAGGGAGCAGGGCCAAGAGTGGTTCAGAGGAATATTCAATGTTCTCTTCTTGCTTCCACACGTAAACACACACCACACATACAGGGCCACACACGGACCCACCCACACATGCACAGAATAAATAAAAATAATCTTGTATTTTAATGCCACTGATCATCACAATTCACAGTAAGTCACATTAATGACTGCATGAAGACAGTTCACGAAGCACCTTAATATAGTGATTCAGTTCTTCACATAAGATGGCACTGGGTGCACACACCTGTCCTGGGCAGGTCCTGGGGACCTCGGGTGAAGAGGACAGTGAACAGGACAGATGAGTTCTTGGATTTGTTTTTTTTTTTAAAGTAAGCATTAGTGTTTTTTGTTTTGCTTTACAAAAACACCAAAGTGACTTCCATTTAAAAACACGTGATTTCAAACAGAATTGCCCTTGTGTGGCACACTGGGGCTGCCTCTTGAGCTCAGATTAGGCTTCATGACATGGTCAGACACATCTCTGAGTTGCCCAATCTCTCTGACTCTTCTCCAGGAGGGCCTGAGTCCAAAGAAGACTCTGGGATCTGGAAAGTGCCAGCTTACCCTGCCAGCCCAGGCCAGAAGCCATGGGTCCCCCTGGCTCTCTTGGTCTCTCTCTCTTTGGAAGACTATCCAGCCAGCCCAGCCCTCAAATACTCACACCTAGGGGCCGGCAGGAAAGAGACACCCTGGGAATCACACATGGCTCCCTGCTCTTCCCCAGAGCCACCCACACCCTTTCAGTCCTGCCAGGTTGTCAAGTCTATCACGTGACTCCAAGTCATGGTGACAGAACCTTCCAGAAACCCTTCCTATACCAGCTGCCCTTCAGGGGTCTGAGGGAGACTTCAGCAGGGAGCCCCTGCGCTCCAGGACAGCGTCTTCCTGGATGATGTAGGGCTGAGTCCCTGGTCCCTGTTCCAGGAATTTCTCTGCAAAACACACAGGATTTTATCAAGTACTGAAAACGCTACGTAAGGCCGGGTCCTACCATTCAATGCAATTCAAGGAAAGACAGGCAACCAGGGTCTGGTGCCCAGGCAGAAAGGGTGGGCCTGCCCGAGGCCAGGTCCCTGCCCCAGCTCAGGGCTTTCCTGATCCATCATCCTCTTCCACATTCATCACAACTTGCTGGAGAATACTCCACACACTCACCAGCCTCCTCCAGAGTGGGGAAGTGCCGGAACCCCTTGAGCTCAGCGGCCAACAGTGTGCGGAGCACGGGCACCTAGGATGGATACACACTTTAATACAGGTGAGGGTACTCTGCTCTGCTCTGCGTGGTGGGCGGCCTAGCTGGATACCCTGAGTGTTCCAGTGAGTCTGTCTTAGTTTGGGGTTTGCTGCTGGGAACAGACACCGTGACCAAGGGCAACTCTTATAAAAACAACATTTAGTTAGGGCTGGCTTACAGGTTCAGAGGTTCAGTCCATTGTCGTCAAGGCGGGAGCATGGCAGCATCTGGGCAGTCATGGTGCAGGAGGAGCTGACAGTTCTACATCTCTATCTGAAGGCTGCTAGCAGGATGCTGGCTTCCAGGAGCTAATAGTGCCACTCCCTGAGCCAGGCAAACACACACACACCATCACAGCTGGCTTCAGCTTGAATGGACAGAGGAAGGAGGGGGGAGGAGAGAAGAGGAGAAGGGTGGGGCCCGCCGGAGGAGCTCACAAATGAACCGCCTCCAGTGACCATAGAGGTTAATGGTTTAAAACAGCACACCTCTACCCGGGACGGACTCAGCAAGGTGACAAGAAACTGCCTGACCGGAAAGCCAGTGTAGACGCGGGGACATCTGCTGACGCCCTTCGTTGATACTACACAAAGCACATCAATGGGTAGTTTCCTCCCCAAATCTCCGCTGTCCTCCCTATAAAGCTGGAGCACCTTGGGCACAGGCTCCACGCCTTGGAGACCCCTGCCCTCCACAGTTCTGATTAAAGGGCACCCTGCCCCCGCAGAGGTCGGTCTCTCATTTCCACAGTGCCTCCATTAATCTCTAACACCCTTAAGGATGAGAGCTCTGCACACAGCACAGTGGCCATGAGCATGGTCCTGGACCAGAGCCCTGGCGTGGTCACCAGCCCTGAGCACACAGACAGCATATGTGGGTCAGCACTGAATGAAGTCGGTAGCCTGCCAGGTTAGAACCACAGCCAGCAGAGAGCCCCAATGCTGGTGCTTATAATGATGTCATCTGACATGTGTGCTTACAATGATGACATCTGACATGGGTGCTTACAATGATGTCATCTGACATGGACGCTTATAATGATGTCATCTGACATGGGTGCTTACAATGATGACATCTGACATGGGGCACTTACAATGATGTCATCTGACATGGGTGCTTAAAATGATGTCATGGCTCAGAGGTATCACTACGGAATTTAAATTTTGGGGGGGGGTGGATTTGGTTTTTTCGAGACAGGGTTTCTCTGTATAGCCCTGGCTGGCCTCGAACTCAGAAATCCACCTGCCTCTGCCTCCCAGAGTGCTGGGATTACAGGTGTGTGCCACCACCACCCGGCTGGAATTTAAATTTTTTTAGTTTTAGTTCTCGTGTTTTTTGCTTTGTTTGTTTTGATTATTTTGGCAGGGTCTTAACTCTGTAGCTCAGGCTAGCCTCATACCTGATGTAAGGCCTAAGTTGGACTTGAACACACATCAACACTCCTGCCTCAGCCTCCTTGTGATGGTTTGTATATGCTTGGCCCAGGAAGTGGCACTATTAGGAGGTATAGTCTTTTTGGAATAGGTCACTAAGGGCGCAGACTTTAATACCCTAGTCCTGGCTGCCTGGAAGCCAGTCTTCCGCTAGCAGCCTTCAGATGAAGATGTAGAACTCTCAGCTCTGCCAGCACCATGCCTGCCTGGACGCTGCCACATTCCTGCCTTGATGATACTGGACTGAACCTCTGAACCTGTAAGCCAGCCCAATTAAATGATGTCCTTATAAGAGTTGCCTTGGTCATGGTGTCTGCTCACAGCAGTGAAACCCTAATGAAGACACTCCTACATTCTGGGACTATAGGTAGGTGTGCAATTGTATCCACACGCATCACAATAGCCTGGAGCCAGAGGGAGGCCGTGGACCCTCCTCCTAAGGTGGCCCGGCTCTCCTACCTGCAAGCCAACAAAGGCCAGGGCGATGCCTTTCTTCTGGAAGTCCATCAGGAGCTCACCGAGTCCCGCAAGCACGGTGTAGTCTATACTGCTGATATGCGTGCACTCCAGAACGGCGGAACGTGGTGGGGATGCTGAGGAGACAAGCCAAGAGTCTGCCACAGGGCTCTGCAGCCACAGCGGTGGTGAAAAACGTCCATCACGAGACCATCCCCCGGGGCTGTCACCCAGCCACGGGGACAAGGTGGAGAAAACGGGTATCTGGAGAAAGTGACTTCCTTTTCAGGTTCCTTTGAACATCAGTTCCCCAGACAGAGGAACAGAAGCAAGCCTGGCCCTTACTGACAGGCTGTCAGGGACTCCCAGTGGGAGCCGTCCTGTCTGCAGCAGACACTACTCAAAGACGCCTGAACCGTGAAAACAGGCAGGTGAATGTCTCCCTGACCACTGAGGGTGCCAAGGCTGGGCTGCAGGGGGCTGCAGGAGTGCGTGCTGCTTCCTGATCATCCTGACTGCCTCGCGCGTACCTTCCAGTGCCCGGTGTGTTATCGCCTCTCGGAGAGCATCGATTGCAGGGAAGTGCAGGCCGCTGGCGGGCTGGAGAACCAGAATTTGTCCCTCTGACACCTGGATTGGGGGTTGGGAGTGGACGTTAAACTCAGACAAGACAGGATAGTCTTCTAGGCTTCGCTCGCTGCACCAGGGGGGACCCCCGACCCAAGCCTAGCATATGGGGTACAGTAGGAGCGGGAGCCTGCAGGAGAGCCCCAACACCCCATGCTCAGGAGAACTAGAAAATGCTCTCCCTCAGGAGCACAAGGAGGGTGGGGGCTGGGGATCCCCACCCACACTCTCCCTGCTCTGAGCCCACCTGGGTCTTGGGCCTAGCCACCGCGTGCAGGAGAATGAGCAAAGACACCAGGGTCCCAGCCAGGATGCCGTACTGGATCTCCCAGAAGGACAGCAGGAATGTCACACATAGTGGCAGCAGATCCAGCCCTAGGATGAGAATCGATTCAGGGGCGACCCTCACCCCATCCTCCACAGAGCCCCACGGCCCAGCAGACAGCCACTTAGCTTCTCCCGGGGCTCAGAGAGGTGGTCAGAGCCCTAAAGCACCCTAGAGGAAGGTCTGGTCACCTAGAGGAAGGTCATAGAAGGTGTGGGTCATAGCTGGCCCCCAGACCAGGGCAGAGGTAGAGAATGGGGTCCCTGTCTACCTGCCTTCCCATCTCAGCCCGCCAGCCTCTGAGCACGTAGGCATCAGGGAGGCTCATCAGAGAATCCAGGGAAAGGGGACAGAGAGAAAGCTGTGTGTGTGTGTGTGTGTGTGTGTGTGTGTGTGTGTGGTGTGTCCATATGCTGTATATATCTTGTGTGTCTCTGTATGCATTATGTGTTTGTGTGGTGTGTGTGTCTGTGATATGGTATGTGTGTGTGAGTGAGTGAGTGCGTGCATGCGTGCGTGCGTGCGTGTGTGTGTGTGTGTGTGTGTGTGTTGTGGTGTGTGTCTGGGTATGTGTATCTATGGTGTGGTGAGTGTTTCTGTGTGTGGTGTGTCTGTGGTGTGTTCTGTATGTCTGTGTGTCTATGTGTATGTGGAATGGTTTATGTGTGGTGTGTCCATGTGCTATGTGTGTCTGTGTGTGTTATGTGTTTGTATGGTGTGTGGTGAATGTCTGTAAGTGTGGTATGTGAGTATTTCTGTGTGTATGTGTGTGTATGTGGCATGGTTGGTGGAGTAAATGTGTGTCTGTGTGTGTGTGTGTGTGTGTGTCTGTGATATGGTATGTGTGTGGTGTGGTGTGTTCTGGGTGTGTGTCTATGGTATGATATGTGAGTGTTTCTGTGTGTGGTGTGTCTACAGTATGGTCTATATGTCTGTGTGTATCTGTGTATGTGTGGCATGGTGTGGGTGTGGGATGAGTGTGTGTGTGTGTGTGTGTGTGTGTGTCTTCAGTGTGTGTAGTGTATCTTGTGACTCCAGAAGACCCAGAGTATTTCTTGCCCTGGGCACAAAGTACAAGGACTCAGTCTGGGGTTCTATCTCTGATGTGGCAACCCAGGCGGGCCCCACCCTTCATGGAGTCCCAGTTTCCTTGGAGAACATCAATTCCACTCACCTACACTGATATACTTCAAGGCTGTCCTAAAGAAGAAACCTGGGACGCGAAACAAGTGACCACACCTACACCTGATAACGTCCCAACTAGGAAGAAGGGAAAGTTAACCTTGGAGCTGGTAAAGGATCCACTGGGTGAGGGGCCCTCAGGCCAGCACATGGGGAGACTGAGAGACTAATATGTGGAGCCTTTCCGTCACCCACCCACAGGAAGAGAAAGTGGGGGGAGGGGAGAACGAGTAGGGGGGAAACCCTGCTCTCCACTTGTAGCTACAGAGCTTGGCTCAGCTGACGGCAGGGACGGAAGCCCAGCTCCTCTGAGCAGCCACCTCACCATTTCCAGCTTCTTGTGTGTCTTCTCCTAAGTTTACCAGAGTGCCACAGCTCCAGCCCACAGTGGGGCTACAGGACGTGAGGGATAACCAAAGGGTGCCCTCGGCATCCGCAGACACCCCCTCAGAGCCGCCTGCTTTGCGTACTCACTCTGAACACGCCAGAGCCTCCCGAAGATCTTGATGTCAAAGAGCGGGGCCACAGCCATGATGATGACGGCGGCCAGGGCGGACTTGGGGATGTAGTAGAAGAGCGAGGTCAAGAAGTCCAGAGACAGCAGCACGAGCACACCTGTGGGGGTGGCCGGTCATCTGGGGGGCAGGCACCCACCCGGCCAGCACCCACACAACACAACGATACAGCCTCTCTGGAGGTACGGAGGAGCCTGGCTATCCACTGGACAGTTACGGACCCACACAGACGTGGTAGGAAAGCCGTACAAGGTCAGAGAACTACGGGCTCCCCTCCTCCACCATTTCCACCAGGGGAGGGGGTGGGGCTCACCAGTCACCAGGCCTCCTGCCGGGGTACACACCCCTGTCTGGGCATTCACAGCTGTCCTGGGAGACAACAGGGAGAAATCCGTCAATCCGTCAATCCCCCACCCTCTCTCTCTCTCTCTCTCTTTCTCTCTCTCTCTCTCTCTCTCTCTCTCTCTCTCTCTCACACACACACACACACACACACACACACACACACACACATACGGCTCAGAGGGGAGCTGTCTGGCCTCACACAGGGGCTGACCTTCCATGCGACCTGAGGTGGAGGTGAGGACGGGTGGAGGTGACACCAGGTGACTGGGCCCCTCAGCAGAATGACGTGAGTGAGTATGACGTGAGTGAGTATATCTGCGGATGACTGGGGCAATCTCGCTGGTTGTTTTGAGTTTTTATCTTGCCGCCCGCCCCCATTCCTCTCCTGTCCCCTCCTCTTCCTCAGGGTTCGGTTAGCTGCCCGCTTAGTTTAATTAGGGCTTCCCGCGTGAGCCCGGGTGTGTGTCTGTTACCTCAAAGCTGGCAACTGACCATTGGCCACAACACTGAAGAAAACGACTCCCCCGACCCCCGGCAGCCGTTAGCAGTCAACAGCTCTTCAGCTAGGGCTGGGTGGGCTGTCTTGCTTTCCTTAATACATATTAGTTATTACTAAGTATGAAAAACACCAGGCTGGAGAGATGGCTCAGCGGTTAAGAGCACTGACTGCTCTTCTAGAAGTCCTGAGTTCAATTCCCAGCAACCACATGGTGGCTCACAACCATCCGTAATGAGATCTGATGCCCTCTTCTGGAGTGTCTGAAGACAGCGACAGTGTACTTACACATAATGATAAATAAGAAAAACACTGATCAAGAAGAACTATTTTAAGATCTCCCCTTTACTGCCCCCCCCCATCCTCAGTTCCTGCTCAGTAATGTATCCTCCTCCTGCAGCCTCGGAGCTCCCCCAGCCCATCCTCAGGAAAACTTGTATCCAAATGATGCATCAGGACAGAGGTTGAGCCCTTTTGGTCCCCTGGTCTCAATCTCTCCCCCTCTCTTCCTCTCTCTCCAACATCTCCCCTGGAACTGACTTCACTCGCACAGCTCCACCTGCCTCTGCCTCCCAAGAGCTGGGAATAAAGAGGTGTGTCACTGTGCCAGACCCTCCCCTCTATTTCTTTTGGCATTAACTCAGGTACCAACATGCCCGGAAGACTTCATGGGCCAGGAACGTGTACCACTAAATGCAGGGGCAGAGACACCAGGAGCTATCCTAAGACACCTTAGGTGCAACCTGCCTTGCTGTGGGCATGGTCACAGCTTTCCAAAGGTCTTTAGAATGCCTTGTGGACTAACAGGGAGGAAGAGGAGAGGGAGAGGGGGTGGGGGGGAGGAGGAGGGGTAGGAAAGGAGGGGGAGGGGGTGGGGGGAGGAGAAGACAGAGGAGGCGGAGAAAAATGTCAAATATGACTAAGGGGGAAAGGGTCTTTGAGCCCTGCTAACCCTAAATGCACGGAGAAGAGACCATGGCTACTCACCGCCCAAAGCTGCCAGTGACTGGGTATGACGAGACAAGGGAGCCCAGCACATTGGTGAGGCCTGGGGAGAGAAAAGTTAACCAGGAGGGGCAGGAACACTAGGCAGGGAGGAGGGAGAGTCAAATGCAGGACCACACAGGGGAAAGATGGAGAGAGGACCCGGGGCCCCTCACCCCATGCTTGTCCAGGGAGAGCAACCAGATCTGTATCACATCCCCGACCCTGGAGTATAGCTTTCTAACTCTCCGTCTCTAATTCAGCATTTTTGCTTTTGTGTTGTTTGAGACAGGGTTTCTCTGTGTAGCCCTGGCTGCCCTAGAACTTGCTCTGTCGACCAGACAGGCCTTGAACTCACAGAGTTCCCCCTGCCTCTGCCTCCTGAGTGCTGGGACTAAAGGTGTGCGGTGTGCCACCGCTGCCCTGTCCAGCTTTTGCTTTTTGAGACAAGGTCTCAGGTAGCCCAGGCTGTGAGCTGAGAATGACTTGAACCTGGAGCGTTCTGTTCCTACTTCCTGAGATCACAGGCGTGGCTACCATGCCCCAGCTATTCTAAGTTTAAAGTAGATCTGACTCAGGCCTCATGGTTCCTTAGAGATACTATCAGTAACCATGGAGAGGACACCCACCTCCCAGGGAGGCTTGCGGCGAAGAGTGTACCTGAGACGTGGCTGCCGTGAGTGCCAAGTCAAGCTAGCAGAGTGACTTCCCAGGCGACACCACATCCCATGAAAGCCATACTACTGCCTTGTGGGACCCGAGAACTAAGATCTTGGCCTGCACCTGCCACGCTCTGCCTGCCCAGCACCATCCCACACAGGAACCTTCACAGTGACCTAATCTGGTGACTACAGGTTCAAGGCCTACGCTTGGAACGTCCCTAGCGTGTAAGGAAGTCAGTCGCTATCCCAAAGGGCAGGTATGACGTGTCGCTTAGACGTGGAGCACCGACAGCTACACCACCAGAGAAAAATGACTCCCTGTCCCCTGTCCCCAGCAGCCATAGCTGCCAGCGGCTCCTCAGACAGCGTGGGTGGGCTATCTCGCACTCCCTAGTATGTACTGTTTATTACTGAGCATGAAAATATCTATCAGCAACCCCAAGTCCCATAAGATCTCCCTTCTTCTGTCCCCGACGTCCACAGCCAGGCTGGGCTGACCAAGGGTCATTTGAAGGCTTGGCAGACTCACAGAAAAATGAAAACAAGCCCCAAAGACTGGGAATTCCTTAATTACCAGTCCCTCTTGGGCCACAGAGCCAGGCCCGGGCCTTAGAGAATAAAGTGCGAGGGCAGTTTGGCAGAGATTGGACAGTGACGGCAGGCTACACTGGATCACACAGGGTCACACTGCCCCCTGGTGGTCTAGGTTGGGGGCAGATCTGTTGAAGTCAGTGGAGACGCCCTGCCAGCCTCTTGCTTTCTGTTACAGAGCTGGGAAGCAGACACTCTTCCCCGACAGCCACACTTCTATCTGGCTGTCACTCTGAAGGCTCCATCGCCAGCAGCAGAGCGCTCTGCTGTTATCGACTGTCAATACTTATTATCTGCTAGTGTTGGGGATTGATGTGTCATTTCTAACCTCTCAATCCAGGATCCAGGGCTTCACACACGGGAGTCCCGTGCCCTACCACTGTGCTCTCCCCAGCCTCAACATGAGTATACTGCATTTGAAGGAGGGAATACGCCCGAGAACGCGCAGCTGGGTGATTGGCTGCACGCGCAAAGGGTGTCCGTGGATTTCTTCTGCTAAAAGAGGCCACTGATCCCACCTCAATAGGGTCCCATTTACCCTATGAACAGCCACAGCCAACTCCTGCCATTGGATGGTTAGGTACTGCCAGCCCTCGTAGAGAAGGAGTGGCCCCAGGTAGTTACTAGGCGCCTATGGGCATTCACAAAGGGGAGAGGACCAGGCAGGAGCCAGGGCAGTGGTGGCGCACGCCTTTAATCCCAGCACTTGGGAGGCAGAGGCAGGCAGATTTCTGAGTTCGAGGCCAGCCTGGTCTACAGAGTGAGTTCCAGGACAGTCAGGGCTACATAGAGAAACCCTGTCTTGAAAAAACGAAACAAACAAACAAAAAACCCAAACAAACCAGTACCATTATCAAATCTAAGATTCTTAGTGTGGGGCTGATGCAGCGGCTGAGTTGCTCTTGCAGAGGACCCAGGTTCTATTCCTAGTGCCTCAGAGTGCTCATAACTGTCTGCAACTCCAGTTCCATGGAAACCCATGCCTTCTGACCCACATTGCGCGCGCGCGCACACACACACACACACACACACACACACACATGCATGTGCACACATAAAAAGTTTTTTTGTAAGCCGGGCGGTGGTGGCGCACGCCTGTAATCCCAGCACTTGGGAGGCAGAGGCAGGCGGATTTCTGAGTTCGAGGCCAGCCTGGTCTACAGAGTGAGTTCCAGGACAGCCAGGGCTACACAGAGAAACCCTGTCTCGGAAAAAAAATAACAAAACAAAACAAAAAACAAAAAAACTTTTTTTTTTTTTTTTTTTTTTTGGTTTTTCGAGACAGGGTTTCTCTGTGTGTAGCCCTGGCTGTCCTGGAACTCACTCTGTAGACCAGGCTGTCCTTGAACTCAGAAATCCGCCTGCCTCTGCCTCCCAAGTGCTGGGATTAAAGGTGTGTGCCACCACTGCCTGGTTAAAACAAAAAGGTTTTTAGTGTTCTTTCAAAACACATCAGTATGTAAGCTAGTTTGTAGGGACAAAAGAAAGTGCAGCTAAGCTAGACAGACCCCAGTGGCCCACCTGAGCCCTCACTGTCCCATGAATCCTTGCCTGGAAGGAGGGTCTACTGGGAAAAGATGGAGGTAATGTCCTGGGCCCCCTTATCCCATGCTCGTCCGGGAAAAGGCATTCAGGAGACTCGTCTAGCGTCTCCAGCTGTCTTTGGGGCACAGAACAGGGTGCAGCTTTCACGGGGGGGGGGGGGGGGGAGGGGGCCTGCAAGGAGCTGACTGGACCACATGAGAACAAGCCCAACCTGATAGTCCAAAGCCCACGTCCCCGCCCCCCACCCCCAAACATCATACCCGATGCAATCAGACAGACACACAGGCACCAGGAACAGAACGGGTCTTACCGATGGCCAGCAGTTCCTGGTTGGCATCAATGCGGTAGTTATTCTGAGAAGCTAACGAGAAAGGGCAGTGCAGTCACCGTCACCGAGGTGCAAGGACAAGTTATGTGTGGGTCCTAGCTGCGGGGACAAGTTTACACTAGGAGATGCTTACAAACCCAAAAGCAGCAGCAAGTGCTCAGGCTAGCCTTGAACTCACGAAGACCTGTCTGCCTCTACCTCTCAGTACCGGGGTATAAGAGGTAGGAAACGGTGCCCAGAAAATAAATAAATATTAGAGAGCGTCTGACTTGGGTAAGGCACAAAGTTCTGGAATGCTGGGGAAGGAATTTATCCCAGGCACAACCAGGACCAGGCAGGAAATACCATATATACAGCTTTGAAACTTTTCTATTATTTTTGCTGGTGTTGGCATGTGTTGCTGGGGGTGGGACCCGGACCTTACACGTTAGCTGATGCTGAACTACTGAGCCCCACCCCAAGCCTGCTATCTGGGTTTTAGCCTCAGAATCAGCCTGTACCCATAGCAAAGAGGACCTGCTGTGTTTACAGATCAGAACAGATACCCAGACCCTGATAATGCGGAGCTGTATGAACTGCAGACTTGGGCCATGTGAGGGACGTAAGAGCCTGCCCTGGAAAGGCGAGGCCAAAACCCCATATATACTGAGCCAGCGGGAGAAAACAAGGGGCCACATTAAGAGGACTTTTGTGAGCTAAGTACTAAAGTTGAAGTTTAACGTCCAGCATGGCTCCTGATTGAAATAGAACTTTTCAGCTGGATATTCAGGCTCATATAAATCCCAGGCAGGTCAGCAGATCTCTGTGAGTTCAAGGCCAGCCTGGTCTAGCAGTGAGTTCCACAACAGTCAAAGTTACATAGCTTGGTCTGGTATTAAAAGAAACGAATAAATAAAACAGCTGAAGTTCTATGGGATCTGATTCTTTCTTCTGGCCTCTGAACTCATGTACACACACACACACACACACACACACACACACACTTAAAAATATAACAAATCTTAAATTCTTTTCAATTCAACAAATTACACTAAAAACAATTATAACACAGCTCACTGCTTCCTGGTTTGACATCATTATTATCAACAATGCGGCCAGCGCGTGCTCTAAGAGGATCTGCAGGGGAAGGAGATGGTCCTTAATGTGCATCTCATTCCAATGTATCGAAAACCATATTCAGCACCGTATGGTAGGGGCGGAAACCAGCGAGGGCTCCACAGCAGGGCCTCACGCGTGCACACAGGGCAGGCTGATGGGGCTCCTCACCCCAGAGCCCTGTGTGCGTGCACCAAGTGTGCTCTGGCCGACTCTGGGAGCTAGGAGGGTTGTGCCCTTGCACAGACTGGACTCAGAGCGGCTGGGATATGCTGGCCCTCTTCCAGCCCGTGATGCCTTCTGCATTCTAGGTTACAGATGTCCACTGCTCCCTCTGCCCCTATTCATTTTGAAACACGCACGTACAGCACTTGCATTAAAGTTCTGATTTTAAAGATCGGAATAGGCAAACAAACCAGGAGGCGGTGAGCGGGCGGGAGAGGTGGGAGGGAGGGAGGGGAGTTACGGGCATCTTACCGAAGGACTTGGCCACAGCAATGGTCTCCAGGAGGCCCATCAGAGGCACCACAGCCAGTCCGGCCCCCAAGTCCTGAGGGGAGAAGGTCACTGAGCCCCCCCTGTGCTCGGGAAGGCTCTGGCCAAGCAGGGACCCACCACAGCAGGATGCGCTTTCTTGACAGCTAACAGAGGTAAATGCTGGCGGCTACGGGAGTGTGAATTTACACTGGAGAGGAAGTGGAGCCCGGCAAAGGGCTATCCTGAGGTTGTGTCCTATTTGGTCTCTTCTCCACTTTCCTGAGATACCCCTTCCTGAGGAGCAGGCCCAGGGGCCACGTCAGCTCCAGCCACACTGCTGGCTCTGCATCCACTCACCTGCACCATCTCAGAGAACGAGATGGTCTTATTGTCGGTGGTCATGGAGAAGGGTGGGGCCCGCACAGGAGGGAGGCCCGCAGCGATCTTTCCAGTCAGAACGAAAGGATGGGACCCCGTCACCTCGAAGGCGTAAGCAATCAGGGCTGCGACGGAGACCACCAGGGCATTGCGAGCTGGGGCAGAAGGGGAGGAGACTGGTGAGCCCCAGGCCATTTTGGCTTTTGAAAATGTATTTGATTTATTTCATGCATATGTGTGTTTCACCGCACATGTATGTGTGTGTGTGTGTGTGTGTGTGTGTGTGTGTGTGTATACCATGTAGGCGCCTGGAGCCTGAGGTCAGAAGATTCCCCCAAATCCAGAGCTATAGGCAGTTGTGAGCTGCTGTGCAGATGCTGGTGATTAAACACGGAACTCTGCAAGAGCAACAAGTGCTCTTCACCACTGAGCCGTCTCAGCCCTGAGACCTAGTCTTAATGAGTACACTGTCGCAACAAAGTGGGCGTCATCCCATTACAGATGGCTGTGAGCCACCATGTGGCTGCTGGGATTTGAACTCAGGACCTCCGGAAGAGCAGTCAGTGCTCTTAACCACTGAGCCATCTCTCTAGCCTGAGACCTAGTCTTTGTTTGCTTGTTTTCGAGGCAGGGTTTCTCTGCATAGCCCTGGCCATCCTGGAACTCACTCTGTAGACCAGGCTGGCCTTGAACTCAGAAACCCTCCTGCCTCTGCCTCCCAAGTGCTGGAAATAAAGGCATGCGCCACCACTTCCCAGCAGCAGAGACCTACTCTTAATGAGATTAAGGTAACTGAGTCGCTGCATGTCACAGCCAAGGGAGAATACCCTTCCACAACCCTCCTGCTGCATGCTGGGAGACTCAGCCTGAATGAATGTGGCCATGAGCTGGGCTGGGCTGTAGCTACACAGTGGGCACTTAATAACAGCGAGGGACTATGTTTTTTTAAACTTTATTCATTTAATGTATGAGTGCTCTGCTGCATATGCATCTGCCTGCCTGAAGAGGGCATCAGATCCCCCTATACATGGCTGTGAGCCACCATGTGGTTGCTGGGATTTGAACTCAGGACCTTCAGAAGAGCAGTCCGTGCTCTTAACTACTGAGCCATCTTATCAGCCCGAGGGACTATTTTAAAAGCAGCGGAGAAAAGGGTCAAAGGCAGATAACAACAGGCGCACACTCCTATTGCCGCGGTGCAGAGTGAAGGCCAGAAGGTCGCAGACAGAACCTTTAAAGCATCAAGAGGGGAAAAGGTAGACGTCTATACCCATTCTGTACACAGCAAACTGTCTTTGAAATGTCAAGTCAAAAACAAAAAACAAAAAAACAAAACAAAACAAAAAAACCAAACAACAGTTAAGACATAAAAAGCAGAAAGAACTGACCAGTAAGCCTGCACAGGGCGGTGTCAGCGAAGCCTCTGTGCAGAGGGTAGCGTCACCACACAGAACCCAAGAACGGCTCAGAAGCTTGAAGAGGACCAGAAACAGTGGCCACACATCAGTGACTTTCTCCTTAATGTGCAGGGCTCCTTAAAAGCAGACGCAGGTCTAAAGGAGAAGACAGCTCCCAACATCTTTACATGGGCTTTACAGTACACGGGGGGGGGGGGGGGGGGGGAGGGGGGATGTACTGTCACAGGGACATCGATATCAGCAGGGAAGAACCAAGTCAAGTTACCCTGTCACCCGTGAAGCTGTGAGAAGAAGCACAGGATCCTCAAACCCTAAAGAACCGTGACTTAGTCAGCGATTTCCTGCTGTGAGCAGACACCGTGACCAAGGCAACTCTTATAAAAACAACATTTAGTTGGGGCTGGCTTACAGGCTCAGAGGTTCAGTCCATTATCATCGAGGCGGGAACATGGCAGCATCCAGGCAGGCATGGTGCAGGAGGAGCTGAGAGTTCTAGACCTTCATCTGAAGGCTGCTAGCAGAAGACTGGCTTCCAGAAAGCTAGGATGAGAGTCTTAAAGCCCACACCTACAGTGACACACCTACTCCAACAGGGCCACACCTCCTAATAGTGCTACTCCCTGGGCCAAGCATACACAAACCATCACTAACCATGAAGCACAACCTTGGGCAAACACACACGAGACAGAACTAATCAGCTAACAAAGGTAACAAGGAAGTCAAAGCACTCAATCCAAGACAAGGGTAGAACACGGAAAAGACACAGCATGGAGACTCACAGCACAACTCAGCAGAGGCCACACCCATGGATGCTAGAGATGTGAACGGCATAAATTTCAACCAGAACAAGGCAGAGACTGCCATAGGGCACAGTAATGTTATAAGAAATTAGACAAATAGGGATGGATTATTAAATCTACTCTTAAAAGCATTGTAGAAGCTGGGCGTGGCGGCGCATGCCTGTAATCCCAGCACTTGGGAGGCAGAGGCAGGCGGATTTCTGAGTTTGAGGCCAGCCTGGTCTACAGAGTGAGTTCCAGGACAGCCAGGACTATACAACTAACTATACAGAGAAACCTTGTCTCGAAAAAAACCAAAAAGCATTGTAGAGCCACAATCTTACATTGGTAGAGATGTTCACATCTTGATGCAGAGTTGAAGTTGTATTTCCTTACATTGGCACAGAATTTTGTATAGTGATACAGGTTTAGGGTTTTCATTGGTATAAATCTTTATGATTAATACAGAATTTAAGATTGATTTTGTTACTCTTAGATACACATTGTGCCTAGGCAACTCATTTAAAATACAAGGTTTAATCCCAGTCCTTTTGTTTTGTTTGGTTTTGGTTTTTGGTTTTGTTTTTGAGACAGGGTTTCTCAGTGTGGCCCTGGCTGTCCTGGAACTTACTCTGTAGACCAGGCTGGCCTCGAACTCAGAAATCCACCTGCCTCTGCCTCCCAAGTGCTGGGATTATAATCCCAGTCATTTTAATAGCTGCTATTCCAAACTGTTTAGGATGATTAACAAGTTGATAGTCAATCGAACTCATAGTCTATTAGATATGAGTCAGGGTTCTCACAGAACTATCTGCCCAGGGTCATACAGACCATAGGTAGCTGGGGATGGGCAATGTGAGCTTGTTCAGATATGCTACGAATAGTTAGATGGCCTTCAAAGTTCAGAGACCCAAAGACTATGGCATTTAAAATCATCTCATTAGCCGGGCGTGGTGGCGCACGCCTGTAATCCCAGCACTTGGGAGGCAAAGGTAGGCGGATTTCTGAGTTCGAGGCCAGCCTGGTCTACAGAGTAAGTTCCAGGACAGTCAGGACTACACAGAGAAACCCTGTCTCAAAAAATAAAAAAAAAAAAGTGGGGGGGGGGGGCTTAAAAACAAACCACATTTCTCCTGATGTCCACAAAAATCCCACCTTACAGAGACACAGTAGAGCAGAGGTTATTTCAAGAAAGAAAGAGAAACAAGCAACAACGAACCCATCTTACACGTTCACGTTCCTAGTGATAGACAATTCAGACAACTTCCAGATAGGAAAACAAACCACAGCCAGAGGTCTCCAGTCCTTCCTCAATAATTAAGGAACAGAAAAGAAACTGACAAGAATACAGCAGTCTAGGGCTGTAGAGGTGGCTCAGTGCTTAAAGGCACTCGCCACTAAGTCTGAAGACCAGAGGTTGATCTCTGGGACCCACACGGTGGAAGGACCAACATCTGCAAGTTGTCCACTGATCTCCACACCTGCTGTCCCTGAGGGCCATGGGTACATCACCGTCTAGAAGGCACACAGGTCTCAATAAATGAAATTTGCTTGCTTGTATGGGTTGTTTGTTTTTTGAGACAGGGTTTCTCTGTGTAGCCCTGGCTATCCTGGAACTTACTCTGTAGACCAGGCTGGCCTCGAACTCGGGGATCAAGCCAGTCAATATTCCATCAGGGATGCAGAGGGGCTCGTGAGATCCCACCCCTAGTGCTTGACAGCTGCTGGGGAAGGGAGGGTGGCCTCCGGGGAGTCTGGGCATGCTCGAGCTGAGAGCCCTGCAGCTGTGGAACGCATCCAGCACTAATAGACTCAGCAACTTGCTTTAAAAAAAAAGTGAGTGTGGGAGGGGACATGCTGGAGGCAGCCATGGGGATGGGGATGGGGGAGGAAGAGAGAATGTGATCAAGATACAGTGTATCAATGTATGAAAGTGTCAAAGAATAAATTAAAAAAAATATATTTTTTTTTCTTCTGAGACAGGGTTTCTCTGTATAGCCCTGGCTGTCCTAGAACTCACTCTGTAGACCAGGATGGCCTCGAACTCAGAAATCTGCCTGCCTCTGCCGCCCAGAGTGCTGGGATTACAGGCGTGCGCCACCATCGCCCAGCGAAATTAAAATATTTTAAAGGAGGCTGGAGAGATGGCTCAAAGGTTAAGATCACTGGTTGCTCTTTAGAGGACCCAGATTCAATTCTCAGCACCCACGGGGCCCCTAACAGCTGTCTATGGTTCCAGTTCTGGGGGATGTGACACCCTCTTCTGGCCTTTGTGGGCAGTGCATGAACATGGTACAGGGACATACATGCAGGCAAAGCACTCACATACATAAAAACTTAAATATGTTTTTAAAAGTAGTGATCATTCTGTAAATAAAAACAAAAACAAAAACAAAAACAAAAGAAAAGACAAGCCAGAGTTGGATGGTCTCCGTGGGACTTGATCTTTTTTCTGCTGCTATTTGAGCTACTGACTGCAGAGGCACTCGTCCCACAGTGGGGTCAGCGCACCTCAAGTCTCTGTCCACCAGATGGCAGCAACAGCGTCCCAACTGCACTGACAACCATGATCCCTAAAGTCACCATCTAGGCCTGAAAACTATCGGCTGCCCTGTGTCTTCAGCTCAGCGTGGGTGGGAATCCCCTCCGCCCACGGCCCCGCCCACATCCCCGCCCACAGCCAGACCGCTGTGGAACTGGCTCTTCGGTCAGCAGGTCCCCTCACCTGTTGCGACCGTCCACACCAGCCCGCGGCTGAACCTCACACCAAGGGGCATCTCAGGATGGGAAGGAGGCATGTGTCCCCGCATCAGTTTCAGCACAAGCAGCAGCACCATGCAGGCCAGCCCCAGGACGGCGTCGCCTACCCTGGAGACGGGAAGGGGGGATGGGGGCGCAGAAGGGAGGGGAAGGGGGTAGGTTAGGGGGAAGGGGAGTGGTGGGGGAGGGGGGAGGGGAGGGGAGGAGGCGGGCAGTCAGCACGGATTGTTTGTGGCTGCCCTTTCCTTTTACTGAGCCTGCGTTTCTCTAGACAGCTCAAGCAGTCCTTGATCTTGTAATCCTCCTGCCTCAGCATCCCGGACAACAGGATCACAGACAGGAGTATAACTTTTTTTTTTCTTCCGAGACAGAGTTTCTCTGTGTAGCCCTGGCTGACCTGGAAGTCACTCAGTAGACCAGGCTGGCCTCGAACTTAGAAATCTGCCTGCCTCTGCCTCCCAAGTGCTGGGATTAAAGGCGTGCGCCACCACCGCCCAGCAGGAGTATAACTTTTGCTGCTAGTCTCTCTGTCCCGCTTTCTACCTTCTGAATAATCTATTCTATTTCTTAACTACTCTGGCCTGGGAAGGACACACCCCTGTGAGGGCTTCGAGGTGGGAGGCCCCTCATCACCATGGTAACTGGACTATTGACCTGTTTTTTTTTTTTTTTTCCCAGTCACGAGTCCTCTAGCCCGATGGGTGTTGAGTCTGTTTCCAAGAGGTTTGGAGACCTTGGGATTACATAGTCAGTGACACCCTGCCCACTGCACCATCTGTAAGGACTGTGGATAACCAGTCCCACTCCCCTGCCTAGGGGGCAGACAGGAAGCACCCTGCCACTAGTTTCAGGCCCTGGGGAGCTCTGCAGACTGCTCTATACTTTCTGGTCCAAGGAAAAGGCCATTCACTGGCTCCCACCGGTCCGACGAGGTGGGTATTTAACTCTCCCGAGGAAAGGCCTCCCTCCTATGGGTGCCCCAGCTCTCCCCGTGGCTCACTGGCCCTGCCCGCTGCCCCTGTACCCCGCATCAGCTCTTGGTGCTGCATCTGTGACTCACTAAGAGCTTCGGAAGCGAGACGCTGCCGGCTCTGGGGCTGGCCCGGCCTTGTGTCTGTGTGTCTAACTTGCTGCGGGGTGACAGAACAGCTCTGCTCCCAAGGGCCCATGTGAGAGAGAACAAGTGTCACCTGGATGGGGGTGAAGGTGGGGGTGGCGAGGGGGTCTGGAAGGAAGGAGGAAAGCAGACGGGTACCTGGTCTCGCCGATGTGCAGGAAGGTGTGGTACACCTGGAGGAAGAACTGCCGGGGGATGTTCTGCAGGCCCAGTAGGTTCTGGTCAAAGAGAGGAGCCATCAGACGACCACCCACCAGAGGCCAGCTCCTCAGACTCTCTCCTGCCTCGCCCTCTCCCTCTCCCTCCATCAGGAGAACCCCCGGAGTCCCATGCTGGACCATCCATTCTCAAGGCTGTTTCAGGGCTCCCAGGAGATCCCTAAAGGCCCCAAAGCCAGCACAATGGAGTTATCTTAATACAACAGACCGAAGGCCAGTTAAAACCAGCTCTGCAGCCGCGTGGTTAGACACAGGCCCCAGTCATGGCCGTCACTTGTAGCACCGCCCCCACCAAGCAGAAGGAAAAATCAGGCTCCACAACATCGTATGTGCATACCACAGGCAGGCCTGGCTTCGAGCTGGGTACCGACTTCAGGAGAGGGGCTCCAATCCCCGCCTGTGTTCTTTATCACTTGAGGTCAGGGGCGGGAGGAGGGGTGACACGCTGTGCTAGCCTGACACTGTTGCGAATACTGAGGTGTGGAATTCTGGACCAGTAAGCAGAGATGTATTCTGGGTCTCAGGGGACTCCCGTGTTCAGGCCACGTCAGAGGGTTGCAGGTTACCATCTAATCAGGTTTTTTTGTTTTGTTTTGTTTTGTTTTTTGTTTTGGTTTTTCGAGACAGGGTTTCTCCGTGTCGTCCTGGCTGTGCTGGAACTCACTCTGTAGACCAGGCTGGCCTCGAACTCAGAAATCCGCCTGCCTCTGCCTCCCAAGTGCCATTCAATTCTCACAAGGGAAGGGAAAAATAAAAACACACTCTACTTATGTACTAAAATTGAATTAAGTTGCTTCCCAAATAAAGACAGGGCCTCCTGGAAAAAACACTGGCACACTCCAACATGTGTACGTAAGTACACACACACACACACACACACACACACACACACCTTGCTAAGTTGCTTGCTTGTTTTAAAGTGGACTCAATGACAAACTTGATATCTAGGGGTCTGGTGTGTGCTGGGAGTTAGATACATGAAAGTGTGACCTGGTGCCTTGCAATCGGGGTAGGAAAAAAAGAAAGAAAGAAAGAAAGAAAGAAAGAGAGAGAGAGAGAGAGAGAGAGAGAGAGAGAGAAAGAAAGAAAGAGCCAGCCAGCCACTGCACACATATACCCATACTCCTATCGTATAATTCCCAGCCCTCACAGAGAGGTAGAGCAGCCCCTGGCCTCGTGGAGATATGAAGCGGTGACACAGAGTCACTAGCCAGGGGTGTGGCCCTCAGTGTGCCACGAGGGGCCCAAGCCATCAGGTGCAGGACAGAGTTCGGTTCCACTCTGCACATGCGTGCTGGCTGCAGGGACACTTCACACCACAGTACCATCCTTGAGGGCTGGCAGCGGGGAGAATAAATTCTACCCCTGGGTAACCGAAGACTGAGTTGTAGCACTTTTTGTAGCTGTCTTACAAACAGCTTTAAACAGAGCAGGGAGCAGGAGAGACCGCAGCAGCAAAGTCATGCACTGAGCTCAGACCCGGGACATGACTGGAGTCTGGCATCTGGCTGGCAACCACGAGTCTCCCAACGAGCTGGTCGGAAAGATCGGGCAGAAACGTGTCAGGCACCCGGGCACGGACACAGCAAAGCCAGGGTACAGCGCCAGCCCCAGCCTGCCCGCCCTCAGGAAGGCCGTTCTCCAGAGCGGAGACCCCTGGGAGCAGCATGTGCGTCTCGATCCACAGTGACCACACGGCTGCAGGCCCCATCCAGCGTGACCGGTCTCGGTCTTACTCCCTGGCATGTGGCAGCAACCACAGGGGCAGAGTCCAGGGGACACTGTGCCTACCTTGATCTGTCCAAAGCCAATAGTGATGCTGGCAGCGGACGTGAAGCCATTAATGACAGGGGAGGAGATGAAGTCCAGCAGGAACCCTGTGGGCAAGAGAAAGGAGTGAGGCAGCTAATCCACTCACTTCAGGGGAAGGGGTGCGTGTGGCCCCGGGGCTGGGCAGCGACTGCAGCTGAGGGCTGACAGCTGGCAATGATGCTTGGGACATTTTTTTTTTTTTATGTATTTTATTTTTTTTTTATTCAAGGGACATTTTTTCTAAAGATTTATTTTCTTAAAAAAATTATTTTATACACAATGTTCTGCATATATATTTGCATGTCAGAAGAGGGTACCAGATCTCATTACAGATGGTTGTGAGCCACACCATGTGGTTGCTGGGATTTGAACTCAAGGCCTCTGGAAGAGCAGTCGGTGCTCTCAACCTCTGAGCCATCTCTTCAGCCCTAAAGATTTATTTTTTCAAAATTTATGTTTTGTGTGTGTGTGTGTGTGTGTGTGTGTGTGTATGTGTGTGTCTGTTCCTCTGTGTATTTATGTGCACCGTGTGTGCAGGTATGAACAGAGGCCAGGAGAGGATGCCAGATCCCATGAAACTAGAGCTCCACTGGTTCTGAGTTGCCCATGTGGCTGCAGTGAACCCAGGTCCTCTGCCAAAGTGGACACGCTCTTAACTGTGAGCCATCTGTGATGGTGTGAGTATGCCTGGCCCAGGGAGTGGCCCTCTTAGGAGGTGTGGCCTTGTCGGAGTAGGTGTGCCACTGTGGGCGTGGGCATTAAAACCCTCATCCTAGCTGCCTGAAAGCCATCTTCTCCTAGCTGCCTTTTGAACAAGAGGTGGGACTCTCAACTCCCCCAGCCCCACGCCTGTCTGGATGCTGCCATGCTCCCACCTTGATGATAATGGACTGAACCTCTGAACCTGTAAGTCAGCCCCAATTAAATGTCCTTTATAAGAGCTGCCTTGGTCATGGTGTCTGTCCACAGCAGTAAAACCCTAACTGGGACACCACTTTTGGAAGGTGGGAAAGGTCTAGGCTCTGGGGCTCCAATGCTTCTGGCCCCTGTGAAGAATACAGTAGAGATGGAGGCTGCCCGGCCCCTGTATGCAGAGATGCACAGAACAGCAACCCGAGAGGGCCTGGTACCCCAGGGGAAGCAGCCTGAAGCCACTCCCCACAGCAGGAAGGCAGAGTCTTACCCAAATGCAGGAGTCCCATGGCCAGCTGGATACAGCCGGACAGGAAGGCGAGCAGCACAGCATAGGCAGGCTCACGGAAGGTGTAGAAGGACACCAGGAGAGACATGATGGCCGTGGGGCCCAGAGTCACGTCCCGGGAGGTGCCCAGGAGGAGATACACGAAGCATCCCATGAAGGCAGAGTAGAGACCGTACTGCTGGGGAAAGACTGCAGTGAGTACCGGGAGGCCCAGGCTGCTCACCGCACATTCTAGTCTGTTGTCAGCCCTGCACTTAGGCACCCCCAAACACACCAGAGGATGCACCTCTCTCCTTCCATTAACTACCAAAGGAAGGTGTTGGCGGGTAGGCTGCTGGAAGCTCCGAGGTCTGTGTGTTTATATTTGTGAGTCTGAGGGTGTGCTTGTTTTTTTACATTTTATGTGCCAGAGTACTCTGCCTGCAATTACGTATGTGCACCATGTGAGTGGGGGTGGCCTCAGAGGCCCACGCTAAATCCTCTGTAGCCGGAGTTACAACTGCTTGTTACGAGCTGCCCCATCTGGGTGCCAGGACCTGAACCCAGGTCCTCTGCAGGAGCAGCAAATATTCTTAACGGCAGAACCATGTTTCTAGCCCTAAGCAATCTTTTAAAATCTGTTGTCTTGTGATTGCATCTCGCTATGTGACCCTGTGATAGGTTGGCCTTGAACTCTTAATCCTCCTGCCTCAGCTTCCCAAAGTGCTGGGATTTCTAGGCATGAGCCACCAGTAGCTGGCTGTTCTTAAGGCCACCATGAGGCACAATTCAGTCCCCAGCTGAAAAATCTAGGACCAGCTTGGCACCGAAAATAAGTCACATGTTAAGAGATTAGACACACGTGTTGAATTCCATGGTCGCTGTTCCATCCTGAGGAACGGGGAGGGATCTGGCCATGGAGAGGGGACAGCAGGCAGAGGGGGTCAGTCACTTCACCTGGGGTGGGAGCCCAGCCACTTCTGCATAGGCCAGAGCCTGGGGGATGGCGGTGAGTCCCACGGAGAGTCCAGCGATGAAGTCCAGCCTCAGCCACTGCAGAGAGTAGCCAGGCAGCCAGGCCAGGACGGGCAGCCTCCGCTTCAGGGCCGCACCGGAGCAGCACAGGTCTGGTGCCATGTCCAGGCTGGGGGTCTGGGCTGACCCAGACCGTTCACAGAGCTGGGCATGGGTGACATGGAGCAGTGATCAGGGGCTGAGCTTGGGAGAAGGTGGCATTTTCTTCCCAAGGCTGTCAGGAGCAGAGCCTGCCTTCTGTGGAAGGGAGGCCAGGCCAGGTGGCTAAGTTTACTAAACCATGGTGATCTGGAAAAGGAAGCCACTAAAATGTGCCCATGGGCCTGGACCAAGGATTCGGGAAGGCCCCTCTTTCCAATCTCTGGACCACTGACCCTGGACCCCACTGACCCCAAGCTTTGGGGTCTCTCCATTACCAACTCCTACCAACAAAACTGCACAAACTAGTTCTTCATGGGATGCCTAAAGACTGAATTTTCACCTCTGAAGAACCACTTCCTTCCTTTTACCCCCTCCCCAGGGAACCTGACTGTCTCAGCCCGGAGAGAAGCAGGTCCTGCAGGCCCAGGCTTCCTCTGGTCGGGCAGAGTGTGTGCGTGGGCAGCCAGGAGGCCCCAAGGAGCCAAGATTTACAAGTGTACACATCACCACCGCAGAGGGCCACCAAGGTGTTAGGGCTCCACCCACCACTGAGGGCTACAGTTGGGGAAAAGGGGGCATGAGTGTGTCACATCCCTGAAGTCAAGATTTACCCAGCACCCACTTGTGGCATTCATAGCTCAAGGGGGGCCCTGAAGATTCTGGTTTGTTTTCCAAAGGTTAACTGAAGCTTCCAAATTAATTCAAGGTAAGTAGCATCCGCTAAGATCCTGGCGCGCACAGTCACACACACACACACACACACACACACACACACACACGTCCCAGCCTATAGCTGACTCCTCTCCTCACTACTGGTCCATACGCCCCAGCCCTTGAAGTGACACTTTAGACAAAATCCACTCCTCCCCACCCCCACGCCGCCGATAGCAAGAGATCCCAGGATCGAGGGGGGGGGGAGGAGGGAGGGGGGAAGGAGAAAAGGGGGGGGGGACGCGGAGGCTGAGGTCCCAGTGGGGAACACAACAAGTCTGAGAACCTGGATTAAGGCGGCCCGGACTCCACTGGGTCGCGGTAGAGAGGGTCCCCGGAGTAGGGCTCAGCCGGGGACCCAGCGCTGGCCTCGCGCCCACAGCTCCTGGTGACCCCAGGCCACACCGCCACGCACTCCCTCTCTCCATTACACGGACCCAGACTCACCCACCGGACGCTGAGGCTCGGGGTCTTCCGAAGTGACCTTAGCTGAGTTCGCAGGAATCTCAGGGGCTGAGTGGGCAGGACATGGGCGGGGCCTGCCTTGCACGTGACCGTGGGGACGAGCCGGAACCGCCGAGCCTGACCGGCGCCGCCATGCACCGCCCGGGACTGGCCTGCTGCACAGTGCTGTTGGTCCTGGGATTCTGTGGCGTGCACTCGCGCAACGTGCTGCTGATAGTTGGTGAGTGCCGCCGTCCCTGGCACGGCCACCAGCTGCTGCCCCCAGAAGTGGCCACTCGGCTCTTCCCCGCCACTGGCCCGTGCTGGCCCCAGTTCCTTGCGGAGCCTCCTGGTGCACGTCCCTTTCTAGTGATTCCAGTCTGGCCCTCCCGCTTCTGCCCTCGCCAGTCTGGCTCAGCACTCCCACATCTGAAGTCAGAGCTGCCAGGGAGACCCTGTGGGTCCCGGCTACTCAGGCTGGGCGGCTCTGCAGAGCTAGAGGGTTCACAGACCTCTGAGAAGGTTCCAGAAAAGAGAATAGCGCCTGAGTCCCCAAGTTTTTGCAGGATGACCTGGTCAGCTCTTTTACCTCCTGGTCCAAAAGTACAGTACTCCATTGCCCACGCAAACTCCCTCAGCCCCTCTTAGAAACCACCAAGTTCCTCCGGCATTCATGAGACTTCCTGTTTGGGTGATCAGTGCCTGGCTTGTGACAGCCCAGGCCTTCTGAGGTCTGGCCCTGGGCCAGGCCCACTCTTTCTGATAAACTTTGTGGTGTCTGGGCAGACCAGTTGGTTAATTGTAACATAAACAGTGCTGTCTTAGCAGCACTACCCCCCAGGCTCCCTGAGGACAGTAGTGAGGATCTGCCCGGGGTGCACATCCACCGGATAGGCCTGGCGCAGGAATACCTGGAGCCCAGTCCGTGTGGCTCGGGAACTTCGGCCATGTCTCAGCTTGGACAGCCATCACAACAAAACCGGACAGGCTTGGGGCTGGAGAGGTGGCTCAGTGGTTAGGAGGACTTGCTGGCCTTCCAGAGGACACAGGTTCAATACCCAGAAGCCACCTGGCGGCTCACAGTGATCTATAACTGTTGTGTGTATACATGCAGGCAAAATGCCCACAAAGTCGAAAAGATGCACACTCACGCGTGCACACATGTGTGCAAGCCACACTACAGGCCAGGTTTTTGTTTTTTGTTTTTGTTTGTTTTGTTTTTGTTTTTGTTTTTTCGAGACAGGGTTTCTCTGTGTAGCCTTGGCTGTCCTGGAACTCACTCTGTAGACCAGGCTGGCCTCCAACTCAGAAATCCGCCTGCCTCTTCCTCCCAGAGTGCTGGGATTACAGGCGTGTGCCACAACTGCCCGGCTCAGGCCAGGTTTTAACAAACAGATGAATGTCTGATAATTCCATTTTATGGAGAGACTGGGCTCAGAAAGCCAGCTCCTCCGTCTGCTTCCAGGGAGGCCTTCGTGGCTTGTTGATGGCACCTGTCTCATCTCCTAATATGACAGAGAAATGCCACAGTCCCTTTGGGTTGGGTCCCACCCTCACTTTTTTTTTTTTTTTTTTTTTTTTGTTTTTTGTTTTTTGGATTTGGTTTTTTTGAGACAGGGTTTCTCTGTGTAGCCCTGGCTGTCCTGGAACTCTGTAGATCAGGCTGGCCTCCAACTCAGAAATCCACCTGTCTCTGCCTCCCAGAGTGCTGGGATTACAGGCGTGCGCCACCACCACCCGGCATCCAACCCTCACTTAACTGTTGAAGACTGTGGATTCAGATAGTGACAGCAGGAATTTTAGGACTCAATTCCGTCTGGATCAGAGTCAGAGGCAGGAGCTGAGACCCATGTGTGCAAGCAGCATGCCTTCCTGGCCTATAGCAGAAGGCACATGTAACACAACTGCTCCTGCCTGTCCTGCTGTCTGTCCTCCTGCCTGTCCTGCTGTCTGTCCTGCTGTCTGTTCACCTGTCTGTCCTCCCGCCTGTCCTCTCAGCTGTCCTGACTGTCCTCCCGACTGTCCTTTTGCCTGTCCTGCCTGGCCCCCTGTCTGTCCTCCTGCCTGTCCTCCTGTCTGTCCTCCTGCCTGTCCTCCCATCTGTCCTCCTGTCTGTCCTCCAGCCTGTCCTTCCATCTGTCCTCCCGCCTGCCCTCCTGTCTGTCCTCCCACCTGTCCTCCTGCCTGTACTCCCGGCTGTCCCTCTGTCTGTCATCCCGCCTGTCCTCCCTGTCCTCCCACCTGTCCTCCTGCTTGTCCTCCTGTCTTTCATTCCGTCTGTCCTGCCTGTCTTCCCGGTTGTCCTCCTGTCTGTCCTCCCGGCTGTCCTCCTGTCTGCCTTCCTCCCTGTCCTCCTGCCTGTCCTCCTACCTGTCCTCCAGTCTGTCCTCCTGCCTGTCCTCCTGCCTGTCCTCCTGCCTGTCCTCCTGCCTGTCCTCCTCCCTGTCTTCCCACCTGTCCTCTTGCCTGGCCTCCTGCTTGTCCTTCTGTCTTTCATTTCGTCTGTCCTGTCTGTCCTCCCGGCTGTCCTCCTGTCTGTCCTCCCGGCTGTCCTCCTGTCTGCCTTCCTCCCTGTCCTCCTGCCTGTCCTCCTGTCTGTCCTCCCGGCTGTCCTCCTGGCTGTCCTCCCGGCTGTCCTCCTGTCTGCCTTCCTCCCTGTTCTCCTGCCTGTTCTCCTGTCTGTCCTCCCACCTGTCCTCCTGGCTGTCCTTCTGCCTGTCCTCCCAGCTGTCCTCCTGGCTGTCCTCCCGGCTGTCCTCCCAACTGTCCTCCATTCTGTCCTTCTGCCTGTCCTCCTGTCTGTCCTCCCGCCTGTCCTCCTGGCTGTCCTCCTGTCTGCCTTCCTCCCTGTCCTCCTGTCTGTCCTCCCGGCTGTCCTCCTGTCTGCCTTCCTCCCTGTCCTCCTCCCTGTCCTCCTGTCTGTCCTCCCACCTGTCCTCCTGGCTGTCCTTCTGCCTGTCCTCCCAGCTGTCCTCCTGTCTGTCCTCCCGGCTGTCCTCCTGGCTGTCCTCCTGTCTGCCTTCCTCCCTGTCCTCCTCCCTGTCCTCCTGCCTGTCCTCCTGTCTGTCCTCCCGCCTGTCCTCCTGGCTGTCCTCCTGTCTGCCTTCCTCCCTGTCCTCCTCCCTGTCCTCCTGCCTGTCCTCCTGTCTGTCCTCCCACCTGTCCTCCTGGCTGCCCTTCTGCCTGTCCTCCCAGCTGTCCTCCTGGCTGTCCTCCTGGCTGTCCTCCCGTCTGCCTTCCTCCCTGTCCTCCTGCCTGTCCTCCTCCCTGTCCTCCTGCCTGTCCTCCCATCTGTCCTCCCACCTGTCCTCCCGCCTGTCCTCCCGTCTGTCCTCCCGGCTGTCCTCCCGTCTGTCCTCCCGCCTGTCCTCCTGTCTGTCCTCCCGTCTGCCTTCCTCCCTGTCCTCCAGCCTGTCCTACCTGTCCTCCCAGCTCTCCTCCTGCCTGTCCTCCCGCCTGTTCTACTATCTGTCCTCCCAGCTGTCCTTCTACCTGTCCTTCCGCCTGTCCTCCTCCCTGTCCTCCTGTCTGCCTTCCTCCCTGTCCTCCTGCCTGTCCTCTTCTCTGTCCTCCCGGCTGTCCTCCTGGCTGTCCTCCAGTCTGTCCTTCCACCTGTCCTCCTCCCTGTCCTCCCGCCTGTCCTCCCGGCTGTCCTCCTGTCTGTCTTCCGGCCTGTCCTCCCACCTGTCCTCCTGCTTGTCCTCCTGGCTGTCCTCCCTCCTGTTCTCCTGTCTGCCTTTCTCCCTGTCCTCCTACCTGTCCTCCTACCTGTCCTCCCGGCTGTCCTCCCGGCTGTCCTCCTGCCTGTCCTCCCACCTGTCCCCCTGTCTGTCCTCCCACTTGTCCTCCTGGCTGTCTTCCCACCTGTCCTCCCGCCTGTCCTCCTGCCTGTTCTCCCACCTGTCCTCCTGGCTGTCCACCTGTCTGCCTTCCTCCCTGTACCCCTGTCTGTCCTCCCACCTGTACCCCTGTCTGTCCTCCTGCCTGTCCTCCTGCCTGTCCTCCTGCCTGTCCTCCTGTCTGCCTTCCTCCCTGTCCTCCTGCCTGTCCTCCCACCTGTCCTCCTGCCTGTCCTCCCACCTGTCTTCCTGCCTGTCCTCCTCTCTGTCCTCCCACCTGTCCTCCTCTCTGTCCTCCTGCCTGTCCTCCTGTCTGCCTTCCTCCCTGTCCTCCTGCCTGTCCTCCTCTCTGTCCTCCTGCCTGTTCTCCCACCTGTCCTCCTGCCTGTCTTCCTCTCTGTCCTCCTGCCTGTCCTCCCACCTGTCCTCTCTGTCCCCCTGTCTGTCCTCCTGTCTGCCTTCCTCCCTGTCCTCCCGGCTGTCCGCCTGCCTGTCCTCCCACCTGTCCTCCCGCCTGTCCTCCAGTCTGTCCCCCGCCTGCTTGGCTGTCATTGGTCCTTGCCCAAGTGGTGCAGCGGGGTGGAGGCTGGTGGCTGGGCTGGGGGCTGGGCGTCCACCTTTGTTCAGGGACTGCACTGTCCCTGAGGCAGGTGGGTGGGTGACGTGCTGGTCCTGGGTTCCCACCAGCTAGTTCTGGGGAGCCTCTGCATGGCTGTAGGTGCTGCGTGTCACCTCGCACTTCCTCCTGTAGGTCGAGGGCCAGAAACAGACAATCTGCAAGGCTGTCTCTGAGAGAGGCAGAGGTGTGGTGTACACACACACACACACACACACACACACACAAACGCACGCACGCACACCCCTCAGCTGTGCCCCGGGCATGTCTCTCCTGGCTGGCTGTCACCTTGTGAGGTAGAGTCTGCAGAGCCCAGGGGGGCCCGGTAGCCTGCAGGGATTGCATCCAGCCACTACCTACTAACCCGCCTGCATGGATGCCAGTCTGTGGGGTGTGTGCTCCTCACACTAGCCTACCTGTTAACATCCCCACCCGAGTTTCCCGTGTTGGGTCCCCTGCAAACCATGGTGTCTTCTCTCCCCGCTAACACATCACCCAGCGATCTTGCCGACCTGCCCGCTCACAAACTCCTGTGTCGTTGTTGTGCCTGGCACCACACCCCTCAGATGTCCTGCCTTCTGGGAGTGTCTTGTCCAACTTCTTATCCAACTTCTGAGCACCACTGGAACCAGCCTTTACAGCAGTACCGTGGGTGCCCCCACCACTATCCCTCCTGACCCGCCAACACGCCCTCTGCTCTGTCTTCCTCAGCGGATGACGGAGGCTTTGAGAGCGGTGTATACAACAACACCGCCATCGCCACCCCTCACCTGGATGCCCTGGCCCGCCACAGCCTCATCTTCCGGAACGCCTTCACGTCCGTCAGCAGCTGTTCCCCGAGCCGTGCCAGCCTCCTCACCGGCCTGCCCCAGGTGAGAGTGGCCAGTGGGGTGGAGGGGGAGGAGTGGCTAGGCGGTGTCTCCAGGGCCCAGGCCTCTGCCGCGGGAAACCCGTGCTCTCCTGGGAGGTGCTGCCTGGTTTCCCTTGCATCCTTAGGGGCAGGTACTGCCCAGAGCTCTCAGGTGCAGCCAGGGCTCTGCCTCCATAGCCCTCAGCTCAGCTGGCTCTGCTGCTCTGCGTCATGAGCGAATACCTCTCAGTGCCTTAGTGTCCTCATCTGAGACGTGGGCACAATGATGTGTCACTTGAAGGTCATCGTGGGCGTTGGTCAAACATGGCTTTGTGGAGAAAGTGCTCAGCACAGAGCCTGCTCACCTCCTGGCAGCCCCGCACACCTCCTGTCCATCCCCACACACCTCCTGTCCAGCCCCACAAACCTCCTGTCCATCCCCACACACCTCCTGTCCAGCCCCGCACACCTCCTGTTCAGCCCACACACTCCTGTCAGCCCCGCACACCTCCTGTCTAGCCCGCACACCTCCTGTCCAGCCCACACACCTCCTGTCCAGCCCCGCACACCTCCTATCCAGCCCCGCACACCTCCTGTCCATCCCCACACACCTCCTGTTAGCCCGCACACCTCCTGTCCATCCCACACACCTCCTGTCCAGCCCGCACACCTCCTGTCAGCCCCTCACACCTCCTGTCCAGCCCGCACACCTCCTGTCCAGCCTGCACACCTCCTGTCAGCCCCGCACACCTCCTGTCCATCCCCACACACCTCCTGTCCAGTCCCGCACACCTCCTGTCCAGCCTGCACACCTCCTGTCCAGCCCCGCACACCTCCTGTCCAGCCCCGCACACCTCCTGTCCAGCCCCACACACCTTCTGTCCAGCCCACACACCTCCTGTCAGCCCCTCACACCTCCTGCCCAGCCCCACACACCTCCTGTCCAGCCCGCACACCTCCTGTCAGCCCTTCATACGTCCTGCCCAGCCCTGCACTCAGAACCTCCGTGGGGTCAGGCACTTTCTTTTTCTGTTGTCCTGGTAAAGTACATAAAACATAAAATTTGCCCTCTTAGCAGTCTTCCAGTGCACAGTCAGTGGAATACACTCACATGACTGCAGCCCGCCCTCCATCCGCTCTAGAACTTGCTTTAACTGCAACCCTGTCTTCATTAACCCCCACCTCCACCCCGATTTCTGCTCTATCATTTCTGAATCCGATGACTCTAGGACGCTCTTGAAGGTGGAGTCACCGCTGTTCAGCTTTTGTGGCAGGCTGTGACACTGATCTTAGCATCTCTGTGGCCCATGTCAAAATTTACTAAATCTTTTTTGACATCTCTGTTATAAATGCCTTTAGTCCCAGCACTTGGGAGGCGGAGGCAGGCGGACCTCTGAGTTTACAGCCAGCCTGGTCTACAGAGTGAGTTCCAGGACAGCCAGGGCTACATAGAGAAACCCTGTATCAATGGTTTATGTGTTAAAGGGTTTGTTTTTTTTAGATTTACTTATTTATTTATTTGTTTATTTATTTATTTTTTGGTTTTTCGAGACAGGATTTCTCTGTATAGCTCCGGCTGTCCTGGAACTCACTCTGTAGACCAGGCTGGCCTTGAACTCAGAAATCCACCTGCCTCTGCCTCCCAAGTGCTGGGATTAAAGGCATGCGCCACCACCGCCCGGCTATTTATTTTTTTTATTTTACGTATATGAGTATACTGTAGCTGTACAGAGGTTGTGAGCCATTATGTGGTTGCTGGGATTTGAACTCAGGACCTCCGGAAGAGCAGTCAGTGCTCCTAACCGTTGAGTCATCTCCCCAGCCCCTATTTTGAAGTTTTAAATTACATTTTAAAATTTATATTGTGTGAGTGGGTGAGGTAGAACACATCAGGCACATCAGAGACAGCTTGTGGGAACAGATCATCTCCTCATACCACGTGGGTCTCAGGGCTGGGACTCGGGTCGCCCTCGGGCTGAGTGCCTTCCCACGTGAGCTGTCTTGTTGCATAGCCCTCAACCTTTTTCGAGACAGGGCCTAGGACAGGGCTTGCCTCAAGCTCGCCGTGCAGCTGGGGCACGCCCTCCCTGGTTCCTCTCCTCCGGCTGGAGACCAGGGTGGAGTTCCCCTAGGCCAGCATCCACGAGGGTGCTGGGGTGAGCGGTGGGGTGTTGGAGCCCAGCCTCACGGCTGGGCATCTCCATCTCCAGCATCAGAATGGCATGTACGGGCTGCACCAGGATGTACATCACTTCAACTCTTTCGACAAGGTACAGAGCCTACCGCTGCTGCTCAGCCGGGCCGGAGTGCGCACAGGTGAGGCGTGGGCAGGGCACGGCGCAGGCGCGCGCTCGCGACCCCTCTGCGCAGGCGCGCAGTTCCCCTCTGACCCCTCCGTGCCAAAGACAGAGGTCTGAGCCACTCTCGACCAGCGTGCACACAGGAGAGGTGTGAGCCTGAGGACAGGTTCAAGGCCACTTTGCCATCCTTCCTAGCCTCTTAGAGAGGGAGGTGCAGGGCACGGGGTCACCCACAGCTCATGTGGTCCTCCCTGAGCACCCGTCCCAAGAACCAGGCCAAAGTCTCCCGCGCGCACAGCAGCCATACTTGGGCAGGTGGACTCCGGACAGACTCCTCTCGTGTCCACCCTCAGGCATCATTGGGAAAAAGCACGTGGGTCCAGAGACGGTGTATCCCTTCGACTTTGCGTTCACGGAGGAGAACAGCTCCGTGATGCAGGTGGGGCGGAACATCACTAGAATTAAGCAACTGGTCCGGAAGTTTCTGCACACTCGGGATGACAGGTCAGGAGGGCTCTGCCCTGTTAGCCCTCTGGGGTAGCCAGACCCCTCAACAGTAGACTTAGGCTGTCATCCCCCGGGTCCACAGTTGGCCATGGCAGGGGTAGAAGAAAACATTCTTTTACATACCCAGAAGAAGAGGGAGAAGGGGGAAACTGAGGCAGTGAGGGAGACAGGGTGCCCACAGGCGTGAGCTATGCCAAAGTGTGCCTACCCCTCTGACCCCCACCTCCCACTGATTCCCCTCCCCCACGCTCAGGCCCTTCTTCCTCTACGTGGCTTTCCATGACCCCCACCGCTGTGGGCACTCCCAGCCCCAGTACGGAACCTTCTGTGAGAAGTTCGGCAACGGGGAGAGCGGCATGGGGCGCATTCCAGACTGGACACCCCAGATCTACGACCCTCAGGATGTGACGGTAGGAGGGGCCCAAGGAGTGAAACCCGGGGCCCTGCCCTGCTTACAGCTTGCAGCCCTTGCCTCCAGGATGTGGTGTGATGTGTGTGAGGAGGCTTGACTTAGTGGGCTCCAGTTTTGTGTGTGGGCGTGTGCTGCCTCCTACCCCGTCAGAAGTGGCCCGTGTCATCCATGCCTCCCATCCCCCACCCCACCCCCCGCTCTGAGGGGCTTTGCCCTGTGCTCCTCCTCAGGTGCCCTACTTTGTCCCGGACACGCCGGCAGCCCGAGCTGACCTGGCCGCTCAGTACACCACCATCGGGAGGATGGACCAAGGTGGGTCCAGTGACCACGGCCGTCTCTGTCATCACAGGCCAGGGACCGTCAGCCGAGCTGGGCTTGACACAAGTGAAGTCCTGGGGGCCACGTAGTGTGAGCCAGGGTTGGTGTTGAAGGGGTGGGGCTTCGCGCCTGGGGCTGGGGCCTCGGGATCCCTTCATGTTGCTGCTTAGCTGTGTCCAGACCCTTTTGCCTGTAGCTCTGTTTTTTTGTTTTTTGGTCTTTTTAAATTTTTAATAATAATAATAATAATAATAATAATATTATTATTATTATTATTATTATTGGCAGCAGCAGCAGCAGCAGTAGCAGCAGCAGCAGCAGTAGTAGTAGAGTTTCTCTGTGTAGCCATGCTGGCCTTGAACGGAGATCCTCCTGCCTCTGCCTCCCAAATGTTGTTTCTTCTCCTTTTCCTTCTCCATCTTCATACTTTATTTGTGTGGGTGCTTCACCTGCATGCATGTAAGTGCATCACATGCACACAGTGCCCACAGAGGCCAGAGGATAACAGATCAGGTGGAATATGTCACAGATGGCTATGAGCCACCGTGTGGGCGCTGTGAGCCACCGTGTGGGTGCTGGGATTTGAACTCAGGACCTCTGGAAGGGCAGCGAGTGCTCCTAACCGCCGAGCCATCTCTCCAGCTCCAGCTTTTCTTTTTATTAATTAAACTTTTTCTTTTTTGGGGTGTGGGTGTTTGCATGTTTTCACACATGTATGGGTATATAAGTGTGTTTTTACATGTGTATGGGTATATAAATGTGTGTGCATACTTTCACACGTGTATGGGTGTACAAATGTGTGTACACTTTCACACATATATGGGTATACACGCGTATGTGCATGTTTTCACATGTGTGTGTACAAGTGTGTTTGCATGTTTTACATATATATGGGTTTGCAAATATGTGTGTGCAAAATCATCTTGTCTCTTTTTTAGCTCCTTTACTGAAACAGTCTGTCAGTCAAACCCAGAGCTCGCTGACGTTGCTGTCTGGGGAGTCAGCTTACTCTGGGAATCCCATTTCTGCCTCCCATGGCGGGACTTCCAGCAGGCTCTCCCGCCCACCTGGCAATTATGCGGGTTTCTGGGATTCAGACTGTAATCCTGACTCTTGCTGCTGGTGTGTCCGCCTGGTGCCATCTCTTCTAAATTAAAACTGATTTTGACTTTTGAAGACAGGGTCTTGTTATAGACCAGGTTAGCCTGGAACTCAGTTGATAGCCCAGGCTATCCCTGAATTCCTAATTTTCCTGCTACTAGAAGGTCTCTAACACCAGTGTCCTATCTCAGGCTCCTACCCAAGCTGTCTCTCTTTGCTCCATGGGAGAGACACAAAATTCTAAAACAGAAGCCAGCTTGGGCCAGTAGCAGCTGCCTCGGACGGCAGCAGTCCGAGGATGAGAGGTCCCCGGAAGCCATGGGACCTGCTCAAGTACAGGAACGTGGTTTGGGCTAGAGGCCGGGCTTGCAGGGAGGACTGAAGTGGTGTTTGAGGGCCAGAAAGCAATAGTGCCCAGGGGTGAGTGGACACATGTGCCTCTGAGCCTTCTCCCTCCTCCCCATCCAGGGGTAGGACTGGTGCTCCAGGAGCTGCGAGGTGCCGGCGTGCTGAACGACACCCTCATCATCTTCACATCCGACAACGGCATCCCCTTCCCCAGTGGCAGGACCAACCTGTACTGGGCTGGCACAGCCGAGCCTTTGTTGGTGTCATCCCCAGAGCACCCACAACGCTGGGGCCAGGTCAGCGATGCCTACGTGAGCCTTCTAGGTCAGTTGATCTGTCTATCTAACAGTCTGTCTGTCTCATGGGAGGGGAGAAATGAAGTCCAGAGGGACTACCATGGGTTAGGTGCTGGAGTGCTCCCCAATCTAGGTAGTGCTCCTTCACCTAAGTAGGGACAAGATGGCCTCCTCTATTACTTGGTGAGAATCGGGGTCACCTGGGCGGTCTGTTCCTGTCACATCATGACCCCCAGAGTGTCTGGTGGGGTCCCGGGCTGTACCAATGGGATGTGGGTTACCTGCTTGAGAACCATTTCCCCTTTTCTCAGGATCCAGAGCCTCTCATGACTCAGCTCTGAGAGCCCCATACCACAAAAGCGCAACCATGCTGACAGGTGTGAGAAACAGAGGGGCTGAGTTAAACCAGCCCAGGCACAGGCTTTCTGTGCCCAGCCCACCTGCTTGGGAAGAGCCCCTGTGTTCTTCTCAGTGGTTACAAGATCGGTTCCCTCCATCTCGGGACCCACTTCTCCATGTGGCCCTAACCCATGAGTGAGGGAACCTTGTGACCAACTCAGAGTGACTGGATGAGCCCTCCCTACCCAGCTGGTGCATAGGACTTTAGAGGGGCCTTGGATATCAGCAAGCCAGGGCCTCTGGTTATACTTTATCAGCCTCACAGGCCAGAGGTGATCTGACCCTACGGGTCCCCATGGGATTTCCAGAGAGACCCAGGTCCAGCCCTTCCAGAGGGCTCCATGGCCCCCCGGGACCCCATTAAGAGGCTGTTCCTTTGCAGACCTCACCCCCACCGTCCTGGACTGGTTCTCCATTCCGTATCCCAGCTACTCCATCTTTGGCTCCAAGACGATCCAGCTCACGGGCCGATCCCTCCTGCCGGCGCTGGAGGCGGAGCCCCTCTGGGCCACTGTCTTCAGCAGCCAGAGCCACCACGAGGTCACCATGTCCTACCCCATGCGCTCCGTGTACCACCAGAACTTCCGCCTCATTCACAACCTCAGCTTCAAGATGCCGTTTCCCATCGACCAAGACTTCTATGTCTCGCCGACCTTCCAGGACCTCCTGAACCGCACCGCAGCGGGGCAGCCCACGGGCTGGTACAAAGATCTCCACCGTTACTACTACCGGGAGCGCTGGGAACTCTACGATGTCAGCCGGGACCCTCGGGAGACACGGAACCTGGCCGCTGACCCGGACTTCGCCCAAGTGCTGGACACGCTGAAAGATAAGCTTGTCAAGTGGCAGTGGGGGACTCATGACCCCTGGGTGTGCGCCCCCGATGGGGTCCTGGAGGAAAAGCTCACGCCTCAGTGCCGACCTCTTCACAATGAGCTCTGACAGTCCCCGGGGCACCTGCCAGCCCACCTGGACATGACGGGAGGAGCAATGGGGGCAGTGCCAGCAGCCCCACCCTCTCCACACCCATCCCAGGAGGCCCCCTCTATCATATGGGAAGTAGTCACTCCTGCCTCCTATAGAGGACACTCAAGCATGCACTCTCGTTGCTGCCATACCAAGGACACTGCTGTCCTCGTGTCTGTGTGTCCTGGCTCAGGAGTTCTAGGGGGACTTGGGCATGGCAGAACCCCAAGTTCTGATAGGTGAGTTTGGAGATCTGCAGATGGAGGGGTAGTATCTGGGCCCCGAAGCCCTCTGGTTTGGGGAACCTGTGGATGCCACACGGGCAGCGGGCACACGGCGCTGATTACTTCAACTGACTGGCCTGGAGCGAGCATTCAGCAGGCCTTGAGCTTGCCTCTGCCTCCATGCTGCCCCCATGAGGTACGCACTTAGCCAGGGTCTGTGCTGGTTCTCAGAGGGGTCAGTTTGAGCCTGTGGTCTCTCTGGGCTCAGTGTGTCCTTTCTGAGGTGACTGAGGAAGACCGGGTGTGACAGTGCCCGTACTCTCTCCTTCTCCCGCCTTTCATTCTCTCTGAGTGACTCCAAGCACCTGGCTCCAGGTTTTCCCTTCCTTCACTTGCCAAGGGACAGAAGCCCAGCCTAGAAATCTGGAAAGCGAGGGTCTGTCCCCTCTGCCTCTCTGTCAGCTCCATCTTGGGAGGGAATGAGAGTCATGGGCCCCAGCACTGGAAAACCTTTTTATTTTTTTTAAGGTTTTTATTATTTTATATATGTAAGTACACTGTCACTGCCTTCAAACATACTAGAAGAGGGCATCAGATTGCATTACAGATGGTTGTGAGCCACCAAGTGGTTGCTGGGAATTGAACTCAGGACCTCTGGAAGAGCAGCCAGTGCTCTTAACCGCCGAGCCATCTCTCCAGCCCGGAAAACCTTTTTACAACAGTATAATTGTTCACAGAACTTCATAGAGCACACTGGAGACACAAACACCCTGTCAAAATGACTCTGTTTATGGCTAGGTGGTGGCTTCACCTGCATGTGATGTCATGCAGCCTGAGAAGGACCTGGGTGCTGTCAGTTAGAGAGAGACAGAGACAGAGAGACAGAGACATGGAGACAGAGAGACAGAGAGAGAGAGAGAGTTCTTTGCCCACAGAGGGTCCACTGGCTCCAGGATATGTACCAAAGCAGCCTGGTATATGGGGCTGGGCACAGAGGCAGTGAGTCAAAGAGCCTCTCAAGTCCGTCCACTACGGTGACGTGGTTTGCAGATGTCTGTGGCAGCACCTGGCTGTTAGCAGCCGAGTCAGCCACACCCACGGTGCCCCAGTCAGTGCTCCCGCCTTGGGCAGGGAGGACTGCTCCAGTGAGCTTCCAAGGTTCATTTGACATCAGAACATAAAAGGAGGGGACAGCCCGCAAAGCTATTGCTGTTATCACAGGAGGTTGGGGCGCTGGGCTGAGCAGGTCTCAGGAAGCACCCCCACATGGCAGAATAGCCTTGGGCCCTCCATCGCCCGGACCGTGCCGGGCGGGCGAGGGTGACGTCATCATTTACACCACGATTTCCGTGAGCGCCTGAGGTCAGACTCCGCCCAGAGAAGGAAGTGGGGCTGTTTGCTGACAGCATTGACACATGGAGGTCCCCACAGTCCCAAGCCAGGTCTGGGCTTCAGCAGGGGCACTCTGTCCACACCACCTTCTTCTGTTCATCCGCAATGGCCAGGCGCACACAGCTGAGCAGGCTGTCCAGGTCACTCCAGCTGTCGGGGGCCAGGCTGCTGTACAGACTCGGCACTCTGTCCAGTTCCCCCTCCTCCTGCCGCGCCACCGCCAGGAACTGCTCCTCCGAGCTGCCGAGTCGGTGCAGGCCCTTCCTGCAAAGCAGAGACCTTCAGTTCGAGGACAGCAAGGTAGCCAGGAAAGCACACAGTTGGCTTTCCAGTACAGAGCACTGTAGGAACCCAGGCTGTAGAAGAATCAGCCTGCATGCACCTTTGGGTGTGAGCATGGGGGTCCTATCCAGGGGAGCTCATGAAGAAGGTCGGGCTCGGCTGCAAGCGGCATTCGCTGATGGCGCGAGCAGAGCAAACTGCGCATCCCAGAGGATACGGGCAGCGGGATGTTTGCCCCAGACAGACGCCAAGTGATGGGGTAGGGCTAGGCTTTGCGGACCTCGGGCACTGTGCAGCTTTAGCGTAACTGGGACAGGGGACAGGTTTGCTCCTGAGGGAGAGCAAGCTAGCCCTCTGGCCTGAGGTTACAAGGACACAACTGGGACTGGGACTTAGAGAGCTCTTGTGTGTTCTGGAGGCACACGGCAAGCTTTCCCAGAGCGCAGACACCTGCTAAAGACCCTGCTATCCAGCTCCACTGACCACTCTGCTGCCCGGCCCTCACCGCCAACTACCTGAGTTTCTTGGCCGTCTTCTCATTGACAGACACATGGATGATGATGGGGAACATGTCCATCCTGTGTAGGACGCGGACGCTGTCCAGCCGGACATCCAGCAGGGCGTGGGTGCTCTTTGGGAGGGCATAGAGAAGCAAGTTAGGCTCCCGGGCCTCGGGTCAGGGGGGAGTGAGAGGACCCTGTGCAGCAGAGCACAGAGCTGAGTGGAAGAGACCGGAACAGGCGGCGTGGCATGTGCCAGGGCGCCTGCTGTAGGTCTTAAAGGGGGAAACCCATTTGATTCGTCCCTGGGGAAGTCTGGATCTGCAAGCCTTTGGCATTGAGGTAGATTTTGCGTGGAGTACAAACCTTAAGCATCAGACAGTGCCAACTGTTGCCCACCGTTGTGCATGTGAGCATGTGCATATGTGTGTGTGTGCATGTGTGTGTGCCCATGTGTGTGTGCATGTGCCTGTGTGTGTATGCACGTGTGCACATGCATGTGTGTGTGTGTGTGCCCATGTACATGCAGGTGTGCATGTGCATGTGTGCCTATGTGTGTGCACATATGTGTGTATGCACATGTGCAATGCATGTGTGTATGCTGCATGTGTGCCTGTGTACATGCAGGTGTGCATGTGTGTGCCTGCCTATGTGTGTGTGTGTGTGTGTGTGTGTGTATGTGTGCACGTGTGTATGTGTTTTACTTCCTACTCCTTACGAAGTATGAAACTTGACAGTTTACTGAGAGCTGTAAAATCTGGGAGTCTTAATGTCTTCATTTGTTAACAAACATCTATCCAATATCCCAAGTTAAAGGAGCTGAGGCCCAAAGGCCCGCCTGAGGGCGGGCCAGCATCCTCTCATATGTCCTGTCGGTGGGAACAGGCCTGGGTCTTTCTGTGTCCCTCCTATAGAGCTGGGTATCTAGGGCCCTACAAGTGACTCCCCAAGCCTGGGCAGGAGCTGCCACCCCCAGTGCAGCCTCTTGACCCGTCCTTACCATATTCATGAGGGACTCCACGGCGTGCCGGGTGACCCAGTGGTGGTCACCCATTGACTCTCCTTCCTGGATGATGTCCCCTCTCTGACTCCAGGTGACATACTCCTCCTGGCTCAAGTACTCTATGGTGACATTAGATGAGGGGGTCATACACCAAGATCCTGAGAGAGCCCTGCTGAGCCCCCGTGGAGACACTGGTGGTCTCCCACCACATCCAGGAGAGGCTTCCCACAGTGGTCACATAGGAACCTCTGACCACAGGCCCGCTGGCACACCCATCCTGGCACGGGCGTGGCATGTGTGGACCCCGGGCAGTGTTCCCATTGTGTGTGTATTGTGGTCCTGCCAAACATCCAGCAGTGCACAGGACAGCTCCACAGAGAATGTCGGCCACAGGTGTCCTGGTGCTGAGGTTGAGAACCCTCCTGAGCCCTCCTGAGCAGCCTCTCACGGTCCTAGCTTGGTCTAGCCTCTGCTTATCAAGGCACCCGAGCTGTACACATCTCAGAGTCCCCTCCCCCACTGTCACTGCAGCACTTATGGGAACCCTGGGTCCCCAAGTTCCAGTGAGCACATCCCCAACCCTGGCCAGGCCTTCTATCTTGCACTCTGCCTTAGAAAGATGTTCAAGGGTAGAGCGTCAGTGAGCCCCGCCCCCTGTAAAATCTCAGGCGTCTATGAAACTGGAGGTTTGACCCACCACAACAGTGGCTCAAGCCCAGTGTTCCGTGTGCCCTTGTGCCTTTGTGTATGCCCACGGGGCAGCTGGACCACCTGGCCACCTTCTGCCACCCGTCTTCCTTCTGCCCCTGTCGCTGTCCCCTCATGTCTCAGTGTCTCTCTCCTTCTCTGGCGTCTGTATAGCTTTGTCCCACTGGTCTGCCCAGCTGAACCCAGGCAGCCGATTCCAGAGGAACTCCTGGGCTCCCGGGACTCAGAGTCTCCACTTTCCCATGGATGCTAGCCAAGGAAGGAGCTTGTCAGAGGGGCCTCGTGGATGGGGCCTGCTTCCTTCTCCCTTCTGAAAGTCAGGAGACTCAGATGGACTATCTCACCCTGCAGGGTAACATAGTCCTGTGAGCCTTGCCCAAGCCCGTGGGTCTGGGGATCAGAAAGCACTTTCATGAAGCGTCCCTGTCGGATCTCTGAACGCAAGGCCAGCCTGGTCTACAGAGTGAGTTCCAAGACAGCCAAGGCTACACAGAGAAACCTTGTCTCAAAAATAAATAGCGGGGCAGTGGTGGTGCACGCCTTTAATCCCAGCACTTGGGAGGAAGAGGCAGGCGGATTTCTGAGTTCAAGGTCAGCCTGGTCTACAGAATGAGTTACAGGACAGCCAGGGCTACAGAGAAATCCTGTCTTGAAAAACCAAATAAATAAATAAATAAATAAATAAATAAATAAATTAATTAATTAATTAATTAATTGAAGCTGCCTCATGGCCAATAGTAAACTGACAGAACCCCCGAGCCACGTCCCCCAAGCACATCTGTTTTCAGCGCGCCTGTGTTGGAGGAGAGGTATGACCCACCTCTCTCATGCCCATAGGAACCCAGAATGGACTTTCTTTGGAAATAGGGTCTCTCTGTGAGACAACACTGGGTTACAGTGGACCCTAAAAAGGTCATGTGTAGATGAAGACAGAAGGAAAAGGTCAGGGGGCTGGAGACATGGCTCAGCAGTTAAGAGCATTGACTGCTCTTCCAAAGGTCCTGAGTGCAAATCCTAGCAACTCCATGGCGGCTCACAACCATCTGTAATGAGATCTAACACCCTCTCCTGGTGTGTGAAAACAGTGACAGTGTACTTACATATAACAATAATTAAATCTTTAAAGAAGAAGACAACAAAGAAGATGAAGAAGAAAAGGTCAGGAATGACCAAAGCCAAGATAGGACTGGGACTTCCCGAACGCCTAAGGTGCTGGATGAACCAGGAAGGTCCCAGACCCGCAGCCCCCAGAGAGCAGGGCCCTGCTGAGGCCCTGAGATCAGACATTCTGGGATCTGTGAGACAGTGGTCATTGTTCAGTGTCCTAGTTTGTGGCCCTCCGTTATGGTATCTCTGAATTTATAGTCACCTGCTCTGGTCACTTGACAAAGGAGCACGTACCTGCAGGGCATGGCTTAAAGCCTTGAAGGAGACACAGCTTTTTGCCCAGGATCTTCCCAAGAACTCTGGGCACAAACAGCACAGGCCGGGGCCGGGTAGGCCTGTGGGGGTGCACCAGGGTGTACGGGGCCAGCGTGAAGCAGCTTTCTGCCCAGAAGCACGTGCTGGGACCACCTGCAGAGGACAGAGGTTGTGAACACCACCCACCTGTGCCCGCTCTTGCAGGAGACACAGATGGGGGGACATTCTCCGCTTCAATGCTGCTAACTCTGCGTGCTGGCACAGCTGCTACGGATTGCATAGCTCTTCAGGATGAGCTCCTGAGGATAGGAGGAGCCTGGTTCCTCCTGAAGTGTGTGTGTGGGTGCCTTTCACCCCACCCTCCCTCTCCTCATCCCTGCCCCTCAGGCCGCAGGGTCCTCTGCCTCTTCCCTCCTGGGCCCTGGGCTATTTAGGTTGCTCCTGTTTTCAATATATACCTTTTTTTTTTTTTTTTTTTTGGATTTGTTTTTTTTGAGACAGGGTTTCTCTGTGTAGCCCTGGCTGTCCTGGAACTCACTCTACACCAGGCTGGCCTCGAACTCAGAAATCTGCCTGCCTCTGCCTCCCAGAGTGCTGGGATTACAGGCGTGTGCCACCACTGCCCGGCTTCACCTTATTTTTTTTTTAATTATTTTTATTTTACGTGTGTGTGTGTGTGTGTGTGTGTGTGTGTGTGTACACCATTGCTTGGGTCCTGTAGAACTGGAGTTACAGATGGTTGTAAGCTGTCTAATTTGGGTGTTGTAATCAAACCTGGGTCCTCTACAAAGGCAGTAAGTGTAATGAACAGCAGAACCATCTCTTCAGCCCCATGTTACATTATGTACCCAAACTGTCTTAAAGAAAATAATTATTTCTCTTCTACCTGATTCATTTCTGATCAACTTCATTCTGCAGTTTTACCTTCGGGGCTCACACCAGTCAAACCTCTAACGTTGATCACCCAGTGGCCTTCCTTATAGAACACTGGGTGTCTGGCAGGTTTTACTGTCCCTGCACACATCTGTGGGCGAGCAGCTTTTGTATAGTTTCACTGAGTCAGGCCTCAGAGCAGGCCATGGCTGTTTAGAAGACATCAGATGTGCTGCTCAGTTGCTGTTCAGAAGGCATGTAGGTATTTATTATGATTCTTTAAAAACAGCCTGGGCCGGGCGTGGTGGCGCACACCTGTAATCCCAGCACTTGGGAGGCAGAGGCAGGCGGATTTCTGAGTTCGAGGCCAGCCTGGTCTATAGAGTGAGTTCCAGGACAGCCAGGGCTACACAGAGAAACCCTGTCTCGAAAAAACAAAACAAACAACAACAACAACAACAACAACAAAACCAGCCTGGGGTGGGGGGATGTTGGAGAGATGGTTTAACCGTTAAGAGCACGGGCTGCCCTTCCACAGAAACCTGGGTTCCATTCCAATTACCCACATAGTGACTCACAACACCTGGAACTCAATTCCAATGGATCTGATGCCCTCTTCTGGCCTCCAGGGACAATGCATGCACACAGTGTACATACATACATACATACATACATACATATAAACATGTATGCAGGCAAAACATCCATACAAACAAACAACAGCCCCTGGCCTGAGTTCAAGGCACCACCTTGATGGCACTGCCCAGAAGTGACCCCCAAAGCCCACATGGTCCCTATGCCAACTGGCCTCACCTTCCTCCCTGTCAGAATCCCACTGGCTTTGGTCAAAGGATGAAGTCAGAGGACTGACAGCAGCTTTGTCCACACTGACAATTCGTACTAACTTCTGTGGTCCTCCAGGAGGCTGTCGACGGGAGGAACAGGGGGACAGGAAAGAGAGCAGGCTCAGCCATGGGCACTGGGTTTGGAGCCTGACACCCCCTCCCGACTTCAGCGCCCTGCCACACAAGCAAACCCAGAACAGCCTTTGAACAATCAGGCTGTGCCACGGAGCAACCCCAGGCTTTCACCCCAGGGGTGAGAGGCAGGGGAGGGGCCTCAGGCAGCAGGGCTCTGCAGGGAGGGGCGGGGTGCAAAAGGCAGAGAGAAGAGCAGGCCCTCTCCCGACTTAGCGTGGCCAAGCTCCGGGCAGGAATATCCTAGCACCTTGCTCAGGGACAGATGGGTGCTCAGAGAGAAAGGCGCTCTGTGCCCGACCTCAGAGGAAACAAGAACGGGGAGGTGAGTTGTGACAGGAGACTTGGGAGAGTGAGGAAGAGCGGGGTGAGGTCGGGCCTGGGGTGTTCACATGGCCCATTCCAGGGCCTGCAGGCTCACAGGGCTTGCTGGGGAACACAGGGCCCAGATACTGCCCTGCTCAGCTCAGAGGTCCACAGCACCCCACTCCCTTCCAGCCCACCCCGGGGAGACCTTACCCCTCTGCCAGAGCCTCACCTTGCGGGGAGCTGTGCACCGCTGCTGAGTCATGTCCTGGAGGAGAGCCAGGAGCTGCTGCTGAGCCCTGAGCAGACGGAGGAAGAGAGGCTCTGACAGCCTGACTGAGCCTTCCCAAGACCAAGAGAGACAGACTCACAGCCAGGGAGCAGGAGTGCTCCACCCTGGGGCGCATAGACTCAGACCTTGAGAACATCTCCCAGGCCTCAGTCCTGGCCAGGCCATGCTAATTTAATTGTCCGACACTGGTCCCAGTGGGGGCTTATGGGCAGCCAGGGCATATAACAGAGAGGCATCTACAACCAGCAGACCCCATGCATTCAAGTAAACCTTTCCTTCACTATTTATTATTGGACAGGCACTCTGCTATAGAGCAGGGAAGATTCTGGAAGGCCTTTCTGCTCTCTCCCGGGCAGGAGGGACCTCAACATGGAGCAGAGACAGGCAGATGTTATCCTTGGGACATCTGTGGGGGCGTACAGAGCCAGCAGCAGCTACTCACTGTGAATAGTTAGGGATGGTGCCGGGCTCCATGTCTTTCATGGTGTAGGGGTTCACATGATGGGCATGCCAGCAGCTGCGGCCTTGGAACATGGTGTCCGTGACATGCAGGACGTCATTGCAGTGAGCACACAGCTCTCCCTCCTCTCGCCTCTGCATGGCCAGGTTGACGCGGATGTAGAATGAATCCCCAGACGTTACCACTTTGGCGTCTAGGTTCTGGATGAAGTTCTTATAACCTGATAAAAGAAGGTATCAGTGGCCGATGATCCCGGACCTATGAACGTACAGAGGGAAGGTTCTAGAATGTGGAAGTGGGAGGGAAAAGTCATGGGAGCCACCCAGTGGCGTGGAGGGAAGTTTCCAGTTCTTTAGAGTCTGGGGAATTCAGGGAGAGCCTGGCTGACCTGCCTTGGCTCTTGGTAGGCCTGGGTTCTGGGGTGCAGCAGGATTGGGGGTGTTACCGAGAGCCGAGCAGGTGTAGGGTGGTGTCTGTACCTTCAGTGTTGATCTTCACAGACAGGTAGCAGGAGCCGTTCACCCTCCTGAGAAGGCCCACGGCCTGCTCCAGCGTTGTGTTCTCCAGAGTGGCCCTTAATGATGGCTTGGTCAGCTTGTAGTCCACCTGAGGACAGAGCGCGAAGGCAGGCAGCTCACGGGGCAGCACGGCCGCTGAGACCGGGTGGGGCGGGAGCCTGCAGAGGAGCCCTGAGCCACCCCCAGCCACCCCCAGAGCGTCTCTCCTCGTGGCCTAGCAATCCCTCGTCACAAGCCATGTGGAGTGGAGTGAGAATTCTGCAATTCTGGTTTCTTTAAAAACACAGAAATATTATAAGAACGTGTTTTCGTTTTAATCCCAGGTATGGGGGTGTGGGGCTGCTTTAGACTGTCCACAGCATCTGATTTTTGAGGCTGGGTGGTGGTGGCGGCGGCAGCAGCGGCACACGCCTTTAATTCCAGCACTTGGGAGGCAGAGGCAGGTGGATTTCTGAGTTCGAGGCCAGCCTGGTCTACAGAGTGAGTTCCAGGACAGCCAGGGCTACAAGGAGAAACCCTGTCTCAAGGAAACAAACAAACAAACAAAAAACCCAAGATTTGCCTCGTGTCCTAGGAGAAGCATGAGTTTGCCAGCTGCAGATAGTTCTGCGGTTGTGTGATGTTTGGAATTCTGGGAACTTTTCAGAGAGCATATAAAAGCTGGAGCCCTGGTATGTGAGTGGGAGAGTGGTCGGTGGCCATTCAGGAGGATTGATTGTGGTTCGTTAGTAGTCATGTTCAAAGAAGAAAGGAAAGGAAAGAAATTGGATTCAGAGATCTCTATCTCTCCCCATCCTTGTTTCTCTCCTATCTAGTGTTATGGTGTGAAGCCTGGGGGATAAAGAGTGCAGAAAAAGAAGACCCTACAAAGTAGCAAAGACCAGCTACAGTGTAGGGACAGTGTTGTTACAGCATCAAGATGTAAACATATACATTGTACACATTTCTGGGCTGAAGAGTGGTCCATTAACCCCTGAACTTTCACTCCTGAAGATAACCTCTTTGTCATAGCCACTTTCCTCTGTTGAAAATGGGCCTCAGGAGGCTCCAGAACATTCTGGATCATTCTAGATCAGGGTTCTGTATGTTCGGGGCTCTGTGTTACGGTTGTTGAGTGGCTTCAGTGATCCTCCGCTAGGTGCAGAGTGCTCCACCCTTACCTCCACAGCTGTGAAGCCCTAAGAGGCGCAGTCTCTCTGTCACCTCCATCATCACAGGGCTAAGTTTAGGGAGACATGCTCTTCTGTTCTAGTATATGTATGTGCTATGGTACATGTTAGACTGTCAGTTCGGAGCTGTCCCGGGATGATATGACTGCGTCTCAAATGCCTCTCAGGGTCTCTGCATTGTGAATAGCTTCTCAGCTGACTTGTTAGTCTTAGGACTAGAATATCACAGAGCTCTCTGTGTTTGTATATAGGGGTACAGGGGATGTCCCCGTAGGAGGAACGTGTGGGCTCCTTAAGAATGAGGGCTCAGAGCTGGAGAGATGGCTCAGCGGTTAAGAGCACTGACTGCTCTTCCAGAGGTCCTGAGTTCAAATCCCAGCAACCACATGGTGGCTCACAATCATCCGTAACGAGATCTGATGCCCTCTTCTGGTGTGTCTGAAGACAGCTACAGTGTAAATAAATAAATCTTAAAAAAAAAAAAAGAAAGAAAGAAAGAAAGAAAGAAAAGAAAAAGAAAAGAATGAGACTCTTGCTTCGCTGTGGACACCCTGTTCTGAAGGGAGTGTCCTAGTAGTCTGCTCTGCCCCCTTCTCTTATTAGGGCCAGCAGGTGAGCCTCAGAGATGGGTAAAACTTGTCTGGCATGGTGTCTTGGTTTTTTTTTTTTGTTTTGTTTGTTTGTTTGTTTGTTTTTGGTTTTTCAAGACAGGGTTTCTCTGTATAGTCCTGGCTGTCCTGGAACTCACTCTGTAGACCAGGCTGGCCTCTAACTCAGAAATCCGCCTGCCTCTGCCTCCCAAGTGCTAGGATTACAGGTGTGCGCCACCACACCCAGCTTCTTGATTTTTTTAAAGGCTCAAATCACTTGTTGCTTTTCCAGAGGGCCCAGGTTCTGTTCCCAGCACTTCCATGGCATCTCACAACTGTCTGTGACTCCAACTCCAGGGGCTCTGTTGTCCAATGCTGGGCTCTGCAGACACCTCGCACACACCCCTCTCACACACATACACATAATTAAAAATAAAAGTGGGGACCGGCGAGATGACTCAGTGTTTAACGGCACTGGCAGCTCTTCCGAAGGACTAGGGTTCAGTTCCCAGCACCCACATAACTGTAGCTCCAGTTGCAGGACATCCAGTGACCTCTTCAGACTCCCGTGGGCGTCAGGCGCACACATGATAACAAAATGCCAACAAAATACCCACACACATAATAAAAAAAATTGAATTAAAAAACCATTTAAAAGGTTCGAAGTGGAATAATTCTGCTTCTGGGTCTGGGAAGGCACTCAGTGGGTAAGGACATTTGCTGGGCAAGCAAAGCCCTCGGAGCCCACGGGACACGCTGGATGCTGCGCTGTGTGTCTGTGATCTCCTTCTACATGGAGGTGTGAGGTGGGAAAGGGGAATGACCCAGAACTCAGAAACCCACTCACCAGAGAGTGGGCGTGCAAGAGGCAGAAATAAGATGGAAGAGCCAGGAGTGGTGGTGCATGCCTTTAATTCCAGGACTTGGAGGCAGAGGCAGGTGGATCTCTTTAATTTCGAGGCCAGCCTGGTCTATAGAGTGAGTTCCAGGACAGCCAGGGCTACACAGAGAAACCCTGTCTCAAACAAAATAAAATAAACAAACAAAAAGAACAAAACCCAAAACTAAACGAAGCATCAAACACACAAAACCCTAAGAAGGCAGAGGAGGAGGAGGGAGAAGGAGAGGAGTGAGGAGGGGAGGAGGAGGAAGAAAAGGAGGAGGAAGAGAAGGAGGGAGAGGAGAAGGAGGGAGAGGAGAAGGAAGAGGAGGAGGGAAAGGAGGAAGAGGGAGAGGAGGAGGGAGAGGAGAAGGAAGAGAAGGAGGGAGAGGAGAAGGAGGGAGAGGAGAAGGAAGAGGAGGAGGGAAAGGAGGAAGAGGGAGAGGAGGAGGAGGGAGAGGAGAAGGAAGAGGAGGAGGGAGAGGAGAAGGGAGAGGAGGAGGAGAGAAAGGAGGAAGAGGAGAAGGAGGGAGAGGAGGAGGGAGAGGAGGAGGAGGGAGAGGAGGACGAGAAAGCCCCAGGTTCAGCCCCACGGCTCAGTGGGTGAATCTGCTCACTCCCAAAGGACCTCAATTCAATCCCTGGGGCCCACACGGAGGGAGGAAAGAACCAGTTCCAACAAGCTGCCCTTTAACCTCCACATGTGCTCTATGACACACAAATAAGTAAGTAAGTAAATAAATAAATGTGTTTGAGACTGAGTCTCTGCTTGCAGAACCGCCTGGCCTGCAATTCAGAGACCCACCTGCCTTTGCCATTTAAGTACTGTGTTTAAAGGTGTGCACCACCACACCCAACTAAATAAATGTCTTTCTGAAGAGACAGCCTGCCTCCGGAGCAAGATGGAAGGAGAGAACATGAAACAAAAGTTGCCCTTGATATCCACGAGTATGCAGCCACATGCATGCATGCATACTATACACACACACATGCATACACACACATGCCATATACACATATATGCATGCACACACATGTCATACACACATGCTATACACATATATGCATACACACACATAATTGAAGAAAATTATGCTGTTAGGCCACATACATGCATCACTTAATAAGAATAATATGTTTTCCATTTATATGTATATTTGTGTGCTATCCAGATTTGAGCATTTTCCAATAAAAATAGTAAAAATAAGCTGGGCATGGTGGTGCACGCCTGTAGTCCCAGCACTTGGGAGGCAGAGGCAGGTGGATTTCTGAGTTCGAGGCCAGCCTGGTCTACAGAGTGAGTTCCAGGACAGCCGGAGCTATACAGAGAAACCCTGTCTTGAAAAATACTGAACTTATGTCATGTATATGTTTTTTCCTGCACATATACAAAATGAAAATAAGATCATCAAACTAAACAAACAATACAGTCAAACCCATCAGAATGGCTTATGAAGCCTGGTCAGGATTGGGGTGCGGCTTGGAGCTAGATCGCTTGTCTGACAGTTACGAGCCCCACCCCTCTGCCAAGTTCACCCCAGAGCAGCACCAAGGTCAGAACTGCTATATCCCAGTGGCATTTTCTGAGCTTCCACGCTCTGGGGGGTCTGGACAGTCGGGCTTGAGAAGGGGACTCAGTTTCCTTCTATGACCCTCTTCTATAAACATGCGGGGCATTTTCTATCAACCCAGAACAGACCTGAGACCATGTCAGAGCCAGACCACTGTCTCCTGCAAAACATCACAACCCTGGCCAGAGGCCTGGCTCTGTCATGGCGTCCCTTTCTTGCTCACCATCATGATCTGGGTACCAGGACGCAGGGCCATCTCATCTGCTGCAGAGCCGGGGGTCACTCGGTGAATGAAGATCCCAGTGAGGTTCCCTCCGATGACACTGATCTGCTCCAGCAAAGCGTCCCCTTGGAACGCCAGCACCGTGACCTGGCTTAGGATCTTGCGGGCTGGCCTACGCCTCACGGGGACGCTGCTGTGGGTGGAGGAACACAACCTGAGCACAGAGGTTGGAGGAGCCCCGGATTCTGAATTCTCCTCTGCTCTGGCCCACCCTCTTGGAAATGCTGTAACTCCCCACGGTGAGAGGACACAGCCACACCCTGCTCTGTCACTTCCAGGCTCTGGTTCTCCAGTCAGTGGGTGCCCCAGCATGCCGCTCACCTTTCTGAGACATTCAGGCTCCGGGAAGACCCCTGCAGGCTGTCCTCTGTCTGCGAGAGGTCTGGAAGGAAACGAGACTCAGTGCAGCCTGAGCCCGAGCTCACCATCTCTGTTCTCCTTCCCCTGCTGGGCCTCAGCCCTCCTCCTCCGGCCTCAGCCCTCCTCCTCCGGCCTCAGGTGCCCCAGGCCTGGCTCCGCCCCTTCCTGAGGTCTCTCCTTTGTGCTGTTATCTGTCTTCATCTTTCCACGCGTGGTGGGAACTGCCTGCATCATTCTGCCACACCTGAACTAGTTCCCGATAGCTTAAGGACGAGGAGACAGAATTCTAACACTTAGATTTCTGACTTCAATTAAGAGTCAAATCTAAGGATTGGAGAGGGGTTTAGTGATTATGAGGGCTTGTTCTTCTAGAGGACTGAAGTCAGTTGTCAGCACCCACACAGTGGCTCACAACTCTCTGTACTGCCACTCTAAGCAGTTGACACCCTTTTCTGAACTCTGTAGGCCCCAAGCATGCATGCGGTGCACAGACACGCATGCAGGCAAAACACCCATACACATAGAATAAATCTCAAAAGAGAGAGTCTCAAATCTGGCACAGCGCTGGCCTGCTTCTTGGCGCTGACCAGAACCCCACTGGCTCTGCTAGGCCCGTGAATCCTCACATTAGATGCTCCCTGGGGCTCCAGCATGTTAAAAGTCAATTAATTTGAAAAGCTTTCACTATGTAGCCCTTGAATTCTCCATCCTTCCAAGGACTGGGATTACATGTGTGTGTCTCGACATCCAGAGCTGTCTGCCTGTCGCTATCTCTGTGTCTGTGTCTCTGTTTCTCTCTTTGTGTCTCTCTCTGTGTCTCTGTCTCTCTCCTTCCCTGTGCGTATGTAAACTAGAGGTCTGCATCAGTTGTCTTCTCTATCACTTTCAGTCCTATTCTGTGAGGCAGCCTCTCTCGCTGAAGCCAGAGTTCTTCCTTTTAGCCAACTGGTCAGAGGACCCCAGATAACTACCTATCTCAATTCCCCAGCGCCGGGCTTTTAGCTGCTGTGCCTGACTTTTAGGTAGATTCTGGTAATCAGGCCTTCATTTGCACACAGCAAGCACTTTCCAAAATGAGCCATTTCCCAACCCCAGATATAGCATTTAAATTTATATTCTGTGACCTAGGGCCCCTTGGCCACCTATTCTTTTTTATCACAAGATCCCGTGGAAATCTGACAGGTGCCATCCGCAGATGGTCTTAGCCCAGATCACAAGCAAAATCCACTTGATTACCTTAAAAGACAAATTAAATTGAGGAAACACTCCAGATGTATTTAAGGTTGATTCAGTAAAGTGATTCAGTGTGTGAACCTGAGGTAGAAGTCGGCAAGAGTTTGGATTTCTGGTCCCTTGGGCCACTGTACTGAACAATACAGGTTATTATCACCCCCTGGTGGCTGTGGGATGAATTTTGGAGAGGAGCCAAGCCCCTTTGTGAGAGCCAGGTGTGCCCCAGGTGTGCCCCCAGGTGTACCCCAGGTGTGCCCCAAGTGTGCCCCCAGGTGTGCCCCAGGTGTGCCCCAGGTGTGCTCCAGGTGTAAGGTGGAAACGTGCCAATGCCAATCACAAAGGGCCAGTTCAGTAGCAGATGTAAGGAAATGAGGAGAGCCTTGGGAGCCAGCTCCCAGGAGAAGGGACGCCCCTGTCAGATGCAGCCTGTCAGATGTCTCTGCTGGCCATTAGCAGCCATGCCTGCTGCCCCCTTACTGTTTGTTCACAGGGCAGGCAATGGGAGGGAGAACACGCACGTCTTCGGCTACCTGAACACATATGTGAGCCACGAGTGGCTATGAAACAACCCTCCGCCTCTGCGTGAGAATCAAAAAGGCAACAGCTGGGCTGTGGTAGCCTCGAGTAGAGGCCAAGGTCAGAGCACGCTGTGGAGATCCTCTGTGGCTCACCTGCTCCGTCTATCATCTCAAACTCCAGGTCTGTGTCTGTGTCGTCCACCGTGGCCCCTTGAAGGTGCACCTCGAGGACGTCTGGGAAGCTGTCACAGAGCACAGGAAGCCAGCTCACACCCAGGAGGCACGTCCCACTCCAGCCAAGGCCCCGAGCTCCCAGCACCTTCCCGAGCTGCGGCGCCCAAAGCCCAGATGATCCTTGGTCTAGCTGGACCCCAAGCCTGAACCACGGTCTACCTTAGCGACCCGGGGTCTTCCGGGAAGTCCTCGGCCACCCGCTTGTACAGGGACTGCTGGCTGGGAGGCATGGGGCTGCTGGAGCGGAAGCTGTCCGTCTGCTCCCGGCTGGATGTGGAATTCAGGTCCCACCACAACCGGGACTGGCGGAGGGTGGGCAGAGGGTGACGGCACAGAAAAGAAAAGCAGAAGAAGACGGCATTATGTCACACTTGCTGAGTGCCTACTGTGTACTCCCTGGGTTGTGCGTTTGGTATACCATTTGCATATAAAGCAATGAGACTCTGGGAAAGGGAGTTACTGACTGGTGAGGGAGGAGGGCACAGGGTGGAACCAGTTCAGGGCGGGCACTGAGCCGACCCAGGTCCACTCACTGGGAATCCCTACAGCAGCTCTGTGGGTCCGGATCTTTGTTGGCACCCTGAGGACAGGTGCCATCTGGGGGGCGGGGCTGATCACAGGGGAAAGCCCGGATCAAGTAAGTACACAGGTATGGCAGACTTCCTGGAGGGAGTGACAGAGGAGCCGGTGGGGGAGGGTGTGGCAGAGTGAGCCACAGGTCTGGCACTGTGGGAGGAGCCAGAGCCAAGATGACCACATCCTAGAGTGTGGGGGAGGACTGGGCAGGGGAGGTGAGCCCACTCAGGTATTTGAGAGGGAGGCAAATCCTAACCCTAACCCTAACCCTAACCCTAATCCTTGTCCAGGGTCAGTGCTGAGTCCCTGAGGTTCCTCCCATCCTGGCCACAACCCCAAAGGCAGCACTGCTCTTGTCTCTGGGCAGCGAGTGTGCAGAGGAACTAGGAGATGTGATTTCAATTGGCCTCTGGGATTCCCTCTCTGTCCCCCGTTTTCCAAGAGCCAATAAGCATGTGTATATATAGTCTGGCTTCTCTGGAGATGCCTGGACTGTGTGGGGGACACTGCTCATCTAGGAAGGGAGCATGAACCCGGCTCAGGAGGTGACCGGCCTCTCATCCCAGTTCCAGCGCCCACCATCCTACCATGAGCACCCACAACTCTCACAGCAACTATGAAGAGACCAAAGGCCAAAGGCAGACACTGTGGGGCTCGTATTCCAGGGACCATTAAGCTGGGTGAAGTAGTGTCCCCTGAAACCCAGGTCCCCCGACTTCTACTGAATGTGACCTCGTTTGAAAGTAGGGGCTTCACAGGTGAAAGCAGGCTAAGATGTCACACTGCGGCAGAGTGCGCTGCAAGTCCGCTGGTGTCTTCCTGCCGTGGTTTAGGGTTTTAAATGTCCCTAAGGTTATGCGTTGAAGGTTTGTCTGTGGGTGTGGTGCTGTTGGGTAACTGAAACTTTAGGAGGAGGCCTGTGGAAGGAAGTCAGTTGGGTCATTGGGGTGTCCCTGCAGGAGATATTAAATCAGGTTCTGTCTGTTTGCTTGTCTGTCTGTCTGTCTGTCTGTTTCTGTTGTCTTTTTTTGTTTTTGTTTTTGTTTTTTCGAGACAGGGTTTCTCTGTATAGCCCTGGCTGTCCTGGAACTCACTCTGTAGACCAGGCTGGCCTCAAACTCAGAAATTCACCTGCCTCTGCTCCCCAAGTGCTGGGATTACAGGCGTGCGCCACCACCGCCCAGCTTGTTTCTGTTGTCTTACAGGTGATTCCCCTAGGCTCCTCCCAGGGACTTAGCAACAACTTAAGTCATCACCTGCTGCCAAGACTGCTGGACACACCCCAGTTATTCTCTCTCTGTCTCTGTCTCTCTCATTCTCTCTCCCCCTCTCTCCCTCTCCCTTCCCCCACTCTGTCTGTCTGTCTCCCTCTCCCCCTCTCTCTGTCCTTTTCTGTCCTCATGGCTCTGCTCCCGTCTGTCTCTACCCCTTCCTCTATCCTTCCTCCCTTTCCTTCCCCCAGCAAACCCCCTCACAGCAGAGCTGTTGCATGGTGTGATTTCTCAGGGTGCATCTTGGCATGGGCCCACCATGTCCCCATTCCCTGCATTATATTCAGTTTCTCTTTCTGTGTCTGTCTGTCTGTGTCTCTGTCTCTGCCTCCTCTCTCTGTCTGTCTCCCTGTCTTTCTGCTCTCCCAGCTGCTGTGCTGGGAAGTTCTGCCTCACCATAGGCCTGAAGTGATGGTTCTGAGCATCTGTGGGGCAGGGGGGAACCTCTGAACTGTGAACACAAACAGCCTTTTGACATTTAAGTTGATAATCTCAGGGAAACTGTCTAAAAGGCCCTCTAAGCCAGTGGTTCTCACCTATGGGTCACAATGCCTTTGGCAAACCTCTGGCTACAAATTTACATTACAATTCACGACAGTAACGAACTTACAGTTATAAAGTAGCAATGAAAATAGAACTGTCTTAAAGGTCCCAGTGTTAGGTAGGTTGAGAACCAACAGAAGGAGGTCTGGAGAACTCCACACTATAACAGAGGTGGAGATCGGAGAGATACGACTGCAAGCCAAGGACTGTTGGGAAAGTAAAGCTGGAGAGATAGAAACGTTCTCCTCCAAAGTCTCGGGGAGTGTGGCCCCTTTAAGACCTTGATTTTGGGTTTCCAGCTCCCAGAACCAGGGGGGAGTAGATTTCCTGTTTGAAAACACTTAGTAGCATCAATTCTTCTCTATGGGAATAAGCTTCCCAGAGACATCTTAGCCTCAATGATGTGTTGGGCTGAATGCAGCAGAGGGTATGGGCCTAGGTCAGGGTCATGGGTCATGGGTCAGGGTCAGGATCAGGGTCAGGAGCACATACCTCGGTGGAGCTGAGGAGGCTGCAGTCACTGTCATCTGGTGGGCACACAGCATGCATCCGTACAAGCCGCTGCTTCCCCCGGAGGCAGAGTTCCCTGGCTCCAGCTTCCTGCTTGGGCTTCCAAAGAGGCCAGATGTCTCCTTAGCTCAGGAACCTTCTCCCTGAATACCCCCACCCCACCCTGCTTGAACAGGTTCCCATTTTAACTTCTGGTTGAAATGCTGGTGTCTCCTATAACTCTCAGTAGTTACCCGCCAAGGAGAAGAGCTTAACCCGGCTTGAGAAAAGTGCATTTCAGTCTTTCTAGAGGACTTAGAGAATGTATGCTGTGTGCTAGGTTTAAAGAAAATAAACTGTAATATATGCATATGTACATACATGTGTATGTCTTTACATGCTACGAAGAAAATTGGGGTGGGTAAAGAATCAATCAGAAACAGGAAGAAGATGACATTGAATACACCCCAAACCCAAAAAGAGCAGTTATAGGTGGGGAGACAGCTCAGTGGTTAGGAACAGGCCTGCTCTTGCAGAAGACCAGGTTCTCTTCCCAGTACCCACAGCAGCTCACGACCATCTGTAACTCCAGGTCCAGGGGCTTTGATGCCCTCTTCTGGTCTCCATGTGTGTGGTGAATGTCCATATGCTGAGGCACTCACACATACCCATAAAAACAAATCACACACACACACACACACACACACACACACACACGCACGCACGCACGCACACACGCACGCACATGCACATGCGCACACACACGCGCGCACACACACATGCACACGCGCGCGCGCACACACACACACATGAATGCACGCACGCACACACGCAGTTAGTGTTTAGGTGTCTGCCTTTCTTGCCTTTTTTCTGTGTATGGACACATATACACATGTGTATAAAATAGGTATATGTTCCCACATATACCTATACAGACACACATATATATAGACACACATATGACCAAATAGCAAGTGTAGGTTATAATTACTCTATGTGTGTGCATGTGTGCACATGTGCACATGCCACTGTGTGCCTCTGGAAGTCAGAGGACAACTTGCAGGTGTCGGCTCTCTCTCTGTTCCCTGTGGACCATGGGGTTGAGCTAAGGTCGTCAGGCTTGGCAGCAAGTGCTGTTACCTAAGCCATTTTGCTGGTGTATGCGTGGATGTATGTATTCTGCATGCATGTGTGCATACATGCCTTTGTGTTTGTGCATAGGTATACATCATAAGCTGGGCCTGCTGGCCCAGGCTTGTACATTCAGCCATTCAGGAGACTGGGAAGGCAGGGTTACAAGTTCAAGGCTAGACTGGGCCACTTAATGGGACCATTCCAAAACTAAATGATTTTTTAAAGGTTGGAGGAGGCCTGGGGATGTATATGGTTTGGTAGCAGATTAACATGCTTAACATGGCTGCAGCATGAGATGGCGCGCACACACTACACATGCTTGCATACACACGGGAGCACACGGCGGGGGGTGGGGGGGACAAGGAAGAGGCTCTGACTGTGCCTCCCTCCTGGACCATGGCTACTTAAGCAGTCTTGCCCACCCGGGGAACCTGACCCATGCTGCCCAAGGGACCAAGCAGGCTTCGTGACACAGCTCTCAGGCACAGAGGTCCCTCGCCACAGCGTGGGTGTGTCACTCAGGCCCTGGAGTTTTGACTTTGGGGAAATCATCTACAAAGTGGACCTATTGATGCCTCTTCTGCCACAACACACCCAGATTTCCTGGTTCCAGAACCTTCCCCCCAGGCTTCCCTTCCTATAACACTGTACTATCAACATGAAGAGACGCAGAAGCAGCTGGTCCTGCCCCGTGCTCGGCACTTCACGCCTCCGTGGTTGGCGAGAGGCAGACAGCTCTGCGGAGGACCGTGTGGGCTCTTTCCTCATCTCCCCAGCTCAGTTACCATTTCCTGTGCGTCCCCGTCCCGTCACCCGTGCGTGCGGCCCACTGCCCAGCCTCCCACTCTCGGGGTGGGGCACTCACTCCTCCCGGGGCCTCCGCCTGCAGCCTGCGCAGCTGAGTCCGCAGCTCACAGAGCCGCTCGGTCAGCTCGAACACTCTCCTGCGAAGGGCGTCCTTCTCCACCAGGCGCTGGGAAATCTCCATCTGGGCCCTGTCCCTTGCTGTGTACGCCTGTAGCCGAGACAGGGGAGACAGAAGCGAGTAGTTAGGGGGTGGCTAGGGGCGGAACCACAGAGCCAGGCATCTGAGCTGCAAAAGGCACCCCCACGCTGTAGGTGCTTATCATCGGGAACGTATCCAGGATTCACACTGAATATGCAAACCTACTGTGTCTTAATAAAATCCACGTCTGGGATGGATGGTCTACGTCTTGTGTCAGGAACAAGAGCAGGGGGACTGACAGAAAGCCTGTGTCAGTGCGTTGCAGGGCAGTGAGAAACCTCCCACAGACCAAGGGGAGAGACCCTGAAGCTTGAACCCTATTCCCTGATCCAGCGGCTCCGAGCCTCATCCACACACCAGCAGGGGGCAGTGTAGAGGGTGGAATCGTGCTGCCCTGTACCAGCAAGGACAGACGCCTGCATCCTCTCCTCCTGGTCCCCCAACGCTAAGGATACCTGGTCACGCTCCTTCTGCAGCTCGGCCACCTGGCCCTGAAGCGTGGTCATCTTTTCTCTGTATAGTTCACAGTCCACCTGGGTCTTCCGGAACTGGAGTAGGGTCTGTTCCTTCTCCTCCCAGTACTGCAGGACAGGAACATACCCACAATGCTCTTAGCTCTGAGAGCTTAGGTGGGAAGGGGTGAGTGGGGATGGGGTAGGGAGGCAGGGGGGGTGCTTGGAGGGGAAGTGAATGGGTTTAGAGAGTCTGCAGAGTGACAGGGCTAATCACACTGGCTGTAATCAGCAACTGGACATGCGTGTGTGCAGAATTACACACTGTTTAATGGCTCATAATACACAAACAATTTCCCCCTGGCTCATTCTCTCCACCTTCCCTTGTCTAAGTCCTGGGCTCCAGTGGTCCCTAAGCCTTTGACACGCTCCTGAGGTTTCTCCGTGGCTTGCCTGACTGTGAGGTCTGGGCAATGGGTTAACATGGTGAAGTTAGTCAGGCTGTGTTGGTGATTGAGTGACTCTGTCTGTCTGTCCCACAATCGAGCCTGCCCAAGATGGGTGGTCGTGACTCCAGGGAAGGGCGGGCACCATGGCTTCACCTGCTTCTGCTGCCTCTCCGCGGCCACCGCTCTCTCCCGCAGCGAGTGGATGCGGGCCACCAGGTCTTGCTTGCTCTCCCGGGCCTCGTCCAGGCTCTGCTCCAGAATGTCCTTCTCCACCTGGGGAAGAACGAATGTGAATGACACACCGGCTCCGCCCAAGCTGCAGTGAGCCAGGCCCCATCCCCAAGGAAGATGTACTGAAGGAATTTCTTACCAAAGAGATTACGTGTATGCTTGTCTATTATGTGTACCACATGGGTGTGATGCCGGTAGAGGCCAGAAGGGGGCACTAGGGCACCTGGAACTGGAGTTACACATGGCTATAAACTGCCATGTGGGTCTAGGGAATTAAACAACCTTGGTCATCTGCAGGAGCAGCAAATGCTCTCAATCGCTGAGACATCTCTCCAGTACCTCCCCTGTTAATCTTTTTTTAATTCAAAGGAATTAAAGGGAACTGGGTGGTGGTAACAGAAACAGGTGGATTTCTGAGTTCAAGGCCAGCTTGGTCTACATGGCTAGTTCCAAGACAGCCAGGGCTACAGAGAGAAACCCTGTCTTGAATCATCATCACCACTCTCACCCCCCCCCTTAAAAAGAAGAAAAGAAAAGAAAGAAAAAGGAATCAAAAGGGGGGAGTAAAGTCTTCTCAGAGTTCCAGGGCTTCACCGTCCCCAGCTCCTAGGCTCCAGGAAGCCCACTTTCCCCAGTCAAGGTGAACAGGATGCAGAGATGTTATGGGCAGAACAGATTCATATTTTCATATCCCTATAGTTTCTTCAGCCTTTTATTTTATTTTAGCCAAGATATCACCTGCCTCAGGCTTCCATGCTGGGACTGCAGACATGGACCACCCCACGCAGCAGACCCCGTCATTACAAGTGGCCTTTCTTTTGCAGCTCCACGTGGTCTCAGTAAATAAGCCTATAGAGCAAGCTAATATAGGGACAAGTTTTTTTTTTTTAAGATTTATTTATTTATTTATTTATTACATGTAAGGACACTGTAGCTGTCTTCAGACACCCCAGAAGAGGGCATCAGATCTCATTACGGATGGTGGTGAGCTACCGTGTTGTTTCTGGGATTTGAACTCAGGACCGTCGGAAGAGCAGTCAGTGCTCTTAACCGCTGAGCCATCTCTCCGGCCCAAGGACAAGGTTTTTAATGCTGTCACCATCTGGGTGGGTGGGAAGAGGGAGGCAGGAAGGAATGAGCGGGGATTGTATAACGTGACCTGGTGGTGCAGGTTTATCATGCCAGGATACTGAGGCAGGAGGATCGTGAGTTCAAGGCCTGCCTAAGGTAAGACAAGGGATTGGCATGAGCTTTACTTTAGTGAACCCGCCTGTGAGAGAGTCTCCCAGCCCACAGGCGTCCGCGGACACTCAAGACAAGGCCTTTCCAGAGCGGCAGGAGACATCTGGCCTCCCGAGGGACCTACCAGACTGAAGGTCAAGGAGCGGAGTTTCTCATTCTCTTCCTTAAGCCGATTCAGTTCCTCTCCCTCGGGCTCCAGGTCACTGGCCATCTTCAGGGACCTCTCGAGAGATTCTCTCTCACACGAAGAGACAAGGCTTGCCCGCTGGAGCTCCTGCTTCACCAGATAGAGCTGTGTGGGAGGAAGCGGGGAGAGGATCATGGGAAAGGTTTATCCACTGACTGAATGTAGCTTGTTCATCCTTGCTGCTGCTATTGCTGGCATGTGGAGAGCCTCAGCCCGAGCTTCAAAGCCACTGTACTTGGGTTCACCTCCTGAGCAACCCCAGAGCCCCGTGAGAAGAAGGGCCATTTAATAGTGTTTATTTTATTTTAAATTACATATATGGGTATATACGTGCATGTCACTGCGGTTGCCTGCAGAGACCAGAGGCATTGGATGCCCCAGAGCTGGAGTTATAAGTAGCCCAGTATCGGTTTCTTCTGGAAAAGCAGTGTCTTAGCCACTATGGCAGTTTGGATGGTAAGTGTCCCCTTTGGCTCCAGTGTTTGAGCACTTGGTCCCAGTTGGTGGTGCCCTCTGGGGAGGTTAGGGGGTGTGGGTCTTCCTGGAGGGGGTGTGTCTGTAGGCACAGGCTTTGGAGATACAGAGCCTTGCTCCCCTCCTGGTCCCTCTTTGCTCTGTGTTTGTAGTCAGGGCTATGATCTGTCAGCTCCCTGCCCTGGCCACCGGCCTGTCTGCTGCCCTCACTCCTCGCTGTGATAGACTGTTACCCTTCTGAAGCCACAGCCCAGGCAAGCCCTTCTTCCTCTGTTTCTCTTGGCCATGATGTTTCATCACTGCAACAGAGAAACACCTTAGCTTCGCTTTGCTACAGATGAGGCTCAGAGCTTAAACTAGTGCCTCAGGACCCTGGGAGGAGACCAAAGCGGCTGGGTACCAGCTCCCATCTCTACAGTCAGACTGATGGCCACCGGGGCCCCTGGCTTCACTGCCTTCATCCCTCTGGTGGAGGGAATGTGGACTCATAAAGATAGCACCGCCACCAAACCAGCCACGTCAAGCCAGGGAGGGCGGCGGATGCTGAGAGTCACAGGAACTGGGTCCTTCAGTCAAGCAGAGTCCTGTGGTGACCCTCAGGGCCCAGGGGTCTGTGCGTAGCCAGGGCCCTGAACCCCCAAACTGCCCAGCCAGATCACACTGGTCTCTCTTCTTTTGGTCAGAGGCTCAAGAGTAACCTGGATCTCCCAGGACCCCCCCCCCCATGTTGGTCTGGCATTCCTGGAAGGAAGCAGCCAGGAGGTCTGCAGGTTGTGGTAGAGCTGGCTGCCCGGTTCCCTCAGCAGCTGGCCAGGGAGCCCTCAGGGAAGGTATCTACCTCCTCCTGCAGGCTGTGGCAGCGCGTGGCGGCCAGCTCCTTCTCTCGGAGCGCATTGCTGTAGTGCAGCGACAGGTTCAGCATCTCGTCCTTCAGCTTCAGGACCTCGTGGAAGTGGGCGCTGACCTCCCGTTTCATGCGGCCGTGGTCGGTCTCCAGCTGGCGCAGGCCCTCTGCGTGGGCCTCGGCCAAGCCCAGGCGCTCCTTCAGCTGCTGGCATCTCCGGAGCAGAACCTCCTTCTGTGCCTTCTCCTGGGCCAGCTCCTCCTGCAGGCTGCTGATGGCGCCAGCCAGACACTCGGTCAGCTTGGATGTCTCCATGAGACCTGCGGATGGGTGATCATTCCCTCTGTCACCTTGGGAGACCCTGCCATTCTTCAGTCCCCCTCCCCCCATGAGCTAGCTGACTGTATTCAAGGTTAGCAATTTCCATGGAACTACAAGGAAAACACAGCAGAGACATAAGCCTCCTGACGGAACTCACATGAATGGGTCTTTCCGCACCGACCCAGAACAGATGGCTTATTAGCTGCCGCTTTGAGTTCTGCTTTTAACACCCAAATCTCTCAACAGCTCCCTGGGAAAGGCCATAGTCTGTCAGCTCCTGAACACGACGGTATGTCCCCCACACTGCGTGACTGTGCTTTCCTGAAGAAGTCTTAGCTTCCCGGCCCCCTGCCCCTGGGAACAGAGAACTAGACTTCCCCTGAAGTGCCATGAATGTCAGCCCTTCACTTCTGGGGTGCATGGCGACCCCCCAGAGTCTCCTCATAGCACAGGCTCCTGGAGATTGGCCTTGAAGCACCCGAGTCCGGGTGTTTCTTCTTCCCTCCCCCTCTTCCTGTGCGGTGAGTTGGGATGATGCGGGGCCCAGGGCCAGAGACTGTGGCTGGAGGGAAGGACTGCAGCAGGGGGGCTCTGAGCCGCTCTCACCGCTGAAGGTGCTGAAGTCAATGTCAGCCTGCAGCCCGGTGACCAGGGTGTAGACATCAGGGTTGTGGAACTTCAGGCTCTCCAGGAAGGCAATGGCTCCGTTCTTCCCTCGGGCCTTCAGCAGATCCAGCAAGTGCCCTAGAGAGAGAGAGAGAGAGAGAGAGAGAGAGAGAGAGAGAGAGAGAGAGAGAGAGCCTTAGCCAACAAAGTGTGTGGACAGCTAGAGGTTGGAGTTCTCTGGGAGGATCCCTGGGAGGGAGGCACAGCTCTGTATCCTACATCCATCCACACATCACCAATTTGAGGCAAGATTAGTATTAATTGGATCACTACTAGGGGCAAGAAAATGTTCTTCTATGAGCTGGGTACAAAGGGACATGCACAGATGAATAGTCTTACAATCCTAAGCGTTGTCTTCTCTCTCTTCTGTCTGTCTGTCCATCTCTCTCTGTCTCCCCATCTCTGTCTGTCTCTGTCTCTGTCTCTGTCTCTCTCTGTCGCCCTCGTTTCCTTTCTCTGTTTCTCTTTTTCTGTCTCCCTCACTCTCTGTCTCTTTCTGTCTCTCTGTCTCTGTCTCTCTCTTGTGAATGCATGTGTGTATGTTTGTGTGTATGCATGTGTGTGTGCATGTGTGTCTGTGTGTATGTGCGTGTGCACATGGGCATGTGTGCCCATGTGTATACATGTGTGTAAATATGTGTGTGCATGTGTGCATATGTCTGTGTATGTGTGCATGTGTATATGCATATGTATGTGTGTTGCACATGTGTACATGTGTGTATGTGTATAGAGAACACCAACCTTTTACAGATCAATCTCTTCAGTACTCTAGACCAGCACATATACACTGTGACATCAATCCTTGCCACCTGTCACCTGGCCCCTGTGGCCTGAATCTGCAGTGAGCATTTTGTCAAGAGCACTTTGCCCACTAGCCTTCAGTGACACAGTCACTTCCAAGTGAGAAGATCCTGCCTGCCAGGCCAGAAGAACACACTGCAAAGACATCCCCAAGATATGGCCCTCCCCAAAACCTACCAGTGCTGGTTAGTTTTTGTCAATCCAATACACTGGAGTCATCAGGGAAGGGGGAACGCTGCTTGAGGGGCTGTCCCCAGCACACTGGCCTATGTGCTAATCTGTGCAACATTGCCTTGATTTTTTTTTTTTTTGAGACAGGGTTTCCTTGTGTAGCTTCAGCTGTCCTGGAACTCTGTAGACCAGGCTGGCCTCCAACTCAGAAATCTGCCTGCCTCTGCCTCCCAAGGGCCGAGATTAAAGGCGTGCGCCACCGCCACCTGGCTGACATTGCCTTGATTAATGATGTATATAGAAGGGCCCAGACCACTGTGGACGAAGCCACCTCTGGCAGGTAGTCCTGGGGTGTATAAGAAGAAAACCACAGGGAGCGGAGCCAGCGAGTAGCATCCCCGTGGCCTCTGCTTCCGTCCCTGTCTTGACCTCCCTCGGGGATCAACTGTGGTTGGGGTGTGTGAGCCTAATAGACCTCTCCTCCCCCGCGTTGCTCTTTTTGTTGTTTGTTTGTTTGTTTGTTTGTTGGAGACAGGGTTTCTCTGTGTAGCCCTGGCTGTCCTGGAACTCACTCTGTAGACCAGGCTGGCCTCGAACTCAGAAATCTGCCTGCCTCTGCCTCCCGAGTGCTGGGATTAAAGGTGTGCGCCACCACCGCCCGGCTGCCCCTGAGTTGCTCTTGATCACGGACGGCGTTTATCACGGCAACAGACGTCAAACTAAGACAGCGCCTGTGTGAGTGTGTGTGTGTGTGTGTGTGTGTGTGTGTGTCTGTGTCTGTGTCTGTGTCTGTGTCTGTGTGTGTGTCTGTGTGTTTTCTTTTGGACAAAGGATCTTTGTAGATGTAATTAGGTGAAAGACTTCAAGGTCAGACCATGCTGGGGCTGAGGGTGCAGCTCAGTTGGTAGCAAGCTTGGGCAGCACGCACAGAGCCCTGGGTTCAGTCCCCAGGACCACATAGACAAGGAGGACCGGGTCACACCTGTCACCCTGGCACCTGGGAAGCAGAGACAGGAGAGTTGAAACTCACGTTCATCTGTAGCTACCTACCTAGTGTACACGGGACAACATCTCAATAAAAAAAAATTAAGAGCCGGGCGGTGGTGGCGCACGCCTTTAATCCCAGCACTTGGGAGACAAAGGCAGGCAGATTTCTGAGTTCGAGGCCAGCCTGGCCTAGAGAGTGAGTTCCAGGACAGCCAGGGCTACACAGAGAAACCCTGTCTCAAAAAACAAAAACAAAACAAAACAAAACAAAAAAACAAACAAAAAATTAAAAGGAAGAAAAGGTAAAGGGACCACATCCCAACTCCAAGGGGAACTCAGGAAGCGAGCGTGAGAGCGTGGAGGTAGAGCCGGAGTGACGGGACCACATGCCCGGTGGAGCCACCTAGAGCTGAAAGGCAAGGAGAGTCCACACAAAGCCCGCAGTGGGATCACAGCCCTGTTCATACACAGACGTGACTTCCGGGCTGCAGAGCCGAGTGCACAGATCCCGTGGGTTCTTCCCCTGGAGCTCGGATGCAAGTCAGAGCCTCGCGCGCAGTCCTACCAGGCTGGTTTTATTTTAATTATTTATTTTAATTAATTAATTAATTAATTAATTTTGAGTCAGGATTTCTCTGTATAGCCCTGGCTATCCTGGAACTCACTCTGGAACACCAGGCGGGCTTCGAACTCAGAAATCCACCTGCTTCTGCCTCCCAAGTGCTGGGATTAAAGGTGTGCGCCACCACTGCCCTGCAAGATTTGTTTACGTATGTGAGTACACTATGATCTCTTCAGACACACCAGAAGAGGGCATCGGATCTCATGACAGATGGTTGTGAGCCACCATGTGGTTTCTGGGATTTGAACTCACGACCTCTGGAAGAGCAGACAGTGCTCTTAACCACTGAGCCATCTCTCCAGCCCCGACTCTTGTTTTAAACAGCATTGTTTATAGCTATTTGCTGGGACTTTGTTAGGGGACTAACTCAGTATCCAGGATGTGGGAAACCTTGGTTCCCTTGATGCTTTTGTTGCAGAGATTGTTTTGAGATAGGGCCTTAAACGCCCCAGGCTGCCTAGAACTTCTTGATACAGAGCTGAAGATAATCCTTAAACTTCTGATCTTCCTGCTTCTACCTCCCAAGTTCTGAGTTACAGGTGCACCTCACAATGCCTGGGTTACAGGGACACCCCACAATGCCTGAGTTATGGGTGCAACCAGCAATGACTGATTTATGGGTGCACCCCTCCTGGTTAATGGGGATCTAACTCATTGTTTTGTGTACGCTGGCAAGGTTTCCTACTGGTAAAACTATACTCCCTGCTCCCACGAATAGAATCTTACTCTGCAGTCTAGACTGGCCTTGAACTTGTAGCCATCCTCCTGTCTCAGTTGTAATGTTGGGATAACAGACATAGCCACCCTTGGTGTTGAAGCTTCCCCCCAACCCCCACTGCTGCAACACAAGCCTTGCTGAGCTGCCGGGCAGGAAGAGCCCGCGGCGGTGACCCCAGTGACTCACGGAGGGGCTAAGTCGACCGACTCACCCACTCTCATGGCGCTGTTGGTGAAGCGGGAGCTGTGGAGGACCTCCTCCTCGTCCAGCTGGCCCAGCACCTTGGCCTGGCGCAGGTAGGGCGTGAGCCGGCTGGGGCAGATGCTCTGCACGATCCTGCACCGGTGGCTCTCCAGCATATCCCAGAGCATCTCCTCGTCCAGAGAGGTCAGGGTGGAATCCATGCGGCACAGTTCTGCCATTCCTGGACTCCGAGAGGCCGGGGTAGGGGTGTGGTCGAAGGCTGCGCGCCGGCCTCCGAGGCCAGGGAGTTTTCTGCTCCGGTCCTCTTGGCTCCACACTGCCGATAGAGAAACAGCATCCAACCCGGAGAGTCAGAGGAACACCGTGTAACAACACTAGGCTCACTTCCCGCCCCTGTCCCCACCCCGTCCCTCACCTCTGGCACGCAGGTGGCTTCACCTGGTGTCACCACATTAGTCATTTTTTGCTCATGCCCCGGGGACTTCACTAACCGAAGATGACAATAAAAACCGGTCAGGATCTGGAAACACAAGCTCAGTGCCACAGTGTTTACCCAGCACTGCTGAGGTCCTGGGTGTAGGCTTCATCCTCAGCAACATACAGGCATGTGCGCGCGCGCGAGCGCGAGCACACACACACACACACACACACACACACACACACAAGTGGGGAGAAAAAGAAAGTAAGGTTAAGAAACTGTCCTGGAGTAAACTTTAGAGTCAGATGCTGTGTCTAGCAGCTGGTGGTGCTGCTGCTGTTCTAAGGGCAGAAAGGGTCATGTGGGGACAGGGCTGGCCAGAGCACCTACCCAGGACTGATTCTGCCAGTCGGGAGTCAGAAGGAGGCTCAAGGTGACCGCATAAAAGACATGTGCAGCCCAGCCTTAAACAAATAAAACCCGCCAGCTTTCAGACCGACGAGGGGCCTGGGAGGGGCTCTACAGAGCTCCCCGATCCTTAGCCATCTTATAACAGTTGCTACAGTGTGTGCGGTAGCTGGCTTCTGCCTCTGTGGAAGACCGAGTCACAAGCACCATCCACTTAAAGCCACTGCTCCATCCCGGGGATGGAGACTGGCCACTCTGAGTTTCTGCATCACACACACAGCCCTGCCGACATCCTCGGGGGTCTCTAAGCAGAGGTGGGAGCAGTCTCAGGCACAGGGCGCCATGGTTTGATTCTTTTCACTTGGCCCCTTGGGCTGGCGTCCCATGAAGAGGTCTGTGCTCTGAAGATGCCCCCCCCCCCAACCACAGCAAGCCAACCTTGATGGTTTATAACAGAAGGTGGTAGCTGGGGCATCATCCTGTCTCCAGGACAACACCCAGACCAACTGGGACAGTTAATCTTGACCATGAGCTTGACTGTGCTTAGAATCATCTAAAAAGAAAAAAAACTCTCCACGCACATCTGTAGGCTGCCGTCCCAGGCTGAGGGAGGC